>LDDX01000152.1:315038-445738 GCA_012184315.1 Arthrobotrys entomopaga
GAACCTAAAACTGCGACTGATTAAACAAACAGCCATTCCATTCTCGTACCTCCCGAGCTCTCTTCTGTAAAGCCGATCGCGAGGGGTATTAAGCCCAAGGGGCACATTTACTTCCGTCGCATCCCATTCATGAACCAGGGCCGCTAGATAATAATAATTATCGATAATGCCGCCACTGCAACTGGTGCACATGCATGGTGGGGGCCGAGACTACATGGTGGGGGTTATCCAAACGGGCCTCAAAAAACTCCGCTTAGCTTAGCTTAGCTAGCTTTTAGCTATAGCTCACGAGAATTGGTATATGATGGTATATTATAGTCAACGTTAACCCCCAACTACAGATAGCTATCCCTTGTTAACCACCCAATTAGAAACCTCGGTGTTCAAATCAAGCTTGATTTTTAGTCTGAACTAGTCTCGAGTCTGAACCAAGCTCGGGTTTGAACCAAAGATTAATTGAATTTTGCCGGGCCCACCGGCAATTATAATCGCAAACTTTCGTATGGAAGTACTTGGTCTTGTGGTCAACAAGACTAGTATGGAAGCTGGTTTGCACCGAAGCTAGCAGCACATAACTCGGCCTGGAGCTCATGCATCTTCAACAAGGTCTGCTACTTTTTTCCGATCCAAAGAGCTAGCCATCTTTAGCTAGCCAACTTTACCATCACCACACTATGTCTGTTTATTAAAGTCTGTGAAGATGTAATATCTAAGAAGAAGAAGAAGAAAAATATACAAATAATACTCAAAATTTTTTTTTTAAAAAAAAGATCTTTTAAAACTTAAAAAGGCTAAAGCAACCGCCTACTTTTCCCGTGAGGGCAACCGACCAATCTACCAAAATGAACTAAATACTTATATATATATATATATATATATTACTTAAAAAATCATAAGAAAACCATAGATTCTATTCTAACTCGACGACGACACGACATCCTGATTTCGTAACGAATACGCAAAGAAATAACACAAAGCCGCGAACGGCTGGCCCACGAGGCAGAAACTTGTCCTACACAACCAACCACCAAATAACAATCTCGTTAGCCATATCTAGAACTCTTCTCCAAATACTCATACCAGGGATATAAAGGCGGTGAACCATACCAAAATATAGCATTTCCAATAGTACTAGCCGAAGGATCATGCATCTTCTCCAACGGCAACGTAATCGCAATCAACGGTAACTGGCACATCATCCCCGCAAACGCTACCCCAATGATAGTTTTCGTCGGCAACGCTACCAACATTTCATGCAACACTGCGGAGAACAGAAACACCATGGTACTAGCAGGACCGTGGCGCCAGCCTCGTCCTCTCAACGGAGCGTAGATGTGTCGCTTCATGAACTGATAGACCGGTCGGTTCCAGGTTCGCCAGTATCCTCCTAAACTCGCAGAGTTCCACCAACTAAATCATCCCAGCCGGCTATATCAGTATACACTTATATCTTTTATAGACGAGATCCGATATTTTAGTCGAGGGCCTTGAGAGAAACGTACTCTGAATAGAATTCACGGTCCCCAAATCTCATAACCTCAGCTAGAGCGTTCAACCCGCTTTGGAACACCGCAAAGAAACCGCAAAGCCATATCACCGTCGATATGGTGCTAAGCTTCATCAACCGTTCCAGAATATGTGCAGGGTTAATTTTATCCATAGCGATAACCGAATTTCGTAACGTAGGAACCGCATATTGTTGTCTAAAACTCCTATCAGCTAACTCTTCCTCTAACCGTATTGAATTCAAATTTGCCCTCACGTCAAAAACCAAATCGCAACGCTCAATCCAATCAATTCGCCGAATCGCTTCAAGAAGAAACTCATCCGGAATTTTTCAGATCTGGGGTATACGGGCTGGTACACCAATGTCGGCGCCCACCAAAAGTAGGTGAGGTTGCTGAGGGTGATGTTCTCGGGATATGGGCACGAAGCGTATACGTCCGGTACGGGATGGTTTTCAAGGTACGAATCTCGTAGATCTCGGTTTGTGAAGGCGTAGGAGAGGAGCTTGAGCCATACGATAACTATATTCATCCACGAAATTGTCAATTTCACTCATTTCACCCGTTTCGTCAAAATTGAAAGGGATTTGAGGTATTCACCTGCGTGTAGCTCACATAACGTTCCAATCAAAGGGTGATCGATATTCTAACCACAGCAACAACCCTCCCAAAAGCTATTAGCAAGCTCTATTCTACTCACGACCGAACTGGAACTTTAGACTTATACTGCGTAAACCCACCCAATAAACAGCAGCACTGGTAACACTCAGACACAAGGTCGCATTAAGCGCATGCGCAAAAGCGAGTAGCTTCCATCGCACCCTTAACTTGATCGGCTTTGTCTCATCCGTCTTTTTCTGCATCGCCTGGGCACTCCTAGCCTGTCCTGCCGCCAGGAGCTCGATCAAATATGCGACGAGAAGGTGACACGGAATGATGAGGTAGCAGAGAAAACCTAACCGTACGTCTCCGGGTGGGAAAGTGCCGGCCGAGAAACCGATGAGAACGCCATACTATAATTACATCGTAAATAAAAACCTTTAGTTTTAGCTTCCTATCATGAAATATAATAATAATAATAATAAATGTTTTCAAAGTAATAGTTATTACGGATAAAAAAGGATGTTGGATATGTATATATACCTTCATGAAATTCTCCATCACAAGTCGTAAATTTCCCGCGACTATATTGCTTCAAGCCAAAAAACAACAACCACATTAGCCATCTTATTCCTCATCCTTTGCCAAACAATTTCAAAATATCTATTATTCGATTCGGAAAATCGAATTGAGTTGGGTGGATGCTAGGGGGAAAACCGACTTAACACTAGCACCATCAGATTCCTAAACCCGATGAACGAAGGCGTGGTCTGTCGGTCGTGCGAGAGACATGACGGGCGAGCTTTGGAGTGGATCGCGAGTGTGTGCTTGTATTTTGGGATTATTGAGTTTTTGGTGGGTAACGGCGGCGGAGCGTTTTTCGACTCGTCCATCTTTTTTTTTTTTTGCGTGTGTGTTCCTTCGGGGAGATTGGACGTTCCTGCAGCTTTCTGGTGAGTCCTGCAAGGTACGAGAATTAAATGTATGTACAAGTGAATTGAACGGGTGTTTTGGGGGTGTGTGGAAAGGTTGTTAGAGAACACCTCGAGGTGGATGTGAGGGTATCTTTTTGTTGGATTTGCAGGCGGGAATTGCCGGAGTTGGTGGACTCCTGGAAGATACTTAAGTAGTTGCGAAGCAGGTACTGACGACAGTGGCGTTCGCGTCCCTTTGGAATGTGTGGCGTCGCACGTCGTTGGGAGATGGCGATTGTGTATCCTTTCTTTGCCAGTGCGACCAGATAGTATGTATATATATACTCAAGTATATATTATTATAATTATATATCTACTATATATCTCGTATGTCTGATTGGTAGCTGGCAGGCTGCCCGTACAGTCGAAAAAGCATGAAATTGTTAGCTGCTGCAGAGCCGGGTCGATGTCGTACAAATGAGGACGGAAAGAAGTTGAGGTTCCATTGACATGTGCAAGCTGTGAAACCTTGATAAACGGCTCTCTTATGAACAACTTTACCGATAACATTGATGCAATAACATACCTGGATAGATCGATATCGCAGTCGAGAATATACTTAAGTAATTATATAATAGCCTCTGAAGATGATGATAGACGACCGCGAGAGAGGAAAAAAAAAAAAAAAAAAGGAGAATGTCCAATTCTCTTCAAATGTTATAATTAACTAGCTCGACCTGGTTGACCGCCGCATGACGTTTCCTTGCAGCCTCGGAACCGAATGAATTGAACATGGGATAGCGTACGCGCGAAAGTGGACAAAATTAATTCACATTTTTTTCCCTAGTCACAAACTTGAACAGTTACTTAATTATCTTTTGCGGGACCAGGATGGTATCTGGCTTGCGAGACAATTTAATTATTAATGTTACAGACTACAGTCTTCACAGCACAATTGTACAAATACCCATACCTTGTTCTATGCTTATACTATGTTCTTATCCCTTCTATTACCACACTTACTATATAACACCCAGTATCTACATGGACGAGTTTGTCTGGTTCGGAACCCTGCAGGCCCTGTATTGCAGAACACGTGATATGCGACGCCCAAGGTGCCAGACATGCAAGACATGTGATATGCGAACGCCCCAAGATATATGGGATGCCATCATGCATCATGTGTATAAGACTATCGTTATAGAACTAATAGAAGTGTTCTTACAATTAATATTATAATATAATATTCAACCTTTAGTTAAGTACTTAAGTACTTAAGTAGTTACTGCAATTGATATTGTTACACATCTGAACCATCACCCTTTGATACCCAGCGAAGGGACATTTCCACTTGGGGAAGCGTGAGTTGGAGAATCTGGAAGCTTCGACTCTAATCAAACACGGGTATCAAAATGCACCATGGCGTACCAGTAGAGAGGAAAACTAGAAGGGTCCCACGGACCACTTAAACCTGGCTGTGCTTGCTCTCTCTCTCTCTCTCTCTCTATATATATATATATATATATATATTATAATATAACGCGTACTTGCTGTGCCTTTTTGACGTGAGATTATATGAGAAGACATGATTTTTGAACCAATAAAAAACGCTTGATTGACCCCCCAGAAAACGACGGTTTCACTGTGCTGGTCTCGCGAAGCGGCCTCCTGAAAGTGAAATCCTGACTGTTCTACAGTCAGGCACATCCCATCACCCACCTCCATATTATTACCTCGATTACGGTCCAGAATAGAATACTCTTATATAATCACGCCGGTTCGACTGTCTGTCACCCAGGGCTCCCGGCGACAAGAATTCTCAAAATAGAGGGGTTGCAGAAGCAGAATTCTAGAACTGGGAACGGTAGTACAGCGTAAAATAAGGTACAGACCATCGTTGATATGATAAATGCACTCTACCTCGAGCGCCTGAGCTGGGTCCGAGGCTAATAAATCCAATAGACATAGAATCAATCAAATAACATACATAAAATTCTCACAAAATATAGCATCATTTCATCGATAAGCATGACTGACCTTCCTGCTGGTACTTCGACTTTGCCCCAAACCCAGTCATAGTCGGGGGCAGAGTGCGAGCGGAGCTTGTTGGCAACAGTCAATACTTGAAACAGGGGACGATGGTCGCTGTTGAAAGAGAAGCGGCCACCTTAAAGATTCATAAAAAGATCCACATCAATACCAGTGCCAGACGTCCTGGAAACTTGGGAATTAAGTCAAGACGACGACGACGACGACGCAGCGAATCCGTGGACAGAACGCGGGCGACTTTTGATGTCTCGGATCCCTGGGGAAGATCTGAGCATTGCCTGGCCACGGATGAACGAAAAGGCTAGAAGCCAGGTGATTGTCGAACTCCAGAAACACCTAAATGAGCTCCGGGGTCTTACCCAAATATATATACATATATATAGAGGAAGAGAAGCAAGGATGGATAGCGCTCGCCTCAGACGGCATAAACGGTGTTTGCGATGACAGCATCTCAGATAATCGCGACCCGATTGGTCCTTTCGAAACAGAACATCACTTTAATAAATACCTTATGCGAAATATTGACCGCTTTGTACCATGTAGCGCCGGAATATCGCGCTAGATTGCAAACAAACCATGGGGTTTCCTTTTCTCACGCAGACTTGGATCCTTCACATGTAATAGTCAATCCTGAAACTGGAAATATCAATGGGATTATAGATTGGGAAATGGCGGGATGGTGGCCTGACTATTGGGAATACACAAAAGCAAGGTTCGGCAAAAGATATGAGGGTTAGTGGGTGAAAATAGTTTGCGGAGCTCTGGATCCATACGATGAAGAATGGCGCTTAATCGACGCTATATCATGCTTCTGAGCATGATGATATCGATGCCTAACTCATCTTGCGCAATGCATAAATGAATGTCCACGATGGATAGGCGGAGCAGTGAAACAGGCGTTTTCTATACAAACTAGGCTTTTCCCGATCTGTTTATGTCCCTCGCATAGTATCTGTGTAACACAATAATATAATATATTTGCTTAAAAAAAAAAAAAAAATTTAAATTGTTTTTGTCTACTCTTGGACGACATACATGGTCATGTTTTTTGCTCGTTCGTTTCGGCTGGCTTGCCGGAAACGTGCTCTGCAAATTTTGGTCCAAATTAAACGGCATGCCGAGATATTCTCCCAATAATTATAATTTCGAATATTTCACATGCAATTCGAAAATTTTTTATAGCTTACTCTGGTGGGAGTTTATTCCTTCTCGATTGAATCGGTCCACGGAAAAGTATTTTAAGGGGTACTTTTCTTCTTCTTCTTCTTCTTCTTCTTCTTCTTCTTCTTCTTCTTCTTCTTCTTCTTCTTCTTCTTCTTCTTCTTCTTCTTCTTCTTCTTCTTCTTCTTCTTCTTCTTCTTCTTCTTCTTCTTCTTCTTCTTCTTCTTCTTCTTCTTCTTCTTCTTCTTCTTCTTCTTCTTCTTCTTCTTCTTCTTCTTCTTCTTCTTCTTCTTCTTCTTCTTCTTCTTCTTCTTCTTCTTCTTCTTCTTCTTCTTCTTCTTCTTCTTCTTCTTCTTCTTCTTCTTCTTCTTCTTCTTCTTCTTCTTCTTCTTCTTCTTCTTCTTCTTCTTCTTCTTCTTCTTCTTCTTCTTCTTCTTCTTCTTCTTCTTCTTCTTCTTCTTCTTCTTCTTCTTCTTCTTCTTCTTCTTCTTCTTCTTCTTCTTCTTCTTCTTCTTCTTCTTCTTCTTCTTCTTCTTCTTCTTCTTCTTCTTCTTCTTCTTCTTCTTCTTCTTCTTCTTCTTCTTCTTCTTCTTCTTCTTCTTCTTCTTCTTCTTCTTCTTCTTATATATTTTTATCGGGAGCTCAGGAGGAAAGTCGAAATGGGTTTGGATGTAGGAAAAATTTAAAATATATTCCAATGATAATTAATGGTCACACGAAAGCATGTGAGCTGGGCTTCGAATCGATGAGTACTAGGTACATGCATGTACCATACAGACCTACCCTGAACTAGCCAAGACTAGGAATTAAAGTGATAAGGCATTGTAACATCGCCAGAAAAAAATTACCTAGGCTCGAAATCTTCTGAATATGTCGAAATGAAAAATTTGCATATTGACAAGAGGGTTATGTTAATGAGCAGCTATATCAGTAGATAAGTACTTAAGTAGATATCTAATTCAGCTACAATAAAGAGCTGTGCTGCATCAAAAATCTCCCAAATATTATAGTTACTTATCAAGACCGAAGACTCCTAGAAGATCAAAGAGAAAAAAAAAACATCCCAAAGAAATATTAAAGAATCAGGAAACCATCAAATCCAGGATGGGAGGGGAACTGAAATGGACATCCTCGCTGCCAAAATCTAATAATCGTAACCTTCCGAAAATAAAAAAAGGAAATGATTCTCCAAAGGGAAAAAAAAAGAAAAAAAAAAAAAAAAGAAAACACCATTCCCATCCATCTATGAATACCCCTTGCGAAACCACAAAACGAGAAAAAAATGAGGACGAAGAAAGAGTGATAGGTACAAAAAACCTAAAATAGATGCACCCAGAATATTTATATCATCATCCCTACCGCCCTACCGCCCTCCCTGGACTCTCGATTGTCTCTGCTTCCACTCCGACCTGATGGTCCCAGCGACTTTCAACAAGTCCTCCTTCGCAACTGCATCTCTGATACTCTCCATGACGCTGTGAACGACGCTGATGTGATTACCATCCTTCTTGTCGTTTCTGAATCTCTTAAAACGCCATCTCTGCTGTTCGTCCATCGCGCATTCAACAATCCTCTCATCCAGCTCCACGCCCATGTTCTTCAGATTGGTCCACTCTTCGTCGGTTAGATACATTTCTGCCCATCGTTCGTAACCGCTGCTGCCGGTGTTAACAGAGAGCCACACTCGCGGTTTAGCGTACCAATCGTATTGAGGGGAACCCGAGCCGTCATCCTCGCATTCTTCGGGTGGTAGGGCTGGGAATTCGAGATTCATGCGAAAGTCGATGGAATTTTCGTCGGCCGGTTTCCATTTAAGACTAAATATCGGGTTAGAAACTGCGTCTGTAAAACGTGAATAGGATCGGTTGAAGGGGAGGGAAATTACATCTTCTCGTCGGTGCCAAACTTATATTCAGCGTTGACGGCAGTGAATATCAGGCCATCGTTACCGTGTTCCAAGTTTGGGAGGACTAGGTCAAACATCTTTGGCAAAGCGTAGGACAGTTCCATATTTTTGAATTGCAGACTGTGCTCTAACGGTTAGAACATGTTTCCCCTACTGTTCAATTGAGATAGAGTTCTTACTAGAATGGAAAGTACTGCATCTCCTCAGGGAACTTTTTGCAGAGTTCTTCGTAAGGTTTGAAGAACATTTGTCTAAAGTACTGCACTTGGTCAGATCTGATCCGTCTTCTGATATATATATATATATATATATATTGCGCAGAGGATGTTTGAATACGTACTCCCAGTCTCTTGTCTAAGGGTCGCTGGACGAGCGAGACGTTGTCCAGAACCAAGCAATCAAAGACGAGGTACTTGCAAACTTTTCTACCATCCTTCTTCTCATCGATAACGAGTTCGCCGTCGACCAAAGTACCGGTGTGAAAGGAGGACCAGTCTTCGGTGGTTTTGGGATAGTGGAGGCCTTGGACGTAATAGTAATCGTTCTTCCGATCAATCTATATTGTGAAGGAAATTTTAAATCAGTATTTCGATTGGAGGTTTACAGGAAAGAGTGGCTGGCTGGCGTACAAGGTAATAGGCCTCGGTTCCCGGCGAACCTTCATGGGGAAGTTCGGAGTAGGTGCAGTAGAGTAGACATCTGATGCCATCGCTCTTTTCGCAGACGTAGTAACTATAGGTTGACTTATTGTTAGACCAAGAAACAAACAAATGGAGAATAACAAGAGATAAAAAGAGAGGGGATGTACTCTTCTCTGTGCAGTTCGTCGATATGCTTTGTCGCAAAGCTGACCGGTTGCGCACCTGATAGAGACAAAAGTTTTAGATATGGCATGGACTACGCGCCAGAGTTGTTGGGGATAGCAGGTACCTGGGAAAGCAAAGGTGGTTCTGCCGAGCAACTGGGCGACTTCCTGTCGCATGGTTTGGGCGACAGCGTGCTCTGCCTTGATACCGGGGATGGAAGGGACGGTAGGCATGATGACGGGGGGATGATGGACGGCAAGAGCCGAAGGAGGGAGGGAAGGTTTACAGGCAGAAGAGACGACCGTGGAGAGATAGGGCTGGAGGTGATGACGGAGCGAGAGAGAGAGACGGAGAGAGCTAGGACAGTAGCTGGAGCTGTGTGTGGTTTATGCAGGCGGGCGGGCAGGCGGGCAGGATCAAGTCGTCTTTTGGTGGAAGGAATGTTTGTGCCCCGCGCTAAGCTAAGCTAAGGAAAGGAAGGAGGGGCCCCGAACAAACGAGCAGCAGCAGCTGTTGTTGTGAATATTAATTGGATGGGAGGTTAAATTGGATGATGGTGAGTTGAAAACTCTGAATAACGACTACTCGGATTATAATAAATGGAAAAAGGAGAGAGAGAGAGAGAGAGAGAGAGAGAGAGAGAAAGAGTATATCCTCCACGGAGTAAATAGTTGAACGTATGTCTGTCTAGCTAGCTTGCGATGGGGATGTATGCGAGAGGTGAGGAGGGAAAGAGGAAGGGCTATTTATGCACGCTCCCCTCCACTCCATCGAAGCACCTCTCGCGCAATATTAATATAACGAACGTCGTTCTCCTTCTTCACCACCATCACCACCACCACCACCACCACCACCACCATCGTGCCAGCCAATGCACCTTACTATGCTTGAGTAAGTACATGTATCATCTAGACGCTCAAACAAGCATCATCGAAAAGACGTACGTGCGTACGTACGTACAGGCCACGAAACAATAAATCCATATCAAAGGAGAAAAGTCGGGTCTTAGCTGTTAGCTGTTAACGTTAGCTGTGTTAGCTAGCTGGGGTTGGGAAACGAGAGCTTGGACCTCAGAATCGGAGCTGCCCATTGGCTACCCTCATCAGCTGGGACCACCCTCCCCACCGGCAGGGCCCAATCCAACCAGCAGGAGCAACCAAACGTACATAACCTGCCTGGACACTCAGCCGACGAGTGAACCCTCCTGCCGCCCGGATATTATTATTATTTTGACTTCTCGATCCAGCTTGGTCGTTTGGTCGTTCAGGGTGGAGACGAGGCACTGGAAAGTGCGATAGCCGAGAAACCAGCCGGCCTTGCATTTCGTTTGTCCCGAAAACCACGCGACTCGATTTTTATTCAATTCGATTCGATTGAATCCATCGTCATCGTCATCGTCATCGTCATCGTCGCGCTTCTCTTCTTCTCACACCGGAAAAATGAGTACGTCCTTCGGCTTCAAGTCAAAACCGTCTCTATCCAAACCTTTGAAACCCCTATCCAAGCCATCCCCATTCTCGAAACCCTCCGTATTTGGCGATACACACGACGATGACGATTCCGAAGATGAAGACCCGACCAGGAGTCTCAGCAAGAAGAAGCCTACCTTTGGCCTTCAGAAACCATCCGCCATCCCGGCCAAACGCTCCGGCCCGGGCTCTCTAGACAGACCACCGCCATCGCTACCCAAAGATGAACCAGAGGTAGAAGGCGACCCTTCGATTTATGACTACGACAACGCCTGGGACAACATGAAAGCCGCTGAAACCCGTCGTAAAGAAGCCACTCAAGGCTCCGCAGAAGAACGAAAACCAAAGTACATGGAAAACCTTCTCGCTTCAGCAAAGGTTCGAGAAAGAGACAGATTGCTCGCCAAGGAACGTTCTCTACAAAGGGAGAGAGAAGCTGAAGGAGAGGAATTTGCAGACAAGGAAAAGTTTGTCACCGGCGCGTACAAGGAACAGCAGCAGGAGATGCGAAGATTAGAAGAAGAAGAGAAGAAGAGACAGGATGAAATGCAAAGAAAGGGTGCTGGCATCACTAGCTTTTACAAGAACATGCTAGACAACACTGAGAAGCAGCACGAGGAGCTTGTCAAAGCGACGGAAAAGAAGCAAGATGAACCGTCATTCTTAATGCCTCGTCCTGGAGATGACGTTAAGAAGGTCAAAACCGAGGCAGAGGTTGCCGCAGAACTGAATAAGAAAGCAGCTGGATCTGTAGACGTCAACGATGAGGGACAGGTGGTAGATAAGAGACAACTGCTCGGCGCCGGACTTAACGTCAAGCCAAAGGCGCCGTCTACGTCTTCGAGATCCCAAGATGAGTCGAGGAGCAGACAGAGCAGAGATAACTATTCACGATCTACAAACGATTACCATGCGAATAAATCAAAGAGAGACATGAGGGAAAGGCAAAGCCGTATGATCGAACAGCAGCTCGAAGAGGCGAGCCGAAAGGCCGCCCGGGACGAGGCTGCTGAACGGGCGGAAATTGAGCGTCAAGCAAAGTTACGCAAGACGACCGCCGGAGACGTCAACTCTGCGAGAGAGCGATACCTGCAGAGAAAGAGGGAGGCCGAAGAAAAGAAGAAACAAGGCGGCTGAATCGCTCAAACAGCCATTGTTTTGTACATGTACGATATAATATTCATCAATCGATAGAGACAATTTGGACGCACAGCCGCTTCAAAAGCTTCAAAGGCTTCATCGTTTCTTGTGTTTTGGTCGCTTCGGCTGAAAAAGCAGAGCAGGCCATCCGTTCTTCACATGGCCGTCGCGTGGAACCGAGCCCGAACTCAAACCCCAACCTCATCCGCGTTACCCTTCATTTCCATTCTCTCCTCTCCTCAGCCCAGTACAATATATCATATCAACCCTCGCCGAAGACGACGGCTCGACGATGAACTCCAACGGCAGTGCCCACCTCCTTACCTCCATCCTACAGACCCTCCAAGCTCCTGCCGGTCGGAACACTAACATCCGGTTAGTTCTCACTACTTTTTTTACGGCGCCAATGTCGCTAACCTTTCGCACAGCACAATCGTAAACAATAGCGCCGTCACCCTTTCCCGCCTTACAAACCCGCTCAATGTCTCCCTCCTAACCACCCAAATCCTCGCCGCCCCGGCGCTCTGGAACTCTCCCGACCTCGTTTCTGTTTGCCAAGCCGTATTCGACATATTCCGTCTTTCAACTGGGGAGCGGGTTCGCGAGTCTACCCGTGCTATATCGCTGAACGACTGGATCGAAGCTGTGATTAATGGTGCAGACTCACGAGTACCGCGGTGGAAGCATGCGCTTGCATCTGGTGGTATTCTTGCCGCATTCGATGCCAATGATGCTAGACTTCCATTCACCACTCGCTCGAATCTCGAAGCGCACTTACTCGAAGTTGTGAACCTTCATTTTGAGTTCCTGACATCTGGTATCGAGACACAGTCGTGCGTACTCGCGATATCGAATACATACAGGATTCTCAGCGAGGATGCAAAATACATGATAAACTATGCGGTTGGTCTACTCGTCACATCACTTATCTCGGAAAGTGCTAAAATTTGGATTCTATCAGGCACTCACTGGCGCCGTCCTCCCTGCCATGTTTCTATCCTCGGAGGGGTACCAAACCGGTGACTTTCTTCGCCAAATCGACCGCGGCATTCCTTCTGCCAAAAGGCCTAGCAAAGTTACTGCTCCATTCAGTCTGAAAGACTTCCTCGCTCGGCCGTTCGTAAGGAATATGGGAGGGCTCGCAAAACTCGCAGCGACGTCGATGGATTCGTCTGCTAATGCCGAAACTATCAACGGCGCTCTTTCCGTGCTGGCCACCTACTCTCGAAGCCTAGTCTCCATTTGGTGTGAGACGCAACTTTCCACGCTTCCTGATAATGCTATCATTTCACAGGATCCGGTGCAGACAAACACAGCACAATTATGGCAGCTTCTCAAAGCTTCACTTTTCAGCACCGTTGTAGTGCTCGAGAGTGTAGTTAGGGCGCTGCTACACTCTCACCATATGACAAGAAATAATGGTTCGATCTTTTTCTCTTCCTTTACCCTGACGGAATCCTTCTAACGGATCCTACAATATAGAAGTCCACTCTTTCGCCAGTCAAATCATTTGTATCCTTCGAGACCTATTTTTCATAACCCATCGTACCAACCCCGCCGCATTCGGCACCTATAATTTCGTCTTCCACGCCTGTATTGACATCGTCATGTCGAACCCCGGGCAAGCGGAAAGTCTCGCCGGCCAATTAGCCCCCATACAAAGTACGCCATCCACTCCAACCTCAGGTCAAAGCAAAATAACTAACCGGTTATCTCTAGCCGGTACACTACCCACCCACCCGACCAACATTCTCCGCGACCTCTACTTCCTCAACACTCTCGAACATCTCGTGATAGCATGCACGCCACGCTTCTGCACCTCCATCGTCTCACCCTCTCTCACACCTTATCTCGCAAACCCCTCCGCGAACGACTTACTCCGGGAGCCATTCGAATCAGCACATTCTCTAAGCCTAGCCATGATTGGATGTCCGCAGCTCGTCGAGACCAGTTTCAAGATATTACCGGAGTATATCGAGAGTGTGTTTATGGCGTACCCGCAGTTTCTGAGTACGCGGCAGTTCAGACTCGCTATCGCCAGTTTGGTCAAGTACACCAGCCCGCCTACGGCGTTGAGCGGGATCAAACGAGATTTACCGGATGTGATATTGGAAATGTTGTGTGCTAGAATCGATAGCGCGGACGGGAGACATCCTGTTACCGCTTGGAAACCACAGCAGCGGCAGCGGCAGGATGCGACACCGGATGGTGCTGCTCCTGGTGGTGGTGGTGAGGCGAGTCAAGCTGAACAGGAGGGGTTTACGGAACGCGATGCGTGTATTTTAGCCTTACTAGATTCGTTACCGTTCATGGAGGAGGCGGCATTAATGCGGTGGTTGGAGGTGTCGGCGCGGTATGTCGGGGATACGAAGAGAGGAGATAGTAGGGAGATTTTGAGAGGGAGGATGTGGGATGTTATCAGCGGGGAGTTGGACGTCGGGAGATCACAGTTGGCTATTCCGTGGTGGAGCGAGGGAGGGAGGGAGGTAGTACTTGGGATTGCAATGTAGGTTCTTTTTTATATATATAACTAAGCAGGAAGGTGGTGTATGGGTGGTATAGTATAGTATACTCTTATGTATCATTTTTTTTTTGCATTTTGCATTTTGAAGGTAGCGGAGCATGTATACGATTCTTTCTTTCTTTCTTTATATAGGTACTTAAGTAGATTATATAATGTCTTTTTGTATTTATTTGTATTATGGAAAAGGCATATTTACGATATCACGCATGCACGCTTAAATACTCAATTCTCAATACATACATACATACTTTGCTGGGTATATTATTTTTTTAAATAATGATATCTATGGTATAAACGGAATCCAAACCCTCGTTCGAGCTCTATAATCCACATACCGTTTCCCAAAAAACCGAACCAAATGTTCCTCCTCCCCTACCACACACCAAAAATCATCAGTAAGAATAATAATAACAAAAACAAAACCAAAAAAACCAAAGATAGGGGTGGGGGATGAAAGAATAAATACTAACCCTCAATCCTCCCTCTAAAAAACCTCCAAAGCACAACAGCATACCCCCAAAAACAAACCACATTCCCCATCATAACCTGCGTCCCCAGTCCCCACACCCAAAACCCGAAATAACTAGGATGTCGAAAGTACCCGTACACCCCGCCAGTCACAAGTTTATGGTCTACCTCCTTCCTATGCGCCACATGATGGTTGAAACTCGCCGCGGCATGGATCATCGCGAGAGAACGTATCGTCTGGCCGAATACCACCATGCATAACCCTGTTAGGAAGAGTGGGGGTGGAGGTGTGCGGATGAACGAGGGAAGAGGGAGGAAGAAGTGTGAGATTAGGGATTCGAGGGTGGCGATTGTATGCGCGGCTGTGTATGCCCGGCCGTTGGTGAAGAGGAAGCCTGGTAATTTATCACTATCATTAGCAACTATAACTACTTACATAGTACGTACACACAGAAAGAGGGATATGAGGAGGGGGGAAGGGAGAGAGAGTATATACTGGAGATGCTAGCACGGCGAGTGTTATACCGTGCGGTAATGTAAAATTCGAGAAAGTGAAACACGCTGAGGCAGCAGAAGAAGGAGGGGAGGTGGTAGAGGCTGTTGTGGAGGTATAGCTCGACGGCGGCGGAGAAGGAGAGGCCCAGCGTCAGGCCTAGTAGTTGGGCTCGGATGGCGATGCCATCGAGTGCGTACTCTTCGTCTGGGAAGAGAAAGCGTGGGAAGAACGGTATGATTCTGGGGTGGTTCGTGTCGGATTCGGAGTCGCTCATGGTGGAGAGAGGGTAGGCCACAGATGTTGGAGATGCTAACGACAAGGCATAATATTATAACTCGAATATCAAAAGAAAGGATATAAAAAAAGATCAAGTATATGGTAAATATGATAAAGAGACCGGCTGGATTGAAATAGAAATCAAAATAGTAAAATGTGCGTGAAAGAACGGGCGAAGGAAATAGATATTAAAATGTATGCAAAGGAAATCTCGAGGGGTGGTTGAAGTGTGGTTTAGCTTGGAGCTGTGTGCTAACGAAAGGCAGGCTGGAAACGAGACCAGCTTGGAGCCTCGTTTATAATTTATAATTTATAAATTGATCAACTTCGCCACAACCGCACTCGCAGAAAAAAAGGGGGACGAAGGATACCAGAACAATTGAGAGTTTATAATTTTTGAAGAAAGTAAGTACTTTTTAAGACTAATTCGCTAACAAAAATACATTCGTGTTTTTCCCGTATGATATATCAGAAAGTATATACCAGTCAAAACCCCAGTCTTGTAACTAACAAAACCCATAATACCTATAATAAAAAATAACGCCTTGTGTGCTCATACTGCTACCAAACATATATGTATTCCAGGCCGCTCTGCTGATAAAAGAAAGAAAGGGAGTAAAAAAAGTACGTAACCAGTCATACAAAATAGGGATATCATTTTATCGCTAGGAAGAACTCGTCAAGGCCAACGAGAGGCACATCAGTGCTACTCCCGCCAACATGGAAATATAAGGCAGGTCTGGATGTTTGTGATCCGAAGGTATCTGGCGTAATAGCTGTATAGCAACGACACACATCAATCCGGCTACAGATGAGAGTGGTTAGCTCGAATTCACGTGATAGAGGAAGACGCAGGATTCTTACCTGTAAAACTAAAGATGATACCATACACCGTCTCACTGGGTGCTGAGCCGAACTTTAACCATGTATAAGCGAACAATCCACCTAGAGGTTGTGCCAAACCTCCGATCACGAATGTGATCAATGCTGCCTTCCAGGCAGATTGTAAGGCAAGATATAAAGGCAAGCACATCGTAAACCCATCGACCGCACTGTGTATAAACAACGACAAGAAAATGGTGAACCCAAGCCGTTTATCAGCATGGTTGGTCACGAAAGTGATGAATCCGTCAGGGCAGCGATGCTATTGATCGAGAGGTCAGTCGGGAAAAGGCAAATGTTTCGAGTAAGGGGGAACTCAATCTTACCAAGGCGATGGCGAGACTGGTCTGGAACCCGATGCCAACGAACGCATTATTCGCGACATGGTGGTGATGGTGATGGGACGAATGCTCACGCGAGCGGTCACCATTATCTTCTGAACTCTGCTCATCCTCATGATCGTGTCCATGGCTGTTTTGATGAATGTGATGGTCATAGTCTCGCTCATCATGATCGTGCTCCTCGCTTTCTAAAATTGGGATGTCTCTGAGTGGACGGGCCGTATTGTTGGTATTAGTATTACACTCGTCGGTGCACTGACCATGCTCAGAGGACGACCTCTGGCAGTGACCCGGTTGGCAGGCGTGTAACGGCCGAGAATCTATGCCCCTTTTATGCATACATTTGCCTTCACACGGACATGTAATGAAGCCGAGGCATCGACCATCCTCGGTACACCGTCGAGTGATTTTACTAACAGTGTCAGAGAGACGTTTAGCAAATGTTGGTCTACGTGGCAGCGCGTGATCGTTGGATCCGTTGGAAAGAAGGCCCGTTTCTTCATCGGGTATGACTATGAAAATGGAAAAATTGTATCAGAATCCAACATTTTTGTTCCCGGAAAAGCGAAACCGAGAGACACATACCTTTGCCATGCTTATGTCCAACATTCGGGCGCATTCCGTTGATAAGTGTTGCTCCACTGTCAGTGCTGCCATATCCGTTTTCATAAGGCTTGTTATCATTTTCATCCTCGCTGTCTTCGTCATCACAATTAACGGTCCGATGAGGGATGAAGCGATGAAGGAACTTGAAGAGATAATAGCAGGCTAGGAATCCAGAAGAGAACGAGACGGTGATTATGTAATAGGGATTTTCTCCGTATCCTCGCTGGAGATATGCGACCGATTCAGTGAAGAGTCGGGCTCCACTGAATAGAAGAACCTAGAAAAAGTAAGGTTCGTTAATAATGAGAGAAGAGTGAAAGCCGGGTGAGAGGAACGTACCGAAAAGCTGAGAGAGAGACAAGCAGCTAGGAAAGTAGAACTCGACTGAATACTGAAATGCTTCCAAGGTAGTACGTCGATAAAGACGATAGAGGCGCCAGCACAGCAGGCAAGAGCAGAGCAAGCGGTAAGAACCCAAGCTCTCGTATCAGGTTCCTCCATCATGGACATCATTTTGAAAACTTCAAAGGTGCGATGGTAATCTATACTCTTAACACCGAGGAAAATTCACAAAGGGTCGATAGCGGAATAGATGCTATGATGGTTTCATTGGGAGGAAGGGAAATAAGAGGGGAAAGAGGGAAGAAGAAAAAGAAAAAGAAAAAGCCGGAAGGAAAGAGTGGTGGCGTGGTAAGAGTGATAAGAGGATATATTAATAGTAAGCAGTGATGGGGTGGGTGGATGGACTTCCGAAGTGCGAACTTTGGGTAACCACGGGTAGTACTTTGTTACGGCGTGGATCGATTCACACGGTTCCGTTTCCGTCTGGTTCCCAATCAGATATGCTAGTCCTTCCTTTTGCTTCGTATTTCTCGCACCGTCTGTGTGTGAGAGTGGTACTTTTTTCTTTCTTAGCGCGAACCGAGTCCATCAGGGTCCTGTCCTGCTAGCTCGTCCGGCCGGGTCAGGTGGATATCACGGACAAGGGAACGCGAAAGATGGGAACCCGTGAACAAGCGATATATCGATAGGGTATATGATAGTATACAAGGCAGCGACTGATTGAAGGTCGGTTGATAGTGGTTGATGGTGCTGGGAGCAGAGGGTATATCGGAAGAAGAAGGAAGGTGATGATGGTGATGATGTATATCGATATACTACGCAGAAGGTCGAGGTCAAGGTCAAGGTCCAGGGGGGGCAACAAAGCGCATCGTCATACAATATGTATCTCCACCCAGATACTTCTTCTGTACATATATCCCCCGGGGGGTGGCGTCTCATCGGTTTCACGATCTCTGCTTTCGTCCCCGGGATCCAGCTACCGGGAAAGAAGAAGCAACACCACCAGGGGGGGTGTTCTCCCGGGAAGGGGAACCCCGGGAAGGAAGGAAGGAGGGAAAGCTGCCACAGTGGCATGCACACCCGACGACCCGCATCAACTCCTGCAACTTCAAACGTACGGCATCACGAGCTTCAATTCCTTCTCTCCTCTCCTCTCCTCTCTTCCTTATTTCCTCTCATCTAAACTAATATACTCCTCCTTTGAAACGAGCGCCTTGTCGCTGCCATCTCTCCCATTGTCGTCGCCCTTCCCTTTAACTGCGTCTCGTTTCTTTAAGCTTTGCGAGTGAATGAATTGATTGCTTTATTTGTTTCATTGCATTTTAATATTTTTTTGTAAATTCTCCCCGTGCCCGTTGCATTGGCATATTCGAATCCACCCAAGCAGCAAAGGAAACAATAGATGATAATAATGTTCGGGAGCTTGTGCCGCAGTCTCTGCGCCGTCGCAGCTCTCTGTTCCGTCGCCTTCACCGGCCATGCTAGCGCCGATGACCACGAAGGCTACAAAACCGTTCCTCTGAGGACCCATTCCCTGTATCAACCTTATCTCGACTCCGACTTACAGTCTCGATGGTTTGACTTTGGCGGAACCACTATCAGTACGTCATCAATTGCGTCGCATCCGAATATAAATCCTATTCCGTATTAATTACATGACTAACCTTCTGATCGTTTTTCCCGCCACACAGTTAGAGCCGACCAGTATGAAATGAACCACCCAAATTCCAACCGATAATATCTTGTAACTTGAACACTCACAATCAATCGTATCTCTTCAATTCAGGTACATTCGGATAACATCTGATCGTCAGCACCAGACCGGCTGGTTGTGGTCCCGCCTCCCCTTAACCGCTACCAACTGGGAGATCGAGTTTGAATTCCGCATACATGGCGACGGTCACTTGCACGGTGACGGCTTCGCCTTCTGGGTCACCAAGGACCGCGCCACCGCCGGTCCCGTCTTTGGTTCCATCAACAAGTTTGAAGGTCTTGGCATTTTCTTCGACACTTACAAGAACAACAGACCAGGTGTCATCTTCCCCTACGTCATGGCCATGCTTGGAGACGGACACACTGAATACGATCACGACACCGACGGGAAAGAACAGGAACTCTCAGGATGCTCGGTAGGTGCAGAAACGCCAATTTAACAGCCGCAGGGATAAAAGAAAGTTAATGTTTTATAGGCTCGTGGGATCCGTTCTCCAAATATGGCCACCAAAGCCAAGGTAACCTACTTCCAAGAGAAATTCCTCTCCCTCGAACTCCAATATAAGCAACCGGACACCTGGACCACCTGCTTCCACGTCCCCAATGTCACACTTCCCGCCGTTGGATACCTCGGTTTCACCGCCCAGACCGGCGAGCTCTCCGATAACCACGACATTATCACCATTGCCGCGCGCAACTTGTATACCGCTCCTTCCTCTCCTGGTCCCGCCTCCGGAAAGAAGGGCAAGAGCAAGTCGTCCTCTGGAAAGGACAGCTTCCCCGATTACGATGATAGACACGTATCCGAGGGCGGCTGGGGTTGGTTCTTCATCAAGCTAATCCTATGGGTTTGCGTCCTCGTTGGTGGATACGTTGGATACACGCTGTACAGGGCTCAGCAACGACAATCCAGGTTCTAGATTAGCCTGCGATGAAAAATACGGCAAGCAAGGAAGATCAGTTAATTTAAAGGATGAGGACCGAAAAATGCGTCCGGTATAGTTATGACCAACGGATGCATAAATTTGTACAGTAAACCCGAAAGTTTGCATGAACGGGACTGCATCAACAAAAAGAAAAATCTGAGACCGGGGGATATGAGTTTTAGTTTTTTTTTCTCCTTTTTTCACTATTTTTTATTTTTCCAAGTATCACAAAATACCTAGCTTCATTCTTGTCGTATGTAGCAATCGCATGGCATTCCTACTCGCCGCATATCTTTTTTTATCCTAGTTCAAACCTCTCACCTTTCTTGTAAAGTACAAAATCATTAGTATCATTTTTCAGCCACGACGATCTGAAATATTTAGGAGTTTTTTTGCCAGGATTAAATACTTAGTATCCCGGTCTAGTGAGATAACAGTAATCGGAAGCGGACTTTGCCCGAACGCACCAACGGATGCGATTTGATCGAAAGCTAAAAAGGCTTCCCCAGATCCGAACATAACTTTAGCTCGAGTCCTCTGATATCATATTCCACATTCGGAGCTTCTTCACAACTCCAATCACAAAAGAAAAACCCCCATCGCGATCAATAAAATAGCTTTAACTCTTTCTCGAGCACACAACATCACATGCGATATCAATTGCAAGCTTATCGCACTCTTCTCCGCCACCAAAGACCTCTACTAGGTCTCCTCCCGCACCAGCAGCAGCATCTCAAAATCCAACACTATCAACGCAACATGTCCACAGAACCCAGAATCGGTAAGCTCAATCGAACTGCTATATTGTAAACCTTTTACGTTTAGATGAAGACTAACATTCATATATATCAAGCCCATCCGGCGCTCTTGTAAGATAATAATAATAAAAATAATGATAAACACACCAAACTATAAGAACATGCTAATTCAGATATATAATAAATATCAACCGCAGCATCTGCGACCTCCAAGAAAAATTCCAAAAAGCAATCCACAACTTCCCCGCCGTCGTCTCAACCACCACAAAACTCCTCAAATTCTCCTCCCTCCTCTCCATCCCAGTCTACGCCACCACCCAGAACAAACGCGCACTAGGCGACACCATCCCCTCCCTCCTCTCGCTCCTCCCCGAATCCACGCTCCAAATCGACAAAACCCTATTCAGCATGTGCGTTCCCGAAATCCTCGCAAAACTAGAGGAAGACAAGATCCAAAGCGTCACAATCGTGGGGATTGAAAGTCACATTTGCGTGATGCAAACGACGTTGGATTTGTTGGAAAGGGGGTATAAAGTCTTTGTGATCAGGGATGGGGTTTCCAGTTGTAACCCACAGGAGATACCTACCGCGCTAGCGAGGATGCAGCAGGCCGGAGCGGTGATTACTACGAGTGAGAGTTGGTTGTTTGAGGCTATGAGAGATAGCGCGCGGTCTGAGTACGTCCATTTTCTCCCTCCACCTCCAACCCATCTTTTTCCCGTTTGAATTACAATGAAATCTAGGAAGGAAAAGAATAGATTGAGAGAAACGAGAATGTGGCTGATTTTTTTGTACTATAGATTTAAAGCGGTAGCAGGATTGGTCAAGGAGACAAAACAAGGTGAATTCTATCCCCACATCTATATACTATATATATGTGCGAAGTTTGATCTAACTTTGCTATAACATCACAGCGACCAAAGAAAATCTCGAAGCCTTAATCGGCCCCTCGCCAAACCAAGAATCCGGCGGCATGAGTAAGATATAAAACTTATTTTTTCCCATGTAAATCCTTCCCCTATTTCTTCACCGCATTTCAGTTTCTTTCTAACCATCATTTTCGCGGCGGTGTGTGTGGTATGTATTGTACATACGAATAGGCTCGGATTGTTCAAAGTTATTCTAAGAATGATGTTTATATACATATATCAAATGTAAGATGGTGGGAAATTTAATATATTCATATCTATAAACCCTCTTGGAGTGTTTTTAATTGTGATGTAGAATCATATCGAGGATCGAGGACAAATTCATATATAACTACAATATTAATGTATGAGGATCTGCTAAATATTCAGAACAACCACCATGGACCAATGGCCAAGCGATTCACAAGGTTTGGAGTTTTATTGAATACAAGTAGTTTATATCTGTAAACGTGCGTACGCAATCGTGATTGATTAAATAACCGCCCTAAGAGAAACAACTAATCTACTTTTTTTGTTTCTAACGGAAAAAATCACATACCCTCCCCTTGTCTTTTATAACGCTTTTTCTTCTTCTCAAAACCTAAGAAAAAAGAAAGAAAAATGGCGAAAGCAATTCCAAATGCCCCTGGATTGGGTTTACAGCTATCCTTTCTTTCCTTCAAGAAGAGATAAACATGGGGGGTTGGAGGTAGTCTGCGAGAAGCTAAACAAAAACCAGCGAGACCAAAAAGCAAAGGGATTTAATTTTTAAATCAACCTAAGACTCCATTTTTGTAGAGAAAAGGAAATACAAAGGGTTATACATTGCAAATTGCAAAGCGAGAGCTATAGAGGAAAAAAGACTAGCTCTGTGTGTGTGAAACACCTGGGAAAGAGTTCAACGTGTTCCTAACAGCGGGTATATGCTTCTATGATATCCGCTTGGAGTCGAGACCATGACCTTACGAAGGCCTTTAATATAGATTGGAAAAACAAAAAAAACAAAAGATGAGATAACAAAACAAGGTCACGTTTCTGTTAGTCCTCAGAAGGGCGATTATAGCACGTGGAATATTCAAAAAAAAGGTCACTGGGGTAGCTTGGAAAACTTAGGTTTGCTTGGGGGACATCCAGCTGAATGCAGAGGCTCCACCGATAGGATTCGAGGACACGGTTTCTTTCACCGTACCGTATTTCTTCCCGTTTCCGTTTGTCATTTGCGGTCGGGCAGATCCCCATGTAGCATCGGATTTTCTTCGATTTGATTCAGAAGGCGTCTGCGGCAGCACAGGGGGGCGAGGAGACTCAAGCTTCTCATCATTGATTCCGAGCTCGCGAGCAATCGATAATGGCTCTATCGCACTCTTTGGGACGTTCCAGGTCGACGAGGATGGTGTGCGTTGACCGGAGCTGGAATTAGTGGCGTTGAGACGCGAAGGACGTAGGATCTTCATCCCAGGACGTTTGCGAGGTTGGTCTGTGGGCTTTTGAGCTTCTTCTGCCTTGGTATTACCCAATTCTTGCTTTGGAGGTTCGGGATCGGTTGGAGTAGTCTCTTGAGGCTGCTGCGAAGTAGGAACCGTGCTATCGAGCTTTGGGAGGGGACTCTTTGGTTCGGGAAGAGCCCCTTCTTGCGAAAGAGCTGCAACAGATGATAAAGACCACGGGCTTGTTGGGACTGGTTTGGGTTGACGGTTTCCAACCAGCTCCAAGTGAACCGGCTGAGGGCTTTGGGTATCCTCTACAGAATCCAAAATTGCACTGCTGCCTCGGCCCATCGGTTCTGAGCCATTCTCCTGAACCATGGGGCGTATAGGTTCCGGTGTTTGAATGGTCGGCTTTTGTTGATGGCTGGTAAACTCAAAGTCATTTCCATTAAACGGTGTTCCTGGAGTAGAGCCTGCTCTTTCTTGGAAAGTCCTAGTGAATCTCGAGTCTTTTCGGCCAATCGACTGAGCTGTGTATGGGCGTTCGATGGCGGTAGTAGGAGCAATCGGAACAATGTTGTGGATGGGCTTGTCAGGTAACGGATGACTTACTACCAACGGGGCTCCCATGAACCGAATTGAAGCACGTGTGCCATCATCGAGCTGAATTCCAAGCTGCTGTTGCAAAAACGAAACCTCTGCCTGGCGAGCCACGAGAATATCGTTGCCCAAAACGATGCTGCAAGGACAAATTCCATCTTTCTCGCTGACGAGAACGCCAAATTCCACAGTCACTTTCAACATGTTATTGTCTGAATGAGAAGAGCTCAAGATATCACTCTCGTAAAAGTACAGAGATAATTGGATTTGGAGTTTTCCATTTTCCCGATGGCGCAAGCTCTCTCGGAGATTAAGCTTAGAGATAATGTCAAAGTCGATCACAGAGTCTACTGACGCGGTGCTAATGAATGCTGGGAACACCTCTTCGGCAAAGGGATTTAAACGACACGATATTCGCGCGGTTGTGGCCCACTCAATCTTGGGTAGCTTCGACATCGCACTATGATTGGAGGAGCTGTTGATGAGAGGTATTCCTAGTTCTGCATCAAAGAAAGACTGGTTGTCGAATCCGACACTATGCGAATTCAGAGAGTTGTGTCTTCCGTCGGACTTGCTTGAAGCTGATCTCTCGCTCAACATGTGGCTTCCAAGCTGGCTGATGCTCCGCGAGGTAGGAAAGTAATTATCTTCCACAGAGTCATGAGGGTCGTGAAACCAATGGTTCTGAATGGCATCATCGAATCTAACACTATTAGCTCGAGATGCATTACGCTTTGGCAATTCGCTCTCAAGATCTGTGAATGGCTCGAGTTGTGGCTGGGCATCAAGATCGTCGAAATGGAGATTTGTGGTTTCCGAGCGTGAGCTCTGATGGTAACTAGTGGGCATGCCTACAATCAAAGGAAGATTAGAGGGATTGTCCGACCTGATCAGTTGCATTCGCAGGGACAATTTCTCACCATTGGTCTGAGCCTGGTTTGCCACACTGCTGGAGGAACTGAGCAGAGTTGGGAAAGACTGGGTTGGGAACATGCTCGGACTCTTCCAGAGTGACTTTATCCTCGCCGATTCCTCATCCCGACGCTCGATACGTTGCAGTCGTTTCATAATGGCACCTTGAGAAGCTTTCAGTTCTTTAACTTCATGCTGAAGTTTCCAAATATCATCTGCTCCAAACTGCGCCATTCCCTGCATCTCTCTACAGCTTAAAATAAAGAAACTCTCATTGGAGGTGTTCTCTCACAACACGGAGAAAATATCCCACGCGGAGTGAGAGGAGGAGAGTACGAGTTCCCAGAATCAATGTTGAGCAAATTCTCGACTAAAAAGGGCGGATAAAACACGTGAAAGCTCTCTGAGGGGAGTCCGATGAGACTGGACCCTAGGTGTAGGGAGGCGATCTATATCGGAGCCAAGACGTGGGCGATTGAAGAGTAAAAATTTGTCTTTTCGACGAGTGTACAGCTTCTGAGCCGTTTTGGTAAATGGCAGAGCGAAGGAGAACGGTGAGCTGGGAGGTGGGAATATAACGCGGGTTTGTTCGAATTTTCTCTGGTGGTCTGATCGATGAGGGGTTATCGAAGAATGCCGTCTAAATCACCAAATTTCGATACAATCGAAGGTAACTAGGATGTCAAAGTGTAGATCCTGAAAAAGGGTAGAATGGAAGAAAAATCAGGCGCAGACAAAACGGCTATTCTCCGGAAGATGATTTGACGAAGGTATCCAAAACGAGCAGGCAGATACGGTGTAGGGGTCTCAATTGCGCGGTGGATGGGGGGAAATGGCTGGCTGTCCAGCAAGAAAGGAGCCAAGTAGCTGTCTCTCCAGCTTCGTGGGATGGAAGCGAAAGCGAAAGTCTTCAGAAGACTATTGCAACTCTTCTCGGACACGACGTCGGCGAAGGTATCTGGTACAAGCAGGTCCCAGTTATTTATAAGGATCTTGGTGGTAATCAGGGTAAAGGGCGAATGGCCTCGAGACGTCGATGGGGGGATCGGGCACTGGTTTGAAGGGATGTGGAAGTGGAAATGGAAGAGGAAGAAGAAGAAGAGGAAGATGGTTTGGAAACCCTCCTTCTGATTTGATGCCAGCCGAAATTAATTTCTTCGCCTCAAAGTCGTCAACACACACACCACCGCCCAATAATCCACGGCCACCGAATAGCACCAAAGATAACAAAGTAGGTACCGTGGACACTATGATTAAGTACTTTAAACGAAAGGGGTGGGCAAGCTTGCGATACGGTTGTATCGATATATTCGTCAGAGGCAAACTCGTGATCAGTTTGCCTCACAACTTTCGTGAAACCTTCAGGTATCGATTGGTCTGTTGATGCTGTCTGGTACAAGTTCACAGGTGCACAGCTGACGGCCTACAATAAATTGGCTTGTCTTATATATAGGAGTCTCAAGCGATTCTAAGCAAATGGGTAGAATATCTCTAAGAGCTAGAGGTTTGGATCTAAATATTCCTCTTTCTCTAACCTGCAATAAATGCATCTGATGTTTATTTATTTATTTATTTTTAATTTAAATGAATGGTGTTCATGGGCATGAAGAATACTTCTCTGTCCCCAATTATCGTGAAACCAATTCTTCTCTACCTGAACTTTGGAGCTTCCTCCCACAGAGGGAACGGCCGCCCGGCATTGTATATCTCCGGAAGCTTCTCCTTGAGCAGTGCCATCAATTTTTCAAGATAAAGCTCATACCCTTTGGAAGTTAAATGGAGACCTACAAATCATCAATTAATTCTTAGTTTTCGCATAAAGGAATGTCAAAAGAAGATGAAATTGGATCCACTCACCATCGCTCAATAGCTCGCCCAATTCCTCGGATTTTGGGACGTGGATATCACCAATCAAAGGGTCTCCCTCCTTCCACCCAGCGGCTTCCATAAATACGTGCCAAAGCTTGAGAACTTCAACGCCATTCTCTTCAGCCACAGCGATAGCCGTTTCCGCGTATTCTCTAGCAACAGAGTTCTTTCGATCCTTCGAGGGTAGAATCTTGTGCTCACAGATGGGTGGCGGGGTGACAATGACTACTTTGGCGCCGTGATCTTTAAGATGTCTATGTGTGACTATGTCTTTGAGATATTCTTTGTACTCTGCCATGTCCACATGCTGATGATAGCCTGGGAGAACAGCATCGTTCGCTCCGAAGAATACCACCTATAGTTATATAAAAAATATTCGTGTGTAAGTAAGGAGACCTTTCAGAGGCACTTGAGTCTCTGGCTTGGAAGTTTTCTACCAATAACTTGAGATCTAGAGCTTGCCCAGCTGGCGGGATCACGTCGTTCACGATGACTCTTGCGTTGGCTGTGGTCCATCCTCTGTGGGTAGGTTATTAGCAATGCAGGTCGTACAAATATCAAGTATGCTAAACGCCTACGAGAAACCTCGTTCGAGGACTTGGAGTCTACGGGAGAATTTCTCTGAGAGAGCTGCTCCGAAGCTGTATCCAGAGTCCTGGTGCCATATGACTATAGGAACGCACTGTAAGTCGGTGTTCTTCCAATTGGTTTGCCTCGATCGAGCTTGCGAATGTAATGCGGAGGCTCAAAGCTACAGGGCCGACTTACATTGAGTTATGCTGCTGAATTTGGTTATTTTTTTGTTAGCCGTGATATCGATATATATGCCCAATGCTTGGGGAATAGCTATTCAGGTTGTGATCGAATACATACTCTCCAAAGAGAACGAGACAGGGCCAACCTTTTGGCAAGGTCAACGGTTCAGCCATCGTATGCATGGTAATTGGTTATTTTTCTTGGGCAAAGTTGAAGTTTCGAATTCTGCCGGTATTCAAGTTTAAAGGGGGTTTCCGGCAACGGCTAACTGCAGCAGCTTATACTACGTACATCAAAATATGACAATCAATCTTGTGAATACTAATATTATAATATGCGATAGGATACAAACTGTCTTTGTCTTTGTGTTCGTGGTCCCAGACACTTCAGCACCTCTCAGTCAATATATTTCGTGTCCTTTGCAATTGAAGCGAATTAATGCAGGTAACAAATGGACGGCGACACCCCAGCTAACCTGTGCCGGTTCGGTTCCACAGCCCGTTCAAACACAATCTTCATTAATTGACCCCCCCCTGCGCCACAGAACACGAGCATCTCCCGAGATTTCGTCTCGATATCCCCCTTGAGCCTTTTACTTCTAAAGCCTCCAAACATCTGGATACTGTAAGTTACATTTGATTAAACTCTCCAGAAATCTGTTGCAAATAATATCGATGGCATCATCGTCCAACTGACTCCTTGAATATTAATATATCATCGAATAGATACAGCGTGTCTCAGCTGTAGACTTCAGATCCTCAGGCTGGCTTCGATCCATCAAATTAAGCATGACACCACCTGATTCCTTGGAGCTCACAGTTCTGTCCCGAGCTTGCACTTGGCTGAACTCTTGGTACGCATAAGAGTGCTGTTTATCTCTTCCTCCTCTCGTTGGCTGGCTCCGATTTCAGCCGCCATGATTCGATTTAAATCCAGCATTCCTTCTGCCACCACGAGCCTGGCGTGGGCATCGGATTACCTATTATGGGCGCCAAAGGCTGGGGGGTTCGGTTCATGATCCCACTCATTTCCCAGGTGCGATTACCCCACCACCGTGACCACACGAGCTTTCATTGAACAAAACAAGGGACTTGTGGGTCTGGTTGGCGGCGCAGGGCCATCTGACGGAAGGGTCTCACGCTTCCCTTCTGTTATTATGACCCGCAGCCACCGATTTTCCGAAACTCCCTTGACGAAGCCTTCTTCGTTTCTCCCTTTGCTTCAAGAAATACCAATCTATCTGGTCCGCGCGTCAGAATCATTTATACTCTTTCTTGTTCGTTCAAAATACATCACGGACGACGCTTTATATCACATTTCCTCCTTCACCTTCTGCATCGGTAAGTCCTCCCCTGCTAGCCTCGATATCAGTTCCGTCGGACCGGTTTGATGCAACATGATGTCAAAGATTAGTCCGCCCCCAAATTTTTGTCACGCTTTCCGCAATTTCGTACCTAAAAAGTAACAAACACGAAGTTTTGAGAGCTAAGACCTTTCTCATCATTTTAGTCTTTCTTTGATCGATCTTCTCCCTTATCTGAATAATATCTTTTGGTTACAAAAGTTCTAGTACCCGAATACTAAATGTTTATCTTATGATCTTACTCTTCGATGACTATTTGATCCGAGCTTAGCATTTGTTTGTCACGTCAGTTTGTTCCTTTCTCGGCAGCCATCCGCATATGATGGAGATATCCATCTCATCACAAGATCCCTATCAGTACACCTAAAACTCGCCTACGCTGGCTCATGTTGGCCATATGACTTTTTTGTTGTTAATTCCCTTTGTTTGAAACCATTTGGCCGGCGTTTCCGTTCCCCGGATCTCGCCCTTTCTTATATTTTATATGATAACAAACCCGTAACTGCACCTTCCAGCATATCGCCTCTGCTGATGCTTCATTTGGATGAAACATCTCTACCGGAATTCCAAAGCTCATGACTGACACATTTCAAATGAACAGCAATAGACACATAATCTGGTCCTCACTTGCCTAATAGTAGCCATATCGGTATCTGCCGTGGCGCACATCTATATATCAACACAATATGGCTTCCGACGCCAGATCGATCAAATCCTTTAAATCTTCAAGAGGAGTACATATCGAGGAGGATACCGATACACCAAGGAGAAGTCGGCCGTCGTTGCTGATACGACCATCGGACCCTGATGAAACAACATCCCTTCTCGATAGCCCAACGGAAGCTCGAACTCGATCGTATAGAACGGCTCCCGTCACCCCTAGAACCACGGCTTCTCACCCTCGAATTTCTCGACATCACACAGCAAATTCCCCAACATTACTACGGGCCAACAGAACGCAATCCTTCATCCAGAGGCTGAACACTGCTCTGTCAAGTATTGAAGATCGAGGTCCGGATTGGGCTATTGCTACAGACCAGGCATTCCACAAGCAGTGGTATGATCAGGTAAGCCGCCCCCCTGGCCAGCGTTATTTATTTTTTTTTTTTTGTAATATTTAAAATAACACTGTATATTTTGCAGTATACTTCAACCGATTGGGTAAACGATGCGGTAAAAGAGGCGTTCAGGCTCAGGGAGCTGCGTGCACGAAAAGATATACGAGGACGACTTACCCTTCTCTACGATGCATCCCAAGGTTGGCTTCTTGCAGCGATCGTTGGTGCTCTAACGGCAGGCGTGGCATTTTTTGTTGACGTATCTGAGAGTGTTCTCTTCGATTTCAAAGATGGGCACTGTACCAACGGATGGTATTTTAGCAGGAGGAAATGCTGCTTATCAGATGTTTCGGAGGAGTTTTGTAGCTCATGGCACGCATGGGGCGAGGATGACCATAAGGGAACGGTTACGGGACTTCTTAGTGGCTACGTGGTTTTCATAATCTCGACCTTGTTCTTCGCTATGTGCGCGACAACAATTACCATGGCTACTCGAACGGATCTGCCTAGCTCCATCCCCATATCGGCTCTCAACGAGGATCTGTCGGCGTCCGCCGAAATAAAGAAAAATAAACACCCGGTGTTGAACCAGTATTATACCGCCGCTGGTAGCGGAGTTGCGGAAGTCAAAGTTATTCTCTCTGGCTTCGTTATGCACGGTTACCTCGGTTTCAGGACTCTATTTATGAAGACCATCGGTTTGATATTGAGTGTTGCTTCCGGAATGAGTCTCGGCAAGGAAGGGCCTTTTGTGCACATTGCAACTTGCATTGGGAACATCTGCTGTAGATTGTTTCCCAAATATAATTTCAATGACGCAAAACGTCGAGAGGTATTGAGTGCCAGTGCTGCTGCTGGTGTGGCGGTTGCATTCGGAGCCCCTCTCGGCGGGGTTCTATTTAGCTTGGAAGAAGTCAGCTATTATTTCCCTCCAAAGACTCTTTTCAGGACTTTCTTTTGCTGTATAGTTGCGGCGATGTCTTTGAAATTCCTTGACCCATACGGGACTTCGAAGATTGTCATGTTTGAGGTGCGTTATGAGACTCGGTGGCACGGGTTTGAGATTATCGCCTTCACTCTTCTCGGTGCTCTGGGCGGGTTATTCGGTGCGTTCTTCATCAAAGCCAGCAGATTTTGGGCCACGACATTCAGAAAACACAAAATCATCAAGCAGCACCCGGCTCTGGAAGTTTTCGTGGTTGCACTCATCACCGGTATAGTATGCTATTGGAATAGGTACACGAAACTACCTGTCACGGAGTTGCTATTCGAACTTGCCAAACCCTGTTCTAGAAACCCCAACGACGACTGGGGCTTGTGCCCGTTGGTGGAAGACATACCTAAGACAATATCTGAACTCATGGCGGCCCTAGCAATCAAAACTTTCTTGACCATCATTACGTTTGGGACAAAGGTGCCCGCTGGTGTTTACGTCCCAACCATGGTGATCGGTGGTATAATCGGACACATTGTTGGATTGGCATTCCAGTATCTGCACTTGACTCAGCCCGACTTGTTCCTATTCCAGTCTTGTCCTACCGAAAGCCATTACCCCTGCGTTGTTCCTGGTGTTTACGCTCTAGTTACTGCCGGTGCCGCCATGTGTGGTGTAACCCGACTTTCTGTGACATTGGTAGTCATCCTTTTCGAGCTAACTGGCAGCCTGGACTACGTCCTCCCATTCTCTCTCGCCGTCATGGTTTCCAAATGGGTTTCCGATTGGGTCGAGCCTTTGAGCATCTATGACCTCTTGACCGATCTCAACGGTTATCCATACCTCGACGCAAAGATCACACCGATTTTTACAAGCGAACTGAGCGATATCATCTCGAGTCTTCCCGCGCAAAGAATCATCGATATCTCTGATAGTTCCCTCGTACCTGCTATGGAGTTACGACGAAAGTTACATTCGCTGCAAGCCAGCGGAGAGCTCGACGGTGGGCTTCCGATATTGAGAGACAACATTTTAGTCGGCTTGATACCTGCTCCCGATCTGGAATATGCTCTGGATGGGCTGAAGAACGAAGCCACAGATCTATGTCAGATGTTTCCCGACGATACGCCGTTTGACTACCATAGCGATGATGGCATGAGAGCCCTTACCGATTTTACGGCATACGTTGACCCTGCGCCCATTGCTCTGGAAATCAGAAGTCCCATGGAGTTGGTTTATGAACTATTCGCAAAATTGGGTAAGTTTAAGTTTACAACTACACTTGCTTTTTTTTTTTTTTTTTTTAAGAAAATCTATTTGAAGCTGTTGCTGATTATTTAAATGTTTAGGTCTACGTTTCTTGTGTATTACACAAGAAGGCCAGTTCGCTGGTATGGTACATAAGAAAGATTTCCTCAAGTATCTTAAAGATACGGAGCATTCCGCGCATTAGAATAAGAATAGAAGAGTAGATATTGTCGGTTTATCTAAATGGAGTTCCTTTGTCTCTCAGCTTTGCGGATCACCTTGCTTTACATATCCTCACATTTTACATTTTTAGCTTCCTTTTCTCCCCCCGATTCTCCATAATCTCGGCCCGTTCACCATGTGTTATGACATGTACTAGCACGCTTCTTTAGTCTCGTTTTTTTATCAGGCTTATATACGTCTATTTTAGCGCATCATTAGAGGAGTTTTATTTTTTTTTATATATTAATGGGTCGCTCTGGGTTTCCTATTTCTTGTTTTTTCTTTCCACTTTGCAGGTCATTAGAATCATTTGTTAAACATCATGACACCACAATGGAGAGTATCACTGACTTTTGTTTTATGTATACCGGTATATATCGATATATAAATCTATTCGGTTTCGAATTTTATGCCAATGGGAGAGGCTACTTTTGGCGTTATAGATCCTATCATTAATATATATTCATAACAAAGTACTGGTATATATATCCATAAATATTTGGTAAACGTTAAACATGTGTAACAATACTTCCCCTAAGAAACACAAACATAAAGGATTTGTATTATTGAATCCAAGCCCGTTTTTATAAATCATGATTCCAAACCATACACGAAAGCTTGTGTATATATGGACATACTGCTCCGGCTTAAACGCTTTGGCAATAGGTATATATAGGGTAGAACTCACTTCGAACCAAAATCGCCAGTAGTTGATAACGAAAAGATTATACTGAACCAATCATCCATCCAGTCGGTACAATTCAATTCAAATTCAGTTAAATACAGTAATTCCATAATATTATAATTACGAAGCATGATATCCCCACCAAAAGCGCCAGATACGTACTGAAATTTAAACCATGAATAAAAAATATATACGCCCCACCCCCGTCCGCTTCAAATATGAAAAACAATCATTGACCATTACACAACGAAATATAAACCCCGGATATACACACAAAAAAATAGACTAAAGCAACAACAGCGCCGTCATCACAACCGCGACCACAAACCCCGGCACGACCCGCCCCACCCTATCCATTTTACTCATAACGCCCGAATTCAATGGAACCACAAAATCAAACGAATAAGTATAAAACACCACATCATCACCCTGCCATATCCTCTCAAAATCAATCGGCTTGACTGTCCCTCCCGGCGTCGGCGCAGTCGTAGGCGTACTGGTAACCTGACAGGTCACCGCCTTGCTAACGCTACTGGTAACCTTACAATCCGCAATCACAACCTGCGACAGCGGCATCCCCGTGTAGAATGTCAACACCTGTCTTCCCTCCGTTTGATAGCTATAGGTTGTCACATCGATGTAAAAGTCGTTATCGTAGGTCGCTGTCGCGGGGGCGGTGAGGGCGCGTTTGGCGTTGATGCCCCATATTATGCTTTGGCCGGAGGAGATGTAGGTTCTTATTCCGGCGAGGATTGTGGAGTTTGCTGCTATTTCGGAGACTTGCGGGACGGCGGGGAAGAGGGTCATTGTTATGTTGTCGGAGGCGGCGAGGTGGGAGAAGAGGGAGAGGAGTGGTAATATTTGGAAGAACATTGTAAGAGTCGCTTTTTTCCCTTTGGTATATAATTAAGGAAGGTTAAAGCGATTTGTGCGCTCGAGAATTCGATATAGCACGTACGTTATGTATCGATATCTCGATATTCCTCAGAATATCTCGTTGGATAGGTGTAACAGTACTCAGCTGGCGTATATCATGATCATGATGAAGAGCAGAAGAAGAGATGGAAAGGGAAAACTGAATACTACGAATCTCTGAGAGAAAGATCCTCAAGAGGCTGGGCCGCAGTCCACTTCTTGGGTTTTCGGGCTGGGATGTCCGGATCTTTGAAGCGCATGATACTATGTCATATCAAAATATGCAAGAGTTATAGGAATTACCCGATTCGGATGGTTGTTGGAGATATTATTCGAGCGGTGTTTGAAACCAAGAAATGATATCCATGCTGAATAGAATCGTTGTAATTCGCTAAGCAATTTAAAAGTGGGTACTTAGGCTATCTTTGAGACCGTTGAAAACCTGGGGATCCATCGTCGCTTGCATGGTTATCCTTTGCTTTCGCCAATATATTGCAATATGAGTTGCAAGGGAAAAGTGCGGGGAGCAGGTTGGTATTAGACCGCAAGATGATAACTAAGTATTTATGAATAACCCCTCTCGATCAATATAACATATCGGATATACTTGCTTTGGATTCTTTTATGCATTGTATCGCGCAAACATACAAGGATGCAAACAATTACCACTACTTTGGATGGAAGATCAGATCGATTCTAGGGTCAGGGTTTTTAAATTTTTTCGCATAATACATATCGAGGCTAGTCTTCACACGTGGGAATTAATTCGGAACGATCTTGCATGCATGCGTTAATCGATCGTTTCCTACGTTATTCTATGCATCTTGGCAAAAGCTTTAAGTGAAGTCAGCTTTAAAAAGAAGGTAAAATATGATTGTCAGAGGTTTGGGGTAAAAGGGGGGCACAGATTGATGTGTGCATGTATGTATATATGTATGTATGTATGTATGTATGCATACGCCAAAATACACTTGCAAACCAGGATGAACCGATGCGACCAATACAATTGAACCCTCAGAATGATACATGGAACCAAATCAATAATGCAGTAAAAATCAATCAAATCGTCCGAAAAAAAGAACCAATGATAAAAGATTACTAATATATACTCGCGCAATCCTACCCCCCTAAAAACCTGCACCGTGTCCATGCATGTAAGATAAGTAAACTATATATTCACACCTGATCATCACCCGCCACACTCTGATACCCACTCCTCAACCTCGCCGGCGTCTCGTACATGGTATAATAGTCCACCTTCTGTCCTCCCAATGCGGCTTCACCCCCGTTCCCGCCTCTAAACAACTCCCCCATATTAGTACACCAAAAATCTTTACAATTCGTGATAATGCCTCTATTCCACGGATTCTGCCGCCGTCTCGATCGGTGCTTGTTATCCGCGACTCCGTCCTTAGCTGTCGCCATAAAGGTATCCACACCGAGCAGTCGCAGGAGTTTGTTCCACATGCCGCCGCCACCGCCGTGCCTATGTCCGTGTGCGCCATGTCCATGCCCGTGATGATGTCCGCCTCGGCCGCCAGGAGTAGTGATGACTGGATTCGGTCCGGTACCACCGGGGGCAAGACCGACACCTTGCAACGATGTTCCACCACCCGCAATCATGCTGGAAACCATGGCTGAAACATCGCGGTCTTCGTGGCCATGATGGCGGCCGTGCATGTTTTCGTAGGTTGTTTGGCCGCGCAGGACTTGAATCGTTTGGACGATGAATAACATGGTGACCCAGGTGAGTTGCAAACCGGCCCATATGCTGATGTACATTGTAAACGGATCCGCCCAGATTGGTTGACACCATCCAGCGGGGATAAACATGCAAGCATCAACCGAAACTTCAGGGAGGGATGAAATATCTAATGTCATATTTTGTCAGTGTAAAGGAAGTGGCTGAGGGAGCAATGGGGGGTTGACTTACGAAAGTATGCAAGTGCGGTGTAACAAATAATGCCAAATTCGAGAGTGACAACATATGCAAGAAATTGTCGGTGATTATTGACGCCCACGCAGTTGAAGATCCACGGACAATGACTGGTGGCGTTCTTGTTAGTGAAGAAATCTTTTGTCAATTACAAATGATGGAGAACTTACTGGTCGTGTTTGGCGACACATCTCGCGCATCTTCTGCAGTGCTTTGAGCGCAAAGGCATTCTGACCATGCAGTGCACGCAGAAATTCCTCTCATCATATCTCCACTGTGACAATAGATCTTGTATAACCTCTTTCTGCTCTTCTCGTGATTCTATCAACGGTACAAAGCCAGGATCTGCTCGCATAGCGAAAGCGTAAAAATAGACACACAGTCCGTAAAAGGCAATGAATAAAAGGTTTAGTATCGGGTGTTTATCATAAGTAGCTAAAGTAATTGTTAGCTATTAAGATTCAAACAAGTATCGCCGTTAAAATGGTAGGGTTCTTACAAGGAAAGATGGTAGTTAGGTATCGCAATCCAAGCCAGAAAGCGGTAGCAGCAAATATCCCGGCAAGAAATGGTGTTTTGTGCATCGATCTCTGGTTGACAGCTCCAAACTCCTTGAGTGCTCGAGACACTCCCCAATTCGAAGCGATAAAAAGCCCGATAATCGCAAACAACGATAGAATACCCGGCAGTATCGACAGGGCCATCAAGGCAGACCATATCAAAAAGAAAGGTAAAAAGAAGAGAAATTTCTTTAGAAAACTCTCTCTCGACTCAGGCACGCTCAAGAAGAATGGAGCGTTAGTGTGCTTCGGTCGTGCTTCCTTTGTGTAACCGCATTCCAGAAGAGCTTCTTGGAATATATGCAAGGTATCCATTTCCTTCGCGGCTTGGAGAGGAGTGTTGCCCGTGTCAGTTTTGTGGAATCTATCCGAACCGTATTCGATAAGTTTTTGGATACACTGGAGACTGCCCTTAACAAGCGACCAATGCAATGCGGTAAGCTGCTTGTCGTCGATAGCGGTGACATCAGCTCCCCAGGATAGGTATAATTCCACGCAAGCCGGATATCCTTTGTAGGCGGCCCACATGAGTGGGGTGTGACCTTGAGCATCCTTAACATCGACATTTATACCTTGGTGTAGTAGGAGTGTTATAAGAAATATGTTGCCGTTGAAAGTAGCGAGGTGGAGTATGTTGTAGCCCTGGCCGTCAGTAATCTGATGGTCGGCGCCGTATCGCGTGAGGAGGTCGACAATATAGTAGTGTTTTTCCTGAGCGGCCCACATGGTCGGGGTAGCGACAGACTCGCCGCCAACAGCGTTCACATCGGCGCCAGCTTCCAACAGGAGTTTGCAGACGATGTATTGATTATTGATAGCTGCCCACTAGTACACCCAACCATCAAAGTTAGCTTTAAATATTTATGTCGACGGAGTTTAGGGAAAGACGAACGTGGAGGGGAGTGATGCCATCAGGGTCCCGATAATTAGCTGATATCTTGCCGGAATCGAGTAGCTGCCGTAGACCGGCCTCGTCGCCGGCCTGTGCCATCCTGGTTACATTGGGAGGAGGAGGGACGGCGGGCAAGACATCTGCTAGCTCCAGCTCTGTCGCATCGCCATCCGTAGTTGATAAGGTCGGTTTTCCTTTCGCAGGAACGGCCGAACTTGCTGGATTCATCTGTTTTATCCGAAGGTCCGAAGGAATGTAAAGTGCGGGAGGAAAAAAGCCGCGGGAGGGTGGTAGAGATATGGAACGGTGTGGAGTGGAGCGAGGAAATGCGAAACGAGGTTGAGTAACGACGAGCAGCAGTCAGCCGGCGCGGCACTCGAGGAGATCAACGGCGCGCGATGCGATGTCGTAAGCAGCGAACTCGTACAACCAAAAACGAAACCAAAAAAAAATAAAATAAATAAATAAAAATAAAAATATAAATATAAAAAAAGCCCTCTAACTGCGAACCATCTCGATGATGATGAAGTAGGAGAGAGATAGGATAGGAGGGATGAAGAGTTGAAGGAGAAAATATAGAGGCCCGTGCTATACCACTCCGATCAAATAAAATAATATTTTATTAGTACGGAGCGAGTGCTGGAGCGAAATTACATTGGTTGCATGATCGGCAGGGAAGGACCTCCCACGCTAAACCATATCATCATGTATCGACACCGCAACAAGCTTTCAGCCTCAATCCGCTACCGCTACTCAGCAGGAGATCCCACTGGATCCACAGACTGGACTGGACTGGACTGGACTCACTCGGAGAACAGGAAGGAGGCCCCGAGTCGCTCTGGGTTGTCGTCGTCGTCGCCCGTCATGGCGCAGCGAGCTTGCCTGGCAGCTAGTTCCTGACAAACAAACACACCAGACTGCTCTGATACGATATCGACACTGTTCAGGTGCACTAATGGTCCCATGTATCAATAGCAATCTATAAATTGCATATTAAAATAAGCAAGGAATCTTGCCCCGGTTGATTTGCTCATAGTCAAATTAATAACCCCAGAATCTCAATCGTGCATTATTGTAGGCTAATCTGAGGAACCATGGGCTAGTTTTAGTCGTGTGACCGTGTTGGCGTTTGTCATTCTGGCTTTCTCCCTTTTTGGATCGAGCTGCAACGCATATCACACAGTCTATCGGTAACATCATTTCGTTGATCTTGGACATCCAAAGTTTAAGAAGATCGCATAATCAAATCATAAGAGATCATTATTGAATAATAATATATTAATATATTTGGAATCGCAAGCTCTTGAGCCGACTGTGTCTATAAGTATATATACTTAAGTATCTTTGTGATTATATCTACTCAAGTATGTAATTATAATCAACCATTATACTTTGAATTCTCGAAACATCTCAATTGCTCTATCGAACTTGTACTTGCTCTACGAAGTAGTGTTCAGTCGTTTCCAAAATCCAACTCGCAACACAGCTAACTGCACCAGAGAGTAGTATACATATACCCACTTTAGTATCCAAACGATAGCTATAGGGTATCTGATAGTCTCAACAGTCTAGTTACGAGACTAAGTCTCGACGAACCTGATCTCGTTCCTAAATATGAACTTGAATCTTCTCACACCAAGACTAACCTTCAAGTTAGTTCGTAACCCGAACCTCGCAGTGACGAGAAACGAGAGACTGTTTCTCGACGAAAGGTTATAAGGCCAATATAAACCAAAGACCAAATCCCAAGCTAATAGATAATCGATATGGTTTCATTTCTGCTGTTTATCACCATGAATGCATTTGGAACGCTGTTATATATATCACTAATATATAGAAATCAAATAACTCCTTCTCTCCCTCTCACTCATCTCGCCAACTTGCTTGATGTGACCCCTTTTCACGACCATATAAACAGCAATTATCGCCCTACCAACCAACTCACATAACCTATCATCCCTCTCTAAAGCCTCAAGACTCTCCCCAAGTGATTTTGGTAACACCTTCGACACCCCCATCTCTTCCCTCTCCTCCGCCGAAAGCTCAGCTGCCGAAATCTTACAAGGCCCTCCCTTCAACTCCATCTTCCTTCTCATCCCATTAATACCCGCAGCCAGAATCCCACATAAAGCAATATACGGATTCGCAAGCCCATCTAAAAGCTTAAACTCGAAATGATCCTCCTTGATCCTCCTCAACGGTGCCTCTTTATTCTCCCACCCCCAAACCGCATACTCCCCACCGCTCCAAATCCCACTAGCTACACGATCGTAACTTTCAACCTGCGATAGCGTGAAGGCTAATATAGCAGGGAAATGCTCCATAATCCCGCCGAAAAAGTACTCTACCCCCTCACCTCCTTTTTTACCACCACCAGCACCACCAGATACATCGTTAGAATTCGAATTAGTATTGATAGGATTCAGTGAAATATGAGCGTGTAAACCGTTTCCGGAACGTTGTTTCGACGGACGAGGATGCATCGTCGCTCTCAAATTATAAGAATCCGCGATATCAGATATTATACCCTTCGCTTGAACCAACCTATCAACCGCCTTCAACGGTTCTTCGGGGGGTAACACAAACTCCCACTGTCCCGGTCCCGTTTCGGCGTGGAATTGTTCAAGCGTGATCCCCGTGTCTGTCATCGAACGGACAATGTCCTGTACCATGCTGAGGTATTTTTGATCTTCCGTTGTCATACTGTATATCCCGTGACTTTTATTTATAGTTTCGTATTCTAACCCGCTCTCGCGCGTGGCTGTTACGGGATGTAGGAAGGTGACTTCTATTTCGAACCCGATGAGGGGGTAATACCCCATTTCCTCTTTTAATAAAGTAGTTAGGAGTGATAGACGCGAGCGGGGACATTCCGGGAGGAGGTTCCCGTCGGTAGCAGTGCAGGAACCCATTAGGATTGCGGATTTGGATTTCACGCCAATTTGACGGTATATGGTTGATATATCCGGTTTGAGGTGGTATACACCGCCCGGTTCGACTCCTTCTGCTAGTTGATCGTGGGGGAGGATGTAGAAGAGAGCTGAGCAGCTGGAGAGGCTGGAGTTTGTTTGGAGGAGTTGTATAAAACGGGTGATGGGGAGCATGCGGATTTGGGAGGTGCCATGATAGGAAATGTATTGGACCCATATGAATTCGATGTCTTTGTTGTCTGCGTAGAATTTTTCCCAGGTAAGGTAGTTTTTGGAGACTGACATGTTTTAGAATTTGTGGAACTATGAAAAGGGCTCAATTATAAAAGTTACTGTTTTTTTTTTTTTTTTTTTTTTTTGGCGGTCGAGGTCTATATATCACTCGATATTTAATGTTGATTAGAAGTACGTAGGAGAAGGGATACGGATTTGAGTACAAGGTAATATGGACCTTATGTACTTTTCTTCTTTACGTTACCCATCATTTATTCCTTTGAGATGCACATATGCACATCCAACCAACTTGAAAGGAAAAATCGCAAAACTCCGATCGCGATCCGGCTATCCGATGGGTCCCAGAAATAACCTATTGTGGTTACACAGCTGCCAGTCTGCCAGGCGGCCACAGCCATATTTTTACCATAGTGAAACACGAGGTTGTGCAAATTTGGATATTTCTCTGGCGTCTGCGTCACAAATACTCCCTTAAACTGCTGTTTTGTTTACCTAGGCACATTGCATCATATGGTTGAAAGATCTTGAAGTCTAATTGAATGTGTGAGCTGTAAACTAAGTAGTAACGCGGAGAAGTTATACCAACACCTAAAAGTGTTGGATATTGGATACGAAGACAGGAGACCACGGAAATCCAAATACGATTACGAGAGGGTCACGTAAGCTAAGCCCTTTCTCCTTCGATCATGATCATAAGACTATCGATGAGGCTGAATTTAATCTTTCAGTTACAATAATGATTCAATGCTTTCGGAGCCTTGGTTGAGGTAATATGTAGTCTTGTATTGACTCTTCAGCAGAGTCAATACAAGACTAGATAATATGTAAATGTTAAATGGATGACCAAAAAAAGTAAAGCAGAAAAAACCTGATACTCCTCGCGCCGGTGAATAGTTGAATATTCTGTCCCGTTGTATATACCTTGGTAATGCTATCTAAATGCAGGCGATGAAGCCATCCTTCTCTCCAGGTTTAGCAGCTCTCCCGCAACCACTATCTTATACTATACTATACTATATAATACATTATTGTAAAAAACTTATTTCTTCTCTTGCTTGACCAAATAACCCAGTAAATCAACCTTGGTAACCACGTGAATCGGCTTAAGCCCACCTTCTGGTCTTGGCTCGGTGACAATAGCAACACTGTTGTGTTCAAAGAATCTGGTGAGCGCACTCAACGGCGTATCCAAAGTAATCTGATCAAAGTTCCTCTTCTTGCTCATCCCCTTCTCTTCTGCGGTCTTGATGGACCCGATCTTAGTAGGATCGGTAATGACCTCGGTTATCTTTCTGAAATCAAACATGGCGGATTCAACAGACGAAGAAGCATCGATTTTACCGCGAGAGATGTATGATAGTAAATTGCCAAGGGTGACGAGACCGACGAGTCGTGATCCTGAGAGGACGGGGAGCTGGTCGAATGCCTTTTCGCGCATGACGTCTATCGCTGAGGAGACTTTGGCGTCGACCTGAACTGTGACAATGTTCTTGAGTCGTAGAGAACGAATGGTGGCGTCTTCATTGGTGGAGCCCGGCTTCTTCAGCTCTTCGGCCGTAATAAAGTCGTTATTTACCATCCAATCATCGTCAATAAACTATATCACCAGTTAGCATATATATATATATATATGGATCAGCAACCAGAATGGTGAATGTGTGTATACCTTGGAAAGATAGCTCCTAACGCTATCAGGTAACACCACAACCACGACATCTCCCTCCTTCAACTCCTTCGCTGCCTGCATCGCCGCTGCCATGGCGCTCCCAGAGCTACCGCCCACCAACAATCCTTCCTCCTTGATCAACCGTCTGGCAAACATGAAACTCTCCTTATCTCCGGTCTTGTACCACTTATCCACCAACGATCTGTCCAACACGTCGGGGATAAAATCATACCCGATACCTTCAACCTTGTACCCTTCCGTGCTAGCATTCAACGACTCGGGCACAGCCAAGATACTACCGTGCGGATCGGCGGCAATAATCCTCACATCCTTCGAATGCTTCTTCAACCCCTTCGCGATACCGCTGATGGTCCCACCGGTCCCAGCACCAGCGACCAACATGTCAACCTTCCTGCCCGTCTGCTCCCAGATTTCCTCCGCGGTGCCATACTCGTGAGCGAGCGGGTTATCCACATTGGCGTATTGGTCGAGGATATGACTGTTTGGAATTTCCTGCTGGAGTCGCTTGGCGACACCGATGTGGGATTCCGGAGCGTCCCAGGCGGCTTCGGTTGGTGTTCTGACGATTTCGGCGCCGAGGGCTCGGAGAACGGCGACCTTTTCGGCGGACATTTTTTCGGGGAGGGTGATTATCGTACGATATCCGCGGACGGCGCCGACGAGGGCGAGACCAATACCCCTACATGTCTCCAAAAATTACAATTTAGCAATTTATTCTACCATATTTTTTTTCATGTTTTATGTCTGTTTGGTTTGGTTTGGTTCGGTTTGTGATCTATGATGGATGGGATACGAAAGTTTTAGAACGTACGTATTACCGCTGGTAGGTTCGATGAGAGTATCACCAGGCTTTATCCTGCCGCTCTTCTCAGCCTCCAAGACCATTCGTTTGGCAATGCGATCTTTCACGCTGCCGCCGGCGTTGAAAAACTCGCATTTGGCGTAGACTGTCGCTTTGATGCCTAAGGATTGTGGGATACGATTGAGTTTCACCAGGGGAGTCTGGCCGATGTGTGCGAGAATGTCGCCGGCGACTGCGGGCGGTGGGCGACGAGCATCACTTGGAATAACAGTGGCGGTCTTTTCGCCGGTGACGATGGAGGCGAGGGAGGAGGTCATGGTTTGGAATGCTTCCATTGTATGATACTCGAATCTACTTTAAAAAAAAATGAATTGTATTTTCTGGGGAAGAGAAGGAAAGAAGAAAGAAATACAATAGCTGCCGTTTTTGAGCTGATATAAGAAAACCAGGGAGCTCGTCGTTCGCAAAGATCGCACGAATAATTTCGTCCTTTGCCGCATCTAAGCGACCTCGACTTTCTTCTTCTTCTTCAATTGCAAGCGCGACATCAACTAAGCTTCATCGAAACGATGGCTTCCCTCAAAGACCGCTCCCGCAAGGCAAAGACCATCTTCAGCCTCGACACCCCGACTTCAACCTACCTGCACCCGTCGTGGCCATCAATCAACCCTCAGACCGCTGCCTCCCTCCTATCCGCTCTAACCACCCTCCTCACTGACCTCCAAGCCCTCCAAGATGCCTCCAATGATCATAACAAACCATACATCCTCACAGGGCCCAACCCCGTAACATTCCATCTCGAAAACATCGCTTCAACCTCTCTCCCCTCCCCGCTTTCATCCTTAAACCCCACCAAGACTCCAAAAGCCATACGAAAACCCCTAGCAATCTTCGTCGCCCGCTCAGACCAACCATCCCAACTACACTCCCACATCCCAACCCTCTGCTCACTCTCTTCCACACCACTAATCGCCCTTCCCAAACTCTCCGAACAAAAACTAGTCAAGATACTCAAACCCGCCAGCGGGAGAATCTACACTCTCGCAATATTCCACGACACCCCGGGTATCGAAACTATCAAGGGTATGATATACAACGATGAAGGGGAGATAGTTGAAGGAAAGGTGGAGTTACCCGGTATGTTCAAGACTGCGGAAGTGGGATGGTTAGAGACGAAGAGTAAAGCCGTCCAAACGTTCATCGGCGAACCGAAGAAGCAGAAACGGAAGGAAGGTGAGGGTGAGGGTGAAGGTGGTGATATAGCTATGGTTGATAGTAACAAAACACCCAAGAAGAAGGTGAAGAAGGACGGTGGATGAATGCAGGTGCTGCTGCATACGAGAGGGGAATTTATGACTATACGGACTGAGTTGGTTTCCACAAGGAACTGATACCTAGGAAACCACCGTTCCGCTCAAAAGGATCACGAGATATCACGCTTATGAAAGTTGGGAACTTTGGATTGGCAAGAAGTGTGTATATTCAAATATGCTAAAGGATACACGCAGCAGCGCACACCAACTACAAGCAAACAAAGGAGTAAAAAGCAGATTCAAAAAGGATAATATTTTGCAAAAAAGGGAAATGAAAAAAAAAAGGGTAAGAAGAATAATGGTAAAGAATCTGTTCTTTGGTAGAAGTGAAATGGCATGCACTCATAGCCGGTAATACGTCTGCTCATGAGCCCATCGCTTGTTAAAAAAAAGAAAAGGTAGGGAAATAAAAATGCAGTCAACAAGAAACAAGATGCGCTTTCTTTTGTCTTTTGGGGTAGCCATCGACTAAAACACCAGCTAATACGCATTACAAGTTGTAAATATGCGTGATTCAAAAGAGAATATAGGGAAACATTAACAAACTAAAAAAAAGACATTCCGGAACCAAATCGCTATGCATCAGAGGTGACATGTAATAAAATAGAAACGCAAGGAAATTGAATAAACAAAAGAAAATATTTTAAGGTGCATCGCTCGCATTCATATTCGTTAGACTCAGCACGCATCAACTTTTAGGATGTCATGAGATTTCCGAACATAAACTCCACCTTTTTTTTATTCTAAGTAAATGTTGGAGACGGGAAGGAACTCTGGTCTAGAAGAAAGGAAGCTGGAAACCAAGCTTATCGTAAGGAGATTCGTGAAGCCGTCGTCATAAAGGATGTTCTCCCAGCTTATCGGAAGCCAGCGTGGAACGATTGTGGACGTCCCCCTCCGCGAGGCGGTAGACCGGTCCTAGGTCTAGCCGGAGTCGTAGAGGTTGGCGTCATTCCAAGCTGCTGGAAGTTGGGAGTGGAAATGGTGCTTTGGCTTCTGGCATGATGAGAAGTCCTCTGGACAGGAGTTTTAGGGGTTGTGGGGATCATGCTGGGTTTGGCTGGAGTGGGTGGGGCTCGAGCTTTCTCCTCGCGTTCCTTCTTAAGGACGTGGTCACACCAATTCTTGCCATCGGAGCAACGACCAATGGTATCAGTAAGGACTTTCATCCAGCCGTTCTTTTCCTTAGTGCTATCGGCGTAAAAGTCAATACATTCACCATTGGCGAAGCGGATTCTGAATCCCTCCTCGATGAACATGTATCCTTCCTCATCCTCAGCAAATCCGGACTTACGGCGTTTCTTAGATCCAGATGAGTTTGTCAAGGTGCTGCGATCATCTAAGACCTTGACTGCTTTGACCAAGTTGATATTAGCCCGCAATTGACGGGAACTCTCGTGGTAAGCAGTCAAGCGGGATCCCTCGAGCTTAAAAAAGCGACGACGCCAGTACTATGGATTCAAGTTAGTATTATTTCAGGTAGAAAGGGGGCTCTCATAAGACTACTTACTGGGCAATCACCACCTTGCTGAGACAAATAACCTTCGTGACTCTGGTTGACGACACCCTCGGCGTCTTTCAGATCCCTGATAGCTGCGTTCATACTCTTAGGCAGCTCGGCGTCTGTCATACCTGGAAGTCTTGGGACAAAGAGGAGTTGAATTTCCAATTTTCCAATCTTATATGGAGGTTTGCGAATGGGAACATTCTTCTTGCCCTTGATGCTGCTAGCTTCAACGGCCCATTCATTGAAACAAGGAACTTCGACGGTATATGGACGTCCATACGCTTTCTCTTCAAAGTCTTTTGCACTAATGTAGCTTCGAGCAAAGCTTCCGTCCTTCGCGACAAGTTTGTGGAGCAGTTCCCACGATGAGGGAGGGGTGGCGGCCTTGCGTTGAGCAGCTGCATGAGCGGCAGCAGCCTGCTGTTGACGTTGCAATTGCTGTTGTTGGAGGAGGCGTTCCTGTTCCTTGCGTTTCTTGGGGGAACTGAACAGTGCACCAAACTTAGACTTGGCCTTGGTCGGGCTCATCTGAGGGGCAACATAAACTTCTGGTGGAGTAACAGGAGCTGGGGGTGGAGATAGCTTTGTCTGGAGAGTGAGCTGGAATTCCAAATCGTCAATAACGATGAGTTCGAATTCCTGGCCAATCGGTGCATTCTTTCCGAGTTCCAACCAAGAGGTAGTAACACAATGAAGCCCGTTATCTAATGTCATACAAAAGTAACTGGATTCGTTTTGGGGAAGCGGGAGCTGCAAATCCTTGACTGCGACGACCTTAACGAAGAGACGTCCACGTTCCGAACCATCACCTGCCATGTTATTATTCTCCGTAGGGCTCACCGCAGCTTCTGTGACTTCTGCCGTTGGGGTGGCTGCGATGTCCTTATTCTCATTTTCTTCGACAACTGGCAAGTCCTTCGTCTTTGCTGCGTGGGCCATAGCCGCCGTATGAACCTGACGGCCTTGATCCATTGGCTTCCTCTTAATGCTATCGCCTCGGCCGCTACGTCGGCGAGGAGTAGATCCAGGGGATCCTTGCCATGGTTCAACGGTCCAGCTCTGAGTTTTCTTATGGAGAGGTCCCTTAGGTGTTGCATTTCCGCTTTCTTCACGGGTCGAGGCGTGGACGATCTTGGAGTTTTCTCTCATAAGATATCCTCGTTTTTGACCCTCGATGACGCGCTCAAGTTCGACCGAAAGACTGCTACCCATATTGAGATTCAAGCCAAGAGACGGGAGTGGGAGTTGTGAAGCCCTAGCGGCCGTCTTCTTCGCTTCTTCCTCTTGTGGTTTCGAGATCTCTTCAACTTGCTCTTCACCGATAGTATCTTGCGAGGAAGAAGAGGACGGTCGTTCTTCAACATCAGCTTTTTCTTGGGCAGGGGCGGGTGCCACATCATTGGTCTCGAGGAAAGCGAGGTCGAGCTTGGGAACTGGTGGGACAGCGGGAACCGGTGGCACTTCCTCAGCGCGGCTCACCTGTCGCCTAGCAGCAGCCATTGTCGCGATATCAGCTGGAGTAGAGCTCTTTCGCGTCTTAAGTCTAGCTCCACTAGCTGACCTAATGGTCGCACGACGCATGGGGACAGGAGAAGGAGTTTTAGCACGGATGGACTCTGCGTCAAACATGCTCTCCTCATCGTAATCATCGGAGTCGTAGATCTCATGGCGAATGACGGATCCGCAGAAGCTCATGGCATCGTCACGATCATCGTATTCCCCGTCAGAGTTATCGGAGAAACGGTCGTTACCAGAGGCAGAGAGAAACTCTCTTGCCAAGCTCCCGGTGCGACGGGCTGGTTGTTCCTCATTGACAAAGGTTGTCGAGGAAGCTGCGGAAGACTTGTCGTCCAAAGACAAATTCTGGAGTTCCGGAAGGACGATATCCGCACCGTTAAAAGTTGCCTGGGTAGGAGTGGATGGTTCGCTCTCTTCATCGTCCTCACCGTTGTCTGCGTGATACGAGACTTCCCTGTCAACTTCTTCTTCGTCTGGGCTATATTTGGATTCATCGTCTTGGTCGCTATCAGAGTCATAATCATTTTCAGCCACAGCCGGATTGGTCACGAAGCCGCGACGGAAGGAAGCCTGGCGGCCAACAATGTTTGGAAGAACCTCAACCTCGTCCTGTTCGCTATTAAGCTTGGCAGCGAGGGTGGCAAGATCCAATCGCGGTGATTGCCTTGAGGCTTCTTCCTCAGCGAGAGCACCGATGCCAGTGGATTGTCGTTTCGGCTCCGGGGAAGCAAGGGTGGGTGCTTCGACCCGGTGATCTCTGTTCGCTTGAACCTGGCGTCTAATAGACTCACGAGAGATTCTAGGAACACGGAATTCGCTGTTGAGGATATCCTCAGCAGTGGGCGCTGGTGCTGGTGGATCAGGGCGTCTGACATCAATATTTTCCTTGTTGCTAGAGAAGGAGAGCTGGCGAGAGAGTCCGTCATTCTCTGACATCTCATCATCGCTTGGCACATCTTCGGCTAGGATGACAGGACTGAAACTCTCGTTTCCTTCTTCTTCGCCACTGCTGTCATCTTGCTCGAGTTGCTCCGGAGCTGGAAAGTACTGGGAAACATCCAATTGAGGAGTGGAGCCACGTCCGACGGGTGAGTTGGATCTCATGACCATCTCGAGACGCTCGTGAAGGGGAAGACGGCGAGGAGGGGATGAGCCAGGTGATTCACTAGGTGGTGGAGGAAGGGGACGGCCTGATGGTGATGGAGTATCTTGATGAATACTGTCTTGCTTGACTTGTTGGAGCTGCGGTGTAGACTGAGGTTCTGCGACGTTCTCTCGGTCGTCATCATCCCAATCTTCAGGCCCGACAACAGGCATATTGTAATCTTCATCGTCTTCGGACTCTGAGTCGGATTCGGTCTCATACGTGTTCTCGGAAGCAGAAACAGAAGGCTCAGGGGTAGTTGGGACGAACATTTGCACCTGAGGTGCAGCTGTGAAAGTGACTTGCTTGGAGGATCGTGGAGGGCTGGAAATAATCAAGTGACCGTCATCACCACGAGGAGGGGAGAGAATGGACATGGGACGGGCAGGGGGAGTAGAGCCAGCTGGATTCGCGCCATAACCCGAGATGTTGCTAGCACCCGTGGTCATGCCTTTCAACGGAGTATTCTGCTTTGATGCAGGGACGGGGAGTCTGGAGCCGGCTGGCTTTGCCCTGACAGAGCTAGGGGTACTGGGAGCGCCACCTTGGAACAAGTTATTGGAAACCTGGCCACGGCCCTTGAGCCGCTCGACAGATGTCCTTCGTTGAGACGTAGACGGCTTCAATCCTGAGGGGGTCATGTTTTCCTGCAACTTGTCCTGCCAGAAGTTCAGAGGCGACGCCGACGTCTTGTTTGGGGTGCTATAAGGGCTTGGGAATGGAGAAGAAGAGGGAATGTCATCATCGTATGATCCATCCATCTGCAACACATCACGATTAGCCAATTGAAGCACATTTCGGTTTCGGATTTGAATTTGGGCGGCATACCTTCGAGTAGTTGTTGCTGTTGCGTCTACCAGCTGTAGCGCTGATATCGGCGAGAGCACGAGAAGTAGAGTGTTGTGGGAGTCCGTCGTTCTCCATGTCCGATGAATCACCAGAAGAGACAGAACTAGTTTTGTGGATGCGCAAAGGCTGATGTGGGAGTTAGCTTTGCTTTCAATGAACGGTCTTGGTTCCATGTTATCCTTCTTACCTCAGTCTGCAGCATAACTTGAAGTTCTAGATGCAATCAACTATAGGGTCACGCAATCGCAAGCCCATAAAGTATTCAGATGAATTAAATGAATGCTTTAATCAACCCTTCACTGGTGTTCTCGTGAGAGGATGTATCTGGAGTGCAGAGCGACTAGCACTCTTTCTGCTTACTCTTGCAGGTCTCTTGTTACGATACAATTGGTTATCGTAAACAATGGAACCGGCAAGTTTCGAGTAAATTGATGGTTGTTGGAGAGAGAGAGAGGGTATGTGTGGATGTGGTAAGCAGAAAGAACTCTAGCCAAAGAGTCTCACGAGTCTACCTCAATCGATAAACGATAGTGCGATTAATGAGAAAGAAGGGCTATGATGGCCTGATGAAAGACGAGTGAGAATGAGGAGTGTAGATGGATGAATCGGGGGGGTGGAAGCAGCGGTGGCTGTTCTTATGATATTATTATACTTCGTCGCAGCGGTCGTCAAGTGTGCGTTGCGGGCGGGCCCTTTGTTGACGGTGTTCTCTGCGATCTGCTCTGATCTGCTGTGGTTTCGAAGCGCCGGTTGTCCCCATAGCAACGCCACAGCGAAAAAAGCACAACCACACCACACCAACAACACAACCACCGTCACGATAAGGCAAGCAAGCAAGCAAGCAAGCACCTCACCCTTGCGCCCATGCCTGCATGTGTGTACTTAACTATGTATGGACAGATGTAGCTCCCCATACAAAACTATGCTCTTGGATACCTTCCCGCCCTGTCCAGGTACCCTTGTAATTATGTTACTGGTGTGCGGTGATGGCGATTAGGAAGAGTTCGTCACCCGTTCACGCTGCTGTCCACCGCGTTCGCCGTTGGGATTGTGATCAATGTGAAACTTCCGCTCGCAGCGTTGGCGATAATACCACGAAGGATTCCTGAAGACCCAACCCGATCAAATCGATCAGGAACTCCCAGGTCCTCTTCGATTCCTCGCTCCCCGATGCGGTCTCTCTCTCACATTTGTTTTTGTCACCTCACAATCTTCCATCGCCCAACCGATGCGCTGCACAGGATCGCAAGATCGCAATACGTTGCATGCATGATGCAGAGGACATAGTATTTATTCACCGGTCGCACTCGGACAGGCTTGCAAAGCCTTGCAGGTAGAACTGCACCGCCATCGCCCAAATCAGCAAATTGATAACAAAGGAGATAAATAATAATTAATTCCACAGGCCGCTGCGAATTCGAATGTTTGGGGTGGTTACCAGCTCCACTCCCTCCACCCGCTGTGGTCTCTTTCTGTCGCACCTTCCCCTTAGTTCCTTTTTTTTTTTTTTTTTTTCTTCCCGCCTGGTTGTCCTTGTTCGCTGACGGCGCCTGCTTCGAGGCAATGATTTGTGAAATTGGCCAGGAAAGTTCTCAAGGAGGATGAGGATAGCATGGTTAAATTGGACCTCTCAGCTCGTCGGAATGCCCGCTACCTCGCGGCAGAGGCTTGCTTTGACCCAGTTTTAGAACACCTGCCAACTCCATTGAATTGAATTGGTATGATGGCATCAACCCCCCCAAAGAAACAAATCGGTGGCCTGTCGACTCAAATTTCGAAAGCAAGGCAAGGGACCGAACGCCTGCTCGATCTCTCTCATTTTCCTGGATTCGGGTTCTCTGGATGATTCCTTCCCTGTTGCTTGACTGACGAGATCTGGGAAAATAGCCGATGCCTTAAAGCCTTGTGATGATGAGGTTAACTTGATAAGCTAAACGACCAGCCAAAGAGGCAGCTCTTCGAGAGAACCTTGTCGTCTGTCTCGGTCGCCTCGTGTCGATGCTCGTTTGCGTAAATAAGTATAATTTTTTGCGACAACCACACCCGCAACACATCTCGTTCTTTCATCAATAATAATCCATCGACACATCTAAATTTGCACTTGCATCGACATCCATCGATGAACTCGACAATCACCTGAAAGCTCATTCAAAGAAAGGTATATGGGCTCGCTCGAATGCGTGGAACCTCAATCCTCATCCAGAGGAGTCGCCAAAGCAACAATGTCCCACGGCTTTTACCAACACGGGCCTTGTCCCCGTCCGCTGCCGTGATACCCTCAATATGCACCTCTTGTCTCTCGAGATTGAGGCTCGCACAAAGCCAGCTACCCGGTAGCCATTCACTTCCTATTGCTGGATACGTCGCAGCTTTTCACTCCACCACGGTATCTCTAGCTTCCTCGCGGCCCAGTCCCAAAGAAAATTTCCGAAAAGCCGTGGGACGCAATAAAGTTTTGCGGGACATGATCCAGAAACCCTCGCGTATGGTTCTATCCGAAAAAGTCGGTCAAGGCCCACGAGAAAAAGATTTCTCCCGTGATAGGAATAGCAATCCTCGTTGGGATGAAAAGGCTGTCGATACTGGAGGCGGCATGAATAGAAAATCGTTCAAGCTTCGGTCCGATGATAAGCAGCAATATTCCAAAGAGACCGAACGTCGAAGACGAGATTTGCGAGAATCAAGCACTCGTCCGTCCCCATCTCGCTTCGAACAACGGCCCTCAGCTCGAGAACGCCCCCCCGCTTTCGGCACACGGCCGGAATTCAATTCAACGTTCAGGAAATCGATAAGGCCACCGCGGGATACATTGCAGACAGAACGCAGACAGGCGGCCGAAGCACTAGAAAAGGAAGCGGAAGCTCGTCTCGCAGCCCGGTCACAATCAAAAAGACATTTCAGACCCGAGGCAAGGTCAGAACGCGATGTTATCCCCAGAAGAACCGAACGACCGCCACGGGATGCCGTAACAGCAGAACGCAGAAAAGCGGCAGAGGAACTCGAGTCGAGATCCACGGGTCGCGGAAACTATGCCGAAGGTGATAGAACGTTCACTCGTCCTCCGATCCGACGCTTCGCTCAAATGAAGCATATTGCTTCCCTGGAACATGTTTCATCAAAAGCCCGTGAAATCACACATACGGCTGAAGAGCAGTTTGGGTTGTTCGAAACCTTTGACCTCCTCCCTCAGACCCTGGAAGCTTTATATAAGGACGGCCTGAAAGATCTGGAGAACGTTACACCCACTCCTGTACAAAGTTTAGTTATACCTGCTCTCCTGGATAAAGAACCCGCCCCACCATTGCGCCCACTCCCTAAGAACTTTCATAAGCCAAAACGTGGCGAGGCGCGAACGGTCAATGAATATCAACCTTCTCAAAACTTTCAAACCTACCTTATTGCCGCCGAAACTGGTTCTGGCAAGACACTCTCCTATGTTATTCCTCTGATGGACACCCTCAAACGCCGCGAGCTCGCCAAAAGAGAAGAAAAGAAGGCCAGACAGGAGGAAAAGGAAGAAATTCTCAATTCCAAAACCTGGATGTTCGACATTGAGCCCCCACCGGTAACACAAGACACCACAGTCGGCCGACCCTTCGCCGTAATCCTCGTCCCCACAACTGAACTCGCCTTTCAAGTGGCCAACCTCATCAAGAAACTCGCATACACTATAAAACTCCGGACTGAGATGATCACAAGAGAAGTCACCGGAAAAGCTATCCGCGAGCGCCTATTCCGAGGACAAACAACCGACATTGTCGTCGGCACGCCCTTCATGGTTGACCGTATCACAGAGGCCAATCCCGAGATGCTTCACCGAACATCCCACATCATCGTCGATGAAGCCGACTCCCTCTTTGACCGATCCTTCTCATCACTAACCGGTCCTATCATCTCTCGTGCTATAAACCTCGAAAAACTAGTCCTTTGCTCCGCCACCATACCAAAGAGTCTGGACACCTATGTTAGCAAAACCTACCCCAACTGCAGACGTCTTGTCACTGCCAACCTCCACGCCATCCCCCGCCGGGTACAACTCCAAATAATTGAAGTCGAAAAGGACCCATACCGGGGTAACAAACCCCTAGCCTGTGCCCACGTCCTTGGCAACATATCCAAAGATCAAACAGAACCAGGGTATAAAAAGCGCATAGTCGTATTTGTAAACGAACGCGAGACAACCGCCGCCGTCACATCGTTCCTGCAAGAGAAGGGATTCGACGCGGTGGAAATCAACCGGGATAGCGATTCTAGGAGTATCTTGGAGTCGTTTACCGGTGAGAAGGAGGCGGTGGATGAAGGTAAAGAGGACGGGAAGGGTGCGATGAAGATTTTGGTGACTACGGATCTGGCGAGTAGAGGGGTTGATACTAAAACTGTGAAGAATGTGATTTTGTACGATGTCCCGTATACCAGTATTGATTTTATACACAGGCTTGGGCGAACCGGGAGGATGGGGAGACGGGGTAGGGCGTGGGTGTTGGTTGATAAGGATAGTAATCATGAATACGTCAAGGAGGTGAAGAAGACGATGTTTTTGGGGCAGGCTTTGATATAAGGCTCTAGCTGAATAGGTCCTTACTGTACATATTTTTTTTATCGATTGTATATACTTACTTATATATAGCCTTAAAAGTAGGAGAATGTGTAAAATACTTCATCAGATATTCGTATGCTTTAAAAAAAACTAAAAAAAAAACTAAAAAACTTTGGCTCATCTTTAAAAAAATCGTTGAAATTCGAATTTCTATATGCAATAAATAAAAACACACGCTCATGATACCCTAAAGCTATGCAATTAATCCCACCCGTAATACAATATCACCGATATTTATTTACACCACCTCCCCTCGCTCCTCTTCCTCCCTTGTTATCTTTTCAAATTTAGGGAAAAAAGCAGTATTATCCCTAAACGAAATATACTCCGTATCAGCATACCCCAACACCGCCTCGATATCACTACTCTTGTGGCCCTTGATCCGTAATATCTCCGCAGAACTGTAATTCACAATCGCCCTCCCCACGTCCTCCGTTACAACCGTGAAATCCTCCTCCGCTTTGGTATTCCGTATCACGACCGTCAAACTCACGGCTTCCAGTTGGTGAAAATCTCCTACAACCTTTACAATCCCTACTGCTAGTAGACCGGCGCGGTTGGAGCGGGTTAAGGCGTTATAGGCGCCTTGGTCGATGTATATCTTCCCGTGAGGTTTCAAGCCGTGTAAGAGCCAGAAATGACGGTCTCGTACTGCTTTTCCACGTGGGAGGAAGCGGGTGTGTAGGGGCACCTTTAGATTTGGGTATGGTCTTTCAGATGTCGGTGTGCTGATCGTGTTTGTGGGGTGTGATATCGGGGTTGAAGATTCGTCGAATGTGACGACGCTGGTGGAGAGGGAGGATGAAGATGGTGATGGCGTTAGCTTTGTCGCTTCTAGTTTTGTAGCCGCGGCTTGGAGATCGGTGCTTATCGGGTCGTCTGTGCTTTGTGGGGTTAGAAGGCGGGTAGGGGGGCCAGGGGATGAACTTCGAGCTGGGGTTTGTGATTGAGATTTGAGGGATTGGCAGTATTTGACAATGTGGAAGATATTGCTGGGTACGGAGCTGCGGGTTATGATGGTTGTAACTCCAGCGGATGTAGCAAGTTTTGCTGCGACGAGTTTCGTGGCCATGCCGCCTGTGCCAACTGCGGATCCCATGGATGATACTGCAGGATTCTGTCAGACATCGGGTCGATAAGATAAATAGGATGGGGGACTACTCACCATCAACCTTCAGTGACGATACATCCTCCACAACCATGATCGGTTTCGCATCTGGATGCGTTCGAGGATTCTTATCGTATAAGCAGTCGACATCCGTCATTAGGAACAGATAGTCCGCATTCACCATGCCAGCCGTGATACCAGATAGCGTATCATTGTCTCCGAATTTAATTTCCTATGCCACTCAACTTTTAGTCTCATACGAAATATAAACCTCTACGAGCAATATATGACATACGCTGACGGCGATTGTATCGTTTTCATTGACAATTGGGACCACACCCATATTCAAGAGCTCGTTGAACGTATTGGCCGCATTTCGATATTGTGTTCTCTATATTTTTAAGCAGTCAGATCTAGTTCAAATGATTTAGTAATCAAGTTTTGAGGCTTACGTCCACGATATCGTTTCTTGTCAAAAGAACCTGTGCGACTGGCTGTCCTAGTAATGAAAAGAGCTTATCCCAAAGCGCCACCAATTCACACTGTCCAATTGCCGCGATAGCCTGTAATACTGTCAATACCCACCCTTATAACAAGTCGCCTTCCCCTAAAATAAGCCGAACGATAACATACTTGACATTTCGATAGCAATTTTGGCCGTTTATCCAATTTTAGCTTCCTCAATCCGATTCCAATGGCGCCAGACGAGACGAGAATAACCCGGTGTCCATCCCGGCGTAATCGTACGACTGTTTCGACGAGTAAGGATAAGTTGGAGATTAATGGTTCGTGTGTCTTTTCGTCGCAGATGGAGGAGGTGCCTGTTTTTATTAACGAGAAATCTGTCAGCCTTGTTTTGAAGGGCGCTATATATGTGCGACGGGCTATAACGTACCGAGTTTTATAACAATCGTGAGCTGCCGGATGCTTCGCATCTTCTTTAAGAATCCGAATTGTATTCAGACTTGATTCTTGATTGGATTTGTGACTCTCTGTGTCACCGGACGGGGAGGGAGAGATTATAATAAGGCAGTGTAGCTCTACTGGACTAGCTGGTGCAATTGAAACGAGTAGTTGGAGACGAAGGAACGATCGAGCTTTCTCCGTCGAGGACAAGCGCAAGCTCAATTATGCGGGAATTAGATGCTTAAGAAGCCAACCGTATAACCAATTGATAGCGAGCGATGGTATTTATTGAAAAAAACTAAAAGAGATCCTTCACGGAGCGGAACAGTCATCTGGATCGATTGTCGGTTGAATTCTGGTGAGGCCTGGTTAACATCGGCGCTGTTGGCCAGGCCCTGTCAACCCGACCTCGCTGTAATTTTCTGTCGCAAAAACTCTACCACCCAAAACACCCCCCACCATCTATATACACGTTACACTCCACCGCAAAGCACAACAATGGCAAGCCCCGCCGACGAAGGCGGGTCCGCTCCACCTGTCGAAGGCACGGCCATACTCCCAGATGAGGCTACAGTCCAAGACTCCAAACCCCAATACAAGGGCAGACCGTTAAACTTCTTCCGCCATCTCTCCTACATGACCGGCATCGGCCTCACCGACCAATCCTTCGACGAATACCGCCACGACCTGGATACCCAGTACGCCGACGTGATGTGTAAGCGCTGCGAGCAAGACAGAGACTGGCTACTCGCATACAGTATGTCCTCCCTTACATATAGACCCACCCAGATTCCCTCTAGATAGAATAACTAAATCCAACACCCAGACCCTCCTTGACCCCCCCGGCATCAATCGATACAAAAAAAAGGCCCCATAGTACGCTTCATGATGGACCAAGTCCGTCAGGTAAACGGTGACATCAAACCTTCAAATATAACATGCGCGCCATGTACGAAAAACCAAGCCGGCGGATTTCACCCGCATTTTGGCATCCTACTCTGTCAGAATAAATTCCGGGGTAGATCACACATCGAAGACACAATAGCCCACGAATTGGTACATGCGTACGACCATATGCGGTTCAAGGTTGATTGGAACGATTTGAAGCACGTGGCATGTTCAGAGATCAGAGCGTCGACGTTGAGTGGAGAGTGTAGACCCTGGGAAGAGTGGATGGCGAGAGGGCAATGGAAGTTTTTGAGACATATGGAACAGTGCGTGAGGCGGAGGGCAACGTTGAGTGTTAGCGGACATCCAAAGTGCAAGAACGATATGGAACTTGCGGGTCGCATTGTCGACCAAGTGTTCGATTCTTGCTATAAAGATACCAGACCCTTCAGAGAGGTTTACAGATAGATACGACGACTTGGAGGGTTCAATTTTCAAGTGTTAGAGCGATATACCAGGTTGAAATTCTAAATGTAATTTATTCTCAACATTGTAAAATAATATAATACATTCCGCTCTATGCAGCAGCTTTCTCATAATCACACTTTCGCCATCCTTCGTATGCTAAAAACAGAATTAAACGTTTCAATAAAACCAAAACACAAACCAGACAGGTCGCTAGTCGCTAAACTAACAAGGTCTGAAGATATCGTAGACAAGCCGTTCTCGAATTGTCAGGATGGCACATATTTTACTTTCGAGCACCACCCTGCATCTGAGCGTATTGGACGTATCGCGTGCGTCACGGGGAGGAAGACTCATTTTTAACTCCGGGTCCGAGAAAACTCCATAAAACCAATTACTCTAAAACGCCCTGAACCTGCTCTCCTAATCAGAATCTTCCCTTTCCCTTTGATGGTTGTTCCTGGTCTTTTCACGGGTTGTTTTGGACTTTTGGCAGTGCTTCACAATCCAAGGATGCTCAGCAACTTGGTCGAGAGAAAGACGCTTTTCGGGATCAAGACGTAGAAGCTATTTAAAAGGGTTAGCTAAGATATACGGAAAAGATAAGCATAGGAAATAAACATACCCTGGTGATAAGATCCTTTGCCTCGGGGCTTACAAAGTCTGGCACCTTGAAGTCCAACTTGACGATTCTCCTCTGTGTAGAGAGTGGAGTATCTTCGAAAGGCGCGCAACCAACAAGAAATTCGTAGGTAAGGATACCAAGTGCCCAGAGATCAACCTTGTCACTATGTGCGTCTTGTCTCAGCATCTCGGGTGGTAGGTAATCAAGGGTACCGCAGAGCGTCGTTCTTCGGTTTGTGGGAGCGTGGACACTCCAGCCGAAGTCAGAAAGTTTAATTTCGCCATGAGACCCAACCAAAATATTTTCGGGCTTGATATCACGATGGATAACGTGCTTCTTGTGAAGATAAGCCAAAGCGGACGCCATTTGTGCGACATACTCGGCAGCACGAGGCTCGGAAAAGCTGCCAGCCTTTCTAAGCATCTTGTACAGTTCACCTTGGCCTGCGTACTCAATGATCAAGAAGACTCGCTTGGAGTCGTGGAAATGACCAAACAATCTCAGGATATTAGGATGGCGAAGGTTGGATTGAATCTCAACCTCTCTCCTTAACTGAGTCTCCACTCTTCCTTGCTGCAATTCACTCTTATGCAGGACCTTCAACGCGCACAGAAAGCCTGTTTTTCGCTCCTTGGCGAGATAGACGCGTCCAAATTTTCCTTTACCCAGTGCCCGACCGATCTCAAACATACCCAAGTGAAGTGGCTTGGAACTCGATGATAATTGCGCTGGGATATTGTTACTGGGATCGGATCGTCTTGGAGCAACCTGGAGGGAGTTCTTTGGTGCATCCTCTCTTACACTTTCCGACTCATCTCTAAGGGTCTTTTTAGATGGCGAACCCGGAGCACCCGAGGCAGCGGCTTGGTTGTGAACTGCCAGTTTGAGATACGTGTGTTTCGCGAGGTTCTGTGCTTGTGATATCGACGGCTGGAGGGCTAGTGGTTTACTGGCTAACGAGGAGATTGGCTTTATCGTGCTCTACAGGATTTCCAAGTCAGTGTTTTATTCTTCCCCTAGATAACACCCCCTTTACCACGCATCTAGGGTGTTTACCTTTGGATTGATGTGTTTAATCGTAGAGTGAATTGGTGCTTGAGGGTCTATATTTTCGGATCCTGAGACCGTCAAACTCCTCAGCTGCGACTCGACCTTTTCGATCTGTCGGATAGACATCTTGGACGAGGATTATGCGCGATGGTTTGAAAAACTGTGCGGTTCAAACGAATAACGGAGCCGTTAATAAAGGTTTAATTAGGATAAAAGTGGTGTATTTCGAGTTGTTGATAATGACACGATTTTAAATGGAAGACTAGTAATATGATGATTGGGTTGGCGATTGTGGAAGGGAACATATGATGGTGAAGCAGATTTGCACCAAATCCATTTCATTTGAGGTATCTCAGCCTAGACATGGTGTTGTGCTGTGTTTACATTTTTGATGCCTTGTTTGGGCTGGGAACCGTCGTCAAGGGAACAACCGTCCGAGCTGACCGGATTGATCCCTCCAACACATGCAACGCATTTGCCAAATTGCCATACAAAAAAGCCATTCAATGGGAAACTCTTGAACACGGTTTGGTTACGAGACTGGCTCTTGAATTCAGTGTCGAGCAAGTAGGAAAGATGGGTTTGGAGGTCGAAAGAAGTATAAATGCATCTATGTCTATTATATTGACCTTTATTCACATTACGGGATATATTGTTCCCTCTCTACGATACCTAACTTCCTCGTCTAGACAACCACAATTATCGTCAAACGTCTACTTGCAACTCGGCGTGGCCTAGTTGCGTCAACGGTCTGGTCTGAAGCTTCAAAGAACAAAAATCAAAGCAGATGGTTTTCGCTGAACCAGGCCTGTTGACCAAAAGGCTAAGGAACCAGGTAACGTGAATAACAGCCTCAAGTTAGATACCATATGCATATTCCTTCAAGAAAATCGGGTTTTCATACGCTCTCTTTTTTGTTTCGAGATCCTCTCCCGTCGCGCTAAGCGCCCTTCCAGAACAACACACCTGCCCAGAGCCAGCTCCGCCATTCTGAGTGGGTCTCACCTCCTGACTACTTTCTTAACTATGCCATTTTCTGAAGTGTTTTCTTCACAAAAGGTCAATGTGAAAACCTAAATTTAGCTTTTAGCTCTCGTGCCTGAGGCTCAAAGACGCTTCTTTTCTATCATGTAGAGAAAAAAAAAAAGTCAACGACGGAGTTCCGGCTAGCGCCGTCGTCACCGAATTGACACATATCATCCACTACATGCTTTGAATATATTGCTGTACAGCCGCGGCGTAGACTTTCGGTAGCACCCCGAAAAGCACAACTAATAGAAATATCGAACAGTGGAACTGTCTGTCACTTCATGAATACGAAACTGAATATATATGGCATTTTCTTTAAGTTCTCTTTCCTGTTGCAAATATTTTGTGTTTTTTCAAAGCTGCTCCCTGATAGCTTGTACGAATTCTCAGATTTCTAGACGAGATCAAATCCCACCGCGCAGCGCGCCCAGTTCGCCAACATCACTTTAATGCTTTTTGATTGTTTCTATCTACAACAATGAATATGCGATTTAGTTTATTTCCTACTCCAGAATAATATTTAAATCAAGTTTAGGATCGATTGCTTTTGCGAGTTTCTTTTCAACGATATATCGATGCGCTTGGTCTCAGGAACCACCGATTTAAGCATATATATATTTTTGAAATATCACTAGTACGATTGCAGCAGCGACATCATGCTTCTTAGCTTTATTTTCCATTCTTTACTGGTCGGACTATCCTCAGCCAGCAATATTAATATTACGGCAACCGCTCTTGATAATACGATAAAACCTGGATTGTCGTCGGATATTATACCCTCCAGCACGCTATCTCGAGCTTCACCTACCCAAATATTCTATTTATTTCACACCGATTTCCTATCTCCAAATAGTCCGACGCCGACCCTTCACGGCCAAATGCAGTCGGTTGACGATTTTGGATTCACTCAATATCAAATCAACTGTCTCCCCGAGGATGCCTCAGCGGGGTGTACCTACACAAACTTTATCGTATCTGCTTCAGGAACATCGCAACTGTACTACGAAACCACGAGCCTCAAAAGAAGCGTAGGCTGCGAGCTCCATGAATCTACGCTAGCTGTATGCTCAAGTAGAACACACGGCGAAGACCGTAAGAGTGCGGCAAAACAGACAATGGAAGGGACGGGGTTTCCTGGCTACTATCCTGTCCTCGTTACGGCTATGCCGAAGCCAGAAATAGTCCAAGGGGGAAACGAGATGGACACTTATATTTACGAGGATCCACCACAGAGTAGTGGTGCTGGTTGGCCTCCTCAGCCTTTACACTGGGAGTGGAGTGTAGGATTGATGTTGGCGATATATTTAGCTTTAGCGGTACTGCTTTGATTTCGTGATAGTGGGAAACGGGTACTTTTATGAAAAAGAGAGGATGATTTTATATGTGGATATGATTGTATTTATTCTTTTCAACATTCGAATTCGCAGAGCGTGTGTTGCTTTTGTTGCATCCTTTTGCGTTTGGGGTTACACAGTTCGTCCAAAAGCGTCGATGTTGAACGACATTGGACACGCAATTTTGCAAATTTGGTCGGCCCGGAGCCGGCGAATGTATGTAGGTGGGACGGCTACTCTTCGACGCAAAAGACTCATTTAATGGGACTTTATGATTATGAAGTTTGCTTTAGATTCTGTTCAAAATTTCTATTTAAATTGCGAATTCCTCTGCTCGTGATTCCAATTTAGACAGTGCATTTAAAATCACTAAATCCGTACTTATGCATGAATAATGTGTTCCATTGGTTCAGGCATTCTTTGCTCAATCCAGCTGTCCAACAAAGACAGAATTTATTTTTCTTAGGGTCTTTTCGCACAAGGTGGTAGGGCTTGAACGAAAACCAAGAGCCAACTGTCGCACTCAAGTATTACTCTGGTTTCTTAATCTGATTCCACGTGGATATATATATATACCGGATTTAAAAGTACTTGATATTTGCAGTTTTCGCCTTGCAAGGACCCTCGGAAATACTCTTGCGACAAAATTCTCAGCCGGATCCTTCAACTGAGGCCTTTCTGGGGTGATTGCTTTAAACAATCAAGGCTCCCTCGGGTGGGTCTCGCAGCCTCTGGCTAATTTGCTGGCGGGTCAGATTACAACAGGCAACAACGCGAATACATGCCATCCAATTTTGAAATTCCAACATTTCGGAACAGCTCCGCAGTTGGATTCTTGGCGACCGAGACTAGATTCTAGTTTCAATCTATAACTTATCTTTTATTTTAAGGTATTGAAATATATATTTCTAGTGAACTTATTGAAGTCGTCCGAATTTTACTCTAACACGTTACTTGGACTAGTTCCCGTTCTTTGCGATGTCAAAGAGCCTCGAGTCTATTGAAGCCATTAACAATCGATGCAATCGAATCCTTGAACCCTAGGACCTTCAACTTAAACATTTGATATTTGGATAGGCCCTATTTCTCAATCTTTATCGAAAATACATGGACTCCTCTCACATACTTAGTTATACATCTCAAATTTGACTACCTCATCCTTGTATTTGTGCGGCCAACAGCGCAACACGAATTGGCGTTATCCACGTTTACTCGAATTCTTGCCAACCAACGATTTAGAAACCAACGTCCGCAACGTTTGATTTACGAGACAAGCTGGATGCAATTATCGTGGCATCGAATATTCTTACATTGGTATCCATATTTTCAGATATGACAGCTTGGAACCAGGTAATCATTAAAGGCCTGTCTCAATCCTCATCAAAGTTGAGCTCTCTATGAGGGTCAGTTCAATTGATATTCTAGTAAGTTATCCCTGATATGCTTGCTCCTTCCGAGTGTCCAAATATTGCAAATAGCTTTATTCAAAACACAATGTTCTAAAACTGTTGAAATGCCCCGTATGGGCCTATTCTGGTCAGCTGTAGTACGATACCCCCGCATTCCATCCAATTAATCAATTACAATTTCAAAAATTCGAGTTCGATCAATAATTCTTGCGATTCTCTCATCCACAACTCGAGAAACTAAGAGTAAGTGGGCTAAAAGTCTATTCTAGTTGAAACTGATAGATCCCCCCAAAAAGTTATAACTAAGAATTTTCTAATTTCTCTTGCACATAGGTCAGAGAAGGGGTTTAGTCTCAAGATCCAATTATAATTTCTGGCGAAGGGTCTCATAAAGACAACTTGCATGATCTATTGGCAAATGACTTCGGGTTTACTTGTACGAAACGACCTCAGAATTTACTTTTGAGATCATAGCGCTAAACAAACGGTTTTAATAGACAAGAAAATCTGAGTTTCGAAAAGATCTTCTGAAGTTCAACCATTCAGTCTGACAACGTCATCACAGTAAGCAAACTTTGTTACGCTTTTTCTTCATGTTTGCAAGATGGAACGTTTCTTGACAAAATGTATTAACTACAGGCTGCTTTTTAAGCTAGACAAGATTCAATAGCCGTGGGTAAGCCAAATACCGGCTGGATATCTTCTAGAGAACGTTCTCTCATCAGTTTCAGCAGCGCATCGCGAAGAATTCTGTAAGTATACTTTGCTTGTGGAGATAGTTCATATTTTATTCCATGGGATAAGTCAAAGGGATCCTCGAGAGATCAGATCTTTGACCTATCAACTTCAAAACTAAATTTCCTCTCTTCTCGGTTGCCTATGATACTGACTGGAGTAAACACCTTCAGTGCGTTCCGAGTGAATATTGTCAATTTAGAATTTCCCTTTGCCCTTGAGCTTTGGGGGCATTTGCAAATTGCCAGGAAGAGTTTCCCTCACTCGATCTCTTCTCTCTCTGCCTATTCTTGAAAACTATATAAATACCAAAAATTCCCCGTCTCCTCCATCCTTCTTTCCATCTCCTTCACGTCTTCTCCTCTCCACACAAGACAACAGCCCTCCCTGCGTCGTGAGAAGTTTATCCTCTCACGTAAAACTCCTGGTTGGTTATTCCATCTATCCATCTTCTCCATCTTCTCCATCTTCTCTCCATCTTCTCTCCATCTTGTCCATCCTCTCCATCTTCTTCATCCATCCTATCCTATCCTCTTGTATAAGCTAACGCTGCAATACGATTGCAGCTTGCCCCCCACGTCTTGTGTGCCCCCGCCACCCAAACACCAGAAGAGGCCAAGTGCCTCAAAAGCATACAAGAGGCAAAGCGCCTCATCTCAAAGGGGCCTCGGCCAAGGGTTGTCCAACCCTAAAATGGACGTAACAAGAGCCATCTTTCGGGACAAGGTCCCAGAAATCCTCAAGCTCATTGAGGACGCGGAGGTAAGTCACTCTTGTCGCCATCACTCTCTTCACATTATTCATGTTATTCTTCTCATAGTACGTCGCTTTCGACTTCGAGTACTCCGGCCTCATCAACGAGAGCGGCCGAGGTCCCTTCCCTGGGAAGGTGGAACGAGGGCGAAAGCCCACAATGGAGGAGCGATACCAGCTCAGCAAGGTAAGTCACGTATTCAATGTAAATATCCTAAGCAACGTATAGCAGTCATTCTCTAACGTTCATGGTACCAAAGGAGTCTGCGGAACGCTTCTGTATTATACAGATGGGTGTCTGCCCTGTAGCGTGGGACAAGAGTTCGAATCGGTACATCGCACGACCGTTCAACTTCTACATCACTCCCTCGATCAACCCGATGCTTCACTTCGACAGAGGTTTTGCATCTACGGGCGATGGTAAGCTCTTTTACTTCATACGTCTTCACCATCAAAATAGTTTCTAGTTATCATTCATACTATATAATAAATTTTTCTCTCTCTCATTTTCCACAACCCTCTGGATATACCACCTTGTAATCACCTAAGAAGAAGCTTCATGTATTCGTCCATAAACATGTATTCTGATATAATCCTAGGAAGTTTCTTCTTTTTCTTTTCTCCTTCCCATCCTTAACTACCTCTTCATCATCATCATCATTATCGTCATTACTATTATCATTATCGTCAATCGTCAGCATTATTTTTTTTTTTTCGATGAAGGTTAATATATATACTAATCTCTTATCTTCTAAATAGCTGTGGCATTCCACCACAAGCATGGATTCGACTTCAACAAGCTGTTTGGCCAAGGTTGCGCTTACCTTAGTCACGCTGAGGAAGCCAAGATACGAGCACTCCGAGAACTTTACGAGGTCGATCTTGAGCATGATGTCTACATCGATCAAAATGAAACTTTGATGATGCAGACCGCGCGCCAACTAATCAATGAATGGGAAATAGAGCGTAATGGCGTAAGTTGACCTAAGTTGTCGCAGTGGTTCGTCAATAGTTAAATTAATATCTTTGCTCTCTAGAATGCGGCGGCATTCCTCAACATCACACCGATCGAGACCGATAAAAACTTTAACGCTTATCAACGCCGCCTATTACATCAACTGTTGCGAAATGACTATCCTCATCTGGTTGGACAGAGTTTCGACAAGTACTTCCAGGTTCAAGTCAAAGTTCAGGAGCGTGAAACGGCGAAGACAAAAGCGCGGGATGAACATTTTGAGAATTTATTGAGAGAACAGATTGGTGTCCGTATTATTGTTGACAAGCTGAAAGAACTGAAGAAGCCTCTTGTTGGACACAACTGCTTCGGAGACCTCTGCTACTGGATCAGAATGTTCGATGGTGCTCTGCCTGATACATTGAACGAATTCCGAGCCATCCTTCGCAAAGATTTCGGGCTGTAAGAGAAATTTTATTTTGCTTTGATCAAACTTGAGCTTCTCTTTACTGACTTAAATTCTAATAGAATCGTCGATACCAAGTTCCTTGCCATGAACATGGATCGAAAACGTTATGTAAGAAACTTCTTCTGCCTTATATTACTGAAATTTATCTAATCTCGCAACAGGGTGAAATGACTAGTGGTCTCCAAGAATTGATCTCTAAGCTTGGTACGCAGGATCTTCCGGGTTTTCGTAGGTTACCACCAGATCAAAAGCATCCTTTGGAAACTATTCTAATATAACTCTTCAGACATGCCTATCGGAACGGTCAACTACGATACAAGCACACGTGATCATCAAGCTGGATATGATTCCTGGTAAGATCATACATAACTTTCATGGAATATTCGATTCTAATATGTTCGTGTCTATAGGTGCACCGCCAAAGTATTAGCCAAGATGGCTGTTCTCATGTACAAAGTCGGCTCCGATGATCCACCTCCACCATTGGAAACCACAAATGATATAGACGCACGACGAGACCAAATAAGAGAAGCTCTGTTAGTGCGACCCAGTAAAAACGGGTACCAGATTCTAGTCAAACTCGAGAAAACACCCTCGGAAGCTCGCATACCAGCTTGGACAAGTTTATTCTGGGTGGTATTTGGCGGTCGCCTCATGGTAAACGGTACTATTGAGGCAGAATTTACAATCTGAGCAACCGATATTCTTTAAGCCGCAAGGAGGCTGGAGAGTGATGGGGATTCGTGCGATCTGGAGATTGGGTGTGTGTCTAGAAACCGCTCATACATGCAAAACGAACTAAGAGGGCTTCATTGCTGTATGCTCGTTTTTGCATTCCAGGATATCTTGACACTCTTAGCTTCTTTTTCTCCATCCCGATGCTCATTTCCTACGAATACGATGTCTCTAACTTTGTTTCTAACTTTGTTTGTTCCTTTCGCTTTTGCCTTTTCTCTTTTTCTATGCTGTCCTTCCTAACACTTTAGAAGCTTTCAGGAGATAGAACAGGTGGTCCTTTATTCGTTTTGCTCTTATTTTCAGCGGTATTCCCTTTTCTTGTTGTTTATGTGATGGGCGGGACGAACTGCTTTTCAGGCGAAAGGTTTTGCTTTCACCTAACGACATTTATGAACCTAATGCTTCTAGAAATCTTCGATTGTGGATAAGGGATTTAGATGGTACTGTACTTGATGCATTGTGTCGGTGAGATTGAGATTCAGTTTAGAAGTTTGAAGCATTTTATCTTTCTACCGGTGTATCTATCTATCCAAGTGTTTCTCCGAATTTTATTGTACGCAGTGATGGTTTCTCTCCTCTTAGAAATACAAATCTTTCATATATCTTACAGTTTCGATTCTTGAAGTTATTAGCTTTTATATTTTGTGAAACAGATACTGGCATTAGTACCTCCGAAGCCGAAGCTATTGCAAAGTGCCACATCAACATTAGCATTTTGTGCTTCGTTCGGAACATAATTACAGTCAAAGTCTTCCGGTGGATCTCCAGCGTTATCAAGATTTATAGTCGGTGGAAGTTTCCCCTAATTAAGTCAGAAACTTTGTCACCTCATTGTCCAGAGTATTGCTGAAAGACTCACCTTATGAATCGCCAATATGGACATAATACTTTCCACCGCCCCCGCTGCTCCCAATAAATGACCAATAGCCCCCTTAATACTCGAAACATTAACCTCTCCAGCGTTCCTCTCTCCCTCTCCCACCAACAACCGCTTAATCGCCTTATTCTCCGCCGCGTCTCCCAACTTTGTCCCCGTAGCGTGAGCATTCACATAATCTACCCTCCCGGGTTCCACTCCGGCATCCCTCAATGCCCCCCTCATAGACCTAAACGCCCCATCTCCATCCGCGGGAGGTGCGGTGATATGCCACGCATCAGCAGAAAGTCCATACCCCGCCACTTCGGCATATATCCGAGCACCCCTCTCCTTTGCATGCTCCAACTCCTCAAGCACGAGTACCCCTGCACCTTCACCCATAACAAACCCACACCGTCTACTATCGAACGGTCGAGAGGATTGTGGTGGAGAATCGTTGAAATCGGTGGATAAAGCTCTAGCTCTGGCGAAACCAGCGATGGAAAGCGGGTGGACCGATGCTTCCGCGCCGCCGGCGAGCATGATGTCTGCTGTGCCACGTTGGATGAAATATGATGCGTCGCCGATGGAGTGGAGGCCTGTTGTGCAGGCTGTGGAAGCGGCGTGGTTGGGGCCTTTGATGTTGTACTTCATGGAGACATGGCCGGCTGCCATGTTTATTAGAAGACGGGGGACGAAGAGCGGGCTGACGGTTCGGTATCCCTATTCGTTTTTCCGCCGTGATCTTTTAGAATCCCAAGATAAATCGCTGCATGTAGAGAGAAATGTAGAAAATACCTTGTGCACCCATTTCAGGGTAGTCTCGTAGACGTCTTCAAAAGATCCAATCCCGCTACCGATACAGACTCCCTATATGTATAACCACAATCTCCATTCTTAGCTTTCGAATTCCTAGCTTTAAAAACTCTACGTATAATGTGATGCAGTAATATGGATAGAGACATACCACCCTCTCCGCAACCCCATCATCAAACCTCCCTCCTCCTCCTCCTCCTCCTCCTCCAAATCCAGCATCTTCCAACGCCTCCTTCGCAGCTATAATAGCATACTGCGAAAACTTGGCACACTTCCCCACATCCATCTCCTTCGCATACCGCTTCTCACACCATCGTTCCGACTCAGACAACCCTTCATTGCTAGCACCCGTGGAAGTGACAGAAGGCACCACGGCTGCAACTTTACACGGTACATTCTCATACGCGCCTCGAGATAGTTCTTTCGTTGAGATGATGCCGCATTTACCTTGTATCAGACGGCTCCATGATGTTTTGGTACCTAGACGTAGAAGTTATGAATATAGGTATGACGTATGTGACGTGGAGGAAGTTTCAGCACGTACCTACACCCAATGGAGTGATGCAGCCGAGGCCGGTGACGACGACACGACGCCGCATAGAGCTGATATTATGAACCCGCAATGTGTTTGACTTATTCACAGCCCGTTCAAAGTCTTTGTTGGATTTTCGAAAGTTTTCGTCACAGACTTTTGCGTTGTGAGATGTTGCAGTCTCGATATGGTATGGTACGACGTATCGAACAGGGTCGAAGAAGGAAATTAAATCTTATATATTGAAACTCATAAAGATAAATATATTATACAAGGAAGAAAAAAATGTCCAATATATAGCAAAAGTGATAACGTGAACGCCAATCTGACCAATGTTATATCGCAGTCAATGCATTCAAACCAATCCATCAAAATATGTCAAAACGAGAAAGACAACCGCTAAAAATCAAAACAGGAATAAGGAAAGGCTATCATCTCCATTGTGGAAGAGCAATTAAACATATGTCACCTTCATGCCCATCCCAATGGTATTCATTGTCTTCATCCACGCAAACATCAGATATCTCCAAAGTCTCGATCTGGCGCTCTTCTTGGCCAACGCCCAAACCAGAGCAAACACGAAAACTGCAGCTTGTAGAGACTTTTGAGCACCGACGGAATGGTTGACGTATTTGACAAGATGGCCGGCCAAGTTCGTTGTTTGAGTGATGATGCTCTTAGCCTGCCGTGGAGCACCGGATACAGTGGATAAAGCATCGTCAGAATCGTCCAAAAAGCGCTTTTGAGATCGCGATCTCCGGCTGGCTGGGCGGTAGTCCGAGGAAGCCGTACTGCGAGCGGTACTACGTTTGCGGCTACGCATGGTTCCAGTTTGCGATTTGCTGTCACTCTTTCGAACGGCGGATCTTGAACGATTTTCGCCGGCACTGGCAGATTCCCGGAGTCGCTCTTCGGCGAGTCGCTGTTCACGTTCGAGTGCTTCTGCGGCGGCTCTCTCTTCTTCGAGTTTTCGGGCTTCCTGTTCGGCCTTTTCTTTTTGTAGGGCTTCGAGTGCGGTAAGGAAGTTCTGTAAGATCTATTAGTATGGTGAGTCTCGAGTATAATTAGGGAAAGCGTACCTCTTTCTTATCAGCGTCTAGGTAAGGACTCATTTGAGTGAACTCTCTAGCGTAATCCCATTCGTCGACTCGAGGAAGAACATGAAGAATGTACAATTCCATCAATTTCGTTCGTTGAGCTAGGGCCTTGGGACTGTCGCTGACGGATGGTAGTTCGGCAAGAGCGGCTTCGATATGTTTCTGGGTGATCTTTTGGTCGTTACCGTGGGTCAAAACCAACATGACTCTGTAATGATTGTCAGTTTTTCTATCCTATACGATCAGACTGATTCGACGAAAAACTCACAAGGCAATCACCACATCGGTATCGATCGGACCTTCGCCTTTATACGCGTCCTCCACTTCGTCCCAGATCAAACCGTTTCTTACTCGACCGACAATCCTCCTCCAGTCCTGTCCACCCCATATTCTCTTTCCTTCTTCGGGCGACATTTTGACGGCAGCATCGAATATGGCGAAATAAAGACTCCATACTTTCACTCTCGTTGCTCGCTGGGTTGTTTGACTGGCGGCATCCCTCAATCCCGGTCGCAAGACGGCAAGTGCATCGGCCATCTGACGCGTCAGGAAAAAGCTTGCTGCCTCCTTGTAACATCGCGAGGCCGCGATGTTGGAGTTGGACATGCTGGAGGATTTGGAGGTGTGGGAGGAAGGAAGACTGCCGGCGCTGGAACCCATAAAGTCGGAGTGGTAACCAGAGACAGAGCCTCTTTCAGGACTGCTGCTGCTATGATAACCATTCGTTTGAGTGCCTCGAGGACGGTGAACGTTAAGAGGTCGGTCCTCGAGACCGCTGAGGTCTTGTCGGGCGTCCATGTTAGATGACCTTTATTAATCTACTTTAGAGACGGCGGAGGACGGAAATCTGCGTGTGGGATCGATCTGACGAAAGCGGTTCTGGGAATCTCCGATGTTTCCAGATTATCGAAAAACGCAGCCAAAAATTAAAAAGAGGATGGTTCAGCGGCAGGAAGCGAGGATGATGGAACGAAAGCGTGTGATATTTCACAAATCGGAGAGCGGAGGGACGGGGAGATTAATCGTCGAGGGGCTGGGGGGGCTTAATCGGGAGGTTGAATTGGCTGCTGGCGATGGTTTTGTTTACGAACACGCCCTTTTCTGGCGATTGGCAACCTGATCGGCAGGCCAAACATGTGGCAACAACACATTCTGCGTTCGGCCTGCCCGCCGCCCTTTTTCGGTATCCTCCGCTCCACAGCCGAGGCCCGCAGCGCCATGAGCTTGTCCATGTCATCCATAAATTAGCCTCGGCGGATGGCCTGGCCTGAACTGAGCTGAACTGAGCTAGCTACTTCTCAAGTAGCTAAACTGTCGGGATTCTAATAGTCTAAACTCGATATTCTAGTCCCGAGACATCTCGCACGTACGTATCACGATTGTTTTTTTTGTCGTCCTTAGCTACCTGAACAAGAATAATTGATGAAGAATCTCGCATTGCTCGCTCAAACACAATTGGCTATTATGATCATTTAAACACGAAGCGACAACCACCCATGCACCGAATATACATCCAAAGCTATCGACGTTCCCTCCATTATAAGTACTTCTTCTGTACATCAGTGCTAGGGCCACCAGAGATGCATTGCATCACTATGATAGATAATAGCACCAAGACCACCAGGAAAACTCCCACCTGAACAACCGTGGCGATGTAGGATACAAATGTCGCCACATATTGCACCATGGCCAATATCGATGACAATATTGCGTAGTAAGACCTCAGCGCCAGTGAATAGCGGACCCCCGCCAGAAGCGACCGCCATGGCTCGAGCAACGGACTTCCTGGTATACATACGATTCCCTCTACCAAAATTGCCACCATCGCTACCACGATAGATAGAAAGTCCACCTCGCCGACGAACCAACTAAATATGCCCAGAAGAGGCAAGAACATGAAATATAAAAACGGCCAAGTTGGTTCATAAGGCCATGGCCCCAAACGAAGCATTGGGCTTGCAAAACCGTAGAACCACATTAAAACCGTCAAACAAGACCACACGAAACTCTCCCACTTGCCAGGAGCTCGCGGTTTCTGCCCACGTTTAGACTTTCGATCAGGTTTCGTTCCTTTCTTCTCTTTGTTCGGTTTGCTTTGCCTGTCCTTCGTCTCGTTCTGTGCGGTTTGCTCCCGCTGGTCTAATTTATCTTGAAGCACCTTGTTCGCTCTCTTCAATTCATCGATATGAGTCTGCATACCCTCTTTTTCCTTTTGTATGTTCAAAAGTTGATCATTCAACCCTCTCATTTGCTCTTCAAGTCCAACTTCCAAATCTTTCATCTTCTTCTCAATCTCTCTTCTCTGATTTTGCGAACTCCTCTTCCACTGCTCTTCCAACACTTTTTTCTCATGAGCAGCAGCTTGCTCTATCTGCTTCTGCTTCGTTCTCAAATCATATATCTCGTCGTTCAACGCCTGGACGTTGGAATCAAGTTTTTGACCCAAAGCGCCCAGTCCTTCTTTAACCGTGCTACCCGCCTCGGTCTGCTCGAACCGCTTGCCGTCATTGACCATTTCATCCACAATTTTGATCGTAATCGGTTTTCGGTTGAGCATGTTCTGGACGATCCGCCGGGCAGATTTCCGTGACCCATCGTGGCTTACGATCTCCGAGCCACGAGCGATCATTGATGCCCAGAACGTTCTTCTCAATTCTTCCTCCCGTTGCTGCTGCGCGCTGTAGAAGAAATTCCGCCAGTGGGTTGTCACTAAGACTACATTCTTCAAAGATGTGTCTCCTACGAGCTTTTGGAACGTTTTCAAGCTCTATGAATATATATATCAATACGGGGACCGATGTGGAAGGTTATGTATCGATATCCATAACACTCACTTTATGCGATGTACCGCCCATTTTCTCCTTCGAAACGTCATGGACATAGATAATCCCCGTGAGTGGTCTAGCAGCAGTATATATCTGCGCCAGCTCCCTCGTCAAACTCTCCAAGATTTCAAAGTCGCTCATGTACGAGTCGTCGAAACCGGGGGTGTCAAGAACATAGAACCCTCTCTGTCCAATCGCTGCGGAGTACCACGATACACTTTTTGTAGCTAAACCATATCATATGCTATCAGTTATATTATATTATTTGATAGGTTAAAACATGGATAAATAATCTTCAACTTACTAGAATTCAAATTATGGCCAACAGCTGGTGGCTGGCCATCCTGATTTAGCCCCCCCAAGGCCTTGATGAAACTTGATTTCCCGGCACCGGTTTCTCCCATTATAGCTATAATAGGACTCGAAGGCGTCAACCCGACCTGCGATTCTCTGACTCGCAATGTCATCCAGAAAATTGTGAGAAAGGCGACAGATGTGGTAATCATGACCAAAAGCCTCGATGTATCCGCATCTCCTCGTTTTCCAAACATCAAACCGACCATTTTCTCAACCCGTTCGAAGGTTGTAATAGTGTAATCATTGTTGTTTACTCCGCCTTTGGGGCCCGGGGGCTCGGTTTCAACCGGTATCAACGTTGAAAATGGTTCTCTCGTGAATCTCGTCGATGTAGAACTCGGAGCCGAACCCTTTAATCTATTTCTCGTCCCGTCGTCTTCAAAACTAGGGGGATTTTCATACCTTAGTCCTCCGGAACTCCGTGTTTCCATTCTCCTTTGCGGTCTCCTTGTCGTTGTTTCGGCATTATACCTAGCTCCCGCGCTCCCCAATTCAGACTCGGCCCTCGACGTCAACACTCCCCTTCGATTGACCTCGTTAGAAGACCTTGAGGCATGTGTGTATAATGCCTCTGGCGACCAATTCTCCAGATTTGTCCCCCGGTTTTGAGTCTGTTCATTTTTAGACGGAGTGAGAGGATGTAGAGCTCCAGCCGAAGAATTTTGGAAAGAAGTGCTTATAACGGTTTCATGTCCCAGTTTAGTACTACCCTTCGCGCTCGATTCAAAGTTTGGTGGTGTGAAAACAGGTGTTGTTGTTCGTGTTGTTTTTTCAGTCGTTCCTGTGGGCCAGCGAAAGGCTGGCTGGAAACGAGACCAAGTCGTCCTGGATCCATTCGGGTTGCGAGACATCGTGTGCGATAGTTAACTTACGTAACGTGGTTTTGGGATTAACATGGGAAATCAAATCAAATCATGTATGGAGAATGACCGATGGGAGAATATACGTGAGAGGCGACCTCCCGTTCCGCATATTAATATTTCTCAGACTCGCATTCGTATTTCTCAGTTGTGGTTGGCGCGGGAGTGTGTGAGATGCGGGGCCCGGGTGAAATATCCATCTGCGAATATATACAGTGTATACAGTATACTAAGTACTTGGCTCTAGAAAATGGTCAGCCTTTCTACAATCAAAGTGATTACGACAGTCTCGCCACCAGGCCAGGATCCTGAAGCATCTCCACCAATTTTCCGACTAGACGCGACGAGGTCCTCTGCCTTCCAGGTTAAGGACTATTTAAACCTGACTGTTCAATTTTTACCGGTACCTGTTATAACGTTATACGTACACTTGAGTATATACTAGCTATATAGTATACTTGCTATATTCATTGTATGCGTATTTACTACATTTTTATAATACTAGATTATACGAGAAGGTGTGATTTTTAAACCAATGAGAACAAATATTTGATTGACCCCCAGAAAATGACTGGTTTTACTAATATATGCTAGTCTCACAAAGTAGCTTTCTAAAAGTAAATAAGAAGTATCCTTCGGATTATTTAAACATGACTGTTAATTTCTTAGTTGAGCCTATTTGACAGGGGTTTCTTTCTTAAAATATTTAGGTACGCTTGCTGTGCTTGTAATATTTTCGTTATATTATATTATAAACCCGTACTATATACCTACTGTGCTTTTTAAAATGAAAGTTTATAACAAAATCATCTGATCAAATTGATTGCTGGCCAAACTCAAGAAAAATATATTAGAGATGAGAATTTTGGTGGGGGCTGCTTGTAGCCCCCTGAAAGGTAATCCTGACTTCCTCAATTAATTCTTAACTCGATAAACTTGGCGGAAAGTAATCGCATAAGATTCTGCTTATAGTACGTCTTTCTGTATACTCAAGTATGTACATACAATTTTCAAAAAAAAAAAAAAATATTAATAAAAAATATGTATGCATGTGAAACGTATGAATAAAGGAGGATCCAAGAAAGCCCCTTAATGATAAAATGGAGATAAAACGGTACCCCGACGAAAGAAGTATATAAAAACGTGATGCTAACGTGTAAAATCTTAAAAGCAGAATTCAAAGGGAAATTTCAAAAAAAGTGCACAGAATAAGAATAACAACGAAGGGAAAAACCATCTTCCACGCCAAAATGCAAACGATGCTTAAGAAAAGAAAGCAAATTGGTGAAAGCTTGAGTGTATATACGCAAATGAAAAAGGAGAGCTGTATTTCAAACACCGGGCTCCCGTGATGCAGATAATAAACAAGCAAAGTTGAGTGGAAAGAAAAGCCAGCTTGAACAAAACTATGGGGAATAGAGCATCACCCAAAATAATAAAATGCAATGGAAAACCTACAAGCGCAGGACGAGGAAGGATTCGTCAAGAAGAAGAAGTAAACCTTGGTATAAATCATAAAGTGCATGACCGAAACCTCAACCAAAACACCGTTAACGCCGAACCAAAGAGGAAACCAAAATCATGATGTGGGAGAATATAACGCGAAAGCTGGAAATCTATGATACCACAGCAGAAACAATTTTTACGAAAGAAGAAAAAAAAAAGTCGTTCTATACTTGACCTATAAATCCGTGGCTGAAGCTTCCGAATGGTCGGGCATCGACGGCGCTCAGTGGCGGCATTGGCGGCTTAAGAGCAGCACCTAGCATAATGGCGAATCGTCTATGGTTATATTTTTGTCGGGTCGATAGCATGATCGAAGGAACGATAGGTTGTGGATTTGACCGTGCAACAGCCGCCATGACAAACTCCATTTCTTCATCGGAGTCCACGTGCAGCGAGTTGGCTTCGAGATCGTCCGGAGCGGGATTACTAGCATTGATTGCAGCTTCTGAAACGCAAAAACAAAAAAAGCAGAAAAGCAGAAAAGCAAACGCAAGAACTGGTTAGTGGGACTTGGAACTGGGACTCTACGATGTTTAGTGTTTAAATCTTACTTTGCTGTTTGGCTTGATTCTTCTTCTGATAAGCTGCGAGCAGTGTGTCATACGGCGCGGGCCTCCCCTGGACGGCCCTCTTAGAACCCATACTGTGTGATTTACAGGTGAGGGACCGTGCGCAGAGTTGCCCGTTTGGTAGGGGCACACCGCATTGTCGTTCGACGTCGACGGGGCCTTAATCTGTTAGTCTGAGATCTCGGCATAATCGACATCCTTTCGGATGCGATGTTCTCGCTGCGACCAACCTTTCGGCTTTGGAGCCGGCTTCTCCTTCTTCGTCTTCTTGGTCCTAGGACCCTCCTCCCCCTTCCCCTTGTCTCCTACAGGATAGATTATTAGAAAACCGAATCGCCTAAAATTCACCCCAATAGGCTAAGGAGAAATTGTTGGAAACATCGAAAAACTTACCGTCAGCGGCCTTCCGCTTCTTGGAGTTCTTCGACTCCACCTTCTCCTCCTCCCCCTCGGCCTTCTTCTTCGTCCCGGCCCCCGCCTTGGTTTTGGCCGTTGTTTTGGCCGCGGTCTTTGCCGCCTTTGAATCTGAGGCTGTCGCGGCCGCCTTCGCCGGTTTGTCGGAGGACTTTTTGTCCTCCTTATCTTCAGGATCAGCATCCCTGCTGTCCTTAAGCTCCTTGAGCTTCTTCAGGTCAATTTTGCCTGAGGCCGCCTCTTTGGCCAGTTTGCGTTCTTTCTTAGCTTCCGCTTTGACCTTCAGGCATGCCTTAATGTGTGACTGGGCATTGGGCCTGAGAATTGGCTTTTTGCAGTGTTTGCATTGGATGATCTCAGATTCATCCAGGAGCGGGCGTCCAAACGGGAGATTGGCAGCCTCTGATTCGCTCAACCTGCTATTCACGAGAGAAGAATACGTTGTCTCGGCTGATAAAATGATTCAATTAGCACATTATTTTTTTTTTTTCAACAAGAGAGGTCCAAAGAAAATGTACTTACCGCCCTTCTTTTCTGGGGGTGGTTTATCAGAAGGACTAGCGAGACGGAGTCTCTTCACGACACGGTCTTCCTCAGAAAAGACACTGTCGGCTTGAGCGTTTGAGATTAATGCAAGAGCTCGCTTGCGAGACTTTTGAAGAGCAGTCACTACAGAATAATTAAAAAAATCAGTACACGTGATCCATACATATATTTAAGGGAAAAAAAAGGGGGGTAAACTTACATTTTGAGTCAGGCATTTTGCGGTGACGATCTAGAACATGCAAAGGTTCTCAAGATCTGACGATATGAAAAGGTTGTGGGGGTGGGTCACTTTTTGCAACGTTGTTGGCGACGAGCCGAGTTCCAAGTAATATGGAGAAAACACGAGAGAACCCCCTACCACTTGCCAAAAACAAAGCGGACAAAAGGGTAACGGAGGATTGTTAAAAAAAAATAAAATAATAAAAAGCACAGAGAATTAAACTCGGAAGTCTGTATCGACGTTAGGAAAAATAGCGCAATGACTTTTCCGCAACGTTTGGTGATGAAGAGGGGTGGGTGATAAGCAACGTTAATATCAGGGTGAGAGTGTGTGTGGCTGATAGTCGAGTCCCTTGTGTCGTGTCGAGAGCCGCACGCACGCACACACACAACAGGCAACGTTATTCTCGGAAGATCTGAGGGTCGGGAGTGGAAAAAAAAGTAGAGAAAAGAAGAGTTACGAACACGTCGTGAGTGATACGATGAGAAGAAGGTTCTGATGAAGATGAAAAGATTCGAGGAAAGAACTTGACGGTGGCACGAGGCAGGAGAATTATACGAAAGTTGCAGTCGCGATGGAGGATGTTGGTGTGGACGTCAGGTTGCGAAGCCGCCGTGGTCCCGGATTTCCCCTTTCGGCGGTTCCGCCGCGCTGGGACAAACAACGCAACACATTCCGTCAACAGGCCAGGGATCCCACGTCTGACAATGTCGATGGCCGATATCGCGCAAGGGACAATTGCAAAATCGTGGCCTGATGTCGATTTTTATAGATCTAACATGTGAAAGTTGCAATAATTCTTATATTTACAGCCCTTTTAGTCATATAGATTAAGAGCATATATAATTCCTCAGTCCGTTGGTTATTCAATCATTGATACAGCTCTCGATATTTGTATATATATTCGTCCACTCCGAGCTCTGTACATCATTCAGCTTTAATCGAAAATTATTATAAATCATAAAAGATCCATGAACTTCACGTGATCAAAGTGTATCGAAATCACGATCGGTATAATTTTAGATTTTATTGGACCTGGGTTCGAATCTTCGAATCTGTATGAAATTCTAAAAAGCAAATACAAATAAAATACAAATCTCCAAAATCGATTCAACTCTCAGATCTGCAAATTAACAACAGCAGAACATGCATGTATATATAAAAAGACGCCAATACTTCATCACAGCGAATATAATAGATCGATCAATTTGTCCCCGGATATCAAACATACCAAAGTGAAAAGACCAAGACGACCGATGATCAGAACCAACGAAAAAACCAGCATAAAAAATAGAATCATGTAGCCCTACAACAAGTGATTAGAAAAGAAATCCTCCATTAAAAAAAACAGGAACAAGAAAAAAACACTACTCTGCGTATTCCTTGTCAAAGCTAGACGTCCGGGCACTCTCCATCCAGGCTCGTATCCTTTCGTAAACCATGAACGTAACAGCCTAAATATTATAAATCCAAACGTCAGCCTCCTACGAGTTTCCAACACGAAGAAGGGAAGTATGTAGATATATGCATATATGTATATAAGTACCTGTCCTGGCGCAACACGCATCACACGCGGAGTGATACCCTTATAAAAAGCGGATACACCCTCATGTCTCCACATATCGCCTGCGATAGATGTTATGCGTCTCCAAGCCGAGACACCCGGTTCGGCTGCTGATTTTTGGAGACGAGTTTTGATAGTATCGATGGGAGCGCTTTATGAAACAGTAGATTAGATTCGGAAGCACAATTGAGATTTACGATTTTGACCAAAAAGCTTACTTCGAGAAAGGTCCCATGGCGCCGGATATCAAACCGAGACACAGGTGTTGGTAAGATGGTAACTCTTCGACTCCTTGGTACTTCAGGGCGTATTGTTTCATTTGTGTGTACGCGGTGAAATTTGCTAAATAGAAAAAAGAGATTATTAGAATTCGAATCTAATGCCTCGAAGACGTGCGCGCGAGTCATACCAGCTTGATTTGTCGCCTGTCGCAGTGCTGTCAAAGAAACACCCCGCCATAAAGCAGAAACTCCCTCCTCTTTTAACACAGTGAACGCACAATGTGCCGCATTCCGGTACTTTGGAACATCTAACGGATCGGCCAGCGAATGCTGTTGTGCTTGTAACCGAATCTTGACGACTTCCATTGGTGTGACAACAGCGACGGCTTCGGTAGCACCAGCCATAAGTCCAGCTACCAAAAAAAAATTAGGTTAAGTCAATCTTTTCCAAAAGCCGACAATCTCCTGGTATAACTTACAAAGGAAGATCCATTGCGGCGGCACCTTTCCAGTTTCCTCATTGGTCCCCCATCCCTTATAAATCTCAAAGGAAGAGAAACGTATGGCCATTTTCGGTACGATTCCCATAACCACGGCGCCGAGACCTTTGTACAGACCCAGCGGCGTCTCTCGCTTGACGATTTCCACACCGGTTTTAATAAACCCTCGAGGTTTTACCTATTTCGATTACAAACTATCAGTGATAAATCCTAGTGGATACTTATATATTCAAGTTGCAGGGTGGAAGCCGTAACGTACACCTGGTGCTCTCCGTCTTCTGCTCAACTGCATTCGAACCTGTCCATTTCAAAATATATTGTGTTAGCAAACACAATCAGACCTTGCGAAACCTCAAAAATATCTTCGCCCTCCTAAAGCTTGTTCTGTTACCTTGATAGTATCTTTGGGTATCCATGTTAGCCATCTATCGACTGTTTTTCCCACATGTGAATCCGGACGATGTGTTGTTTCCTATTACTCACCGAGAGGATGGCATGTTAATGCTTCGCACAATCCGGCACCTCCACCAGCTATTCATTGACAATTTAAAAAAGCTTCGTTAGAGAGAATTCACTTGTTAGGATTCTGGTCCTTCGCTTCTTGAGTTTGCATACCAATTAGGTGCACAGCAGTAGTGGCCTTTGGCCGTTCACCCTTCTGAGCTTTCGACATGTTGTAAAATCCACAGGAACAACGAAAGAAAATATTATGAAAATACGAAAACCGAAGATTAAATTAATACCGCGAGTAAAGCCCAAAGGAAAAAAACCAAGGAAGGATAGAACAATAAATGGTAGAGAGAGGAGATTGGTAGAGAAGGTTCGGAAAAGTAAGAAAATGAAAAGAAGAAAGCGTCTACATCTGAGGTTATCATAAAGTTTACCACCTGGGCTCGACCTACTATTAAGCTCATCCTTCGGCACAACCAAGCACGTGGAAGTTCATGTTAACAGGTCTTATCCAAGTTTACGAAATATTCCGATACGTCAATAGCTCCAGAAGCAAGGTAAGGAGTCAAGAAATGTAGTGAAACCGGCCAAGTACCGAGGAAAGAGTGCACCATGCGACCACCTTTCTTTCTTTTTTTTTCCGTCTCTCTGCTCTTTCGCACAAGGCTAGGACTAGCTAGTACGAGCATTAGTTTCCCCAGGTCGCGGAGGGAATAAAATAGTACCTCCATCGCCAATGTGGTCATAAGCCGCTGGGTTATCTGTTTCACAGCGAGGACGAATGGACCAGTTGCCGCTTTGCAACAAAGGTTGCTTTCTAGCCGAAGCCGGAAATGCGGAGGGGATCTAATTACTGGCAGACCCATTGCAGATGTCGAACCCCGGAGACAAGGGTGAAGGGGCTAGAAAACTAGCTTGCGTCGTCAAGAGATGGGAAAAATGCATGTGCCTGATAAGCTTATTAGTGCTGCTGGGTTCCAGCCCATCGATTTTAGGTTATTACATGTGAAAGTTCCGATGGGCTCGTCATAAAGTTGGTTTGGCCTTTGGTAGCCGAAAATCCAACGGGGGCGCGGTTGATGTCATCTGGCCGGCGATGGTCCGAAACCAAAAGAAACCTGCCCCGCAACACAACGGACGGCGCTATTGAGGGGCAGGGATAGCGCGAGTTCGAATATATAGCAGTATTAGGTCAACTTGTAATAAAATGAATGATTGGGATCCCTTAGGCTATGCAGTCAATTCTCGCTTATCTCGATAATTTGTACAAGTAAATTCGATCCTTCCCTAGGTCGAACGGTTTAGTTCCTTCCAGGACGCTTTGGTCGTTGGAAACCTTGCTTCTTATCCACTTTTGGCTGAAACTCCTCCACCAGTTGCTGCTCGGTGATATCGAGTTCTCCAAACTCGAGTTTCTTGTCAATTGTGATTCCAGCGTCATTCTGTGCTATCGCCAAAACCGAAGATCGGCAAGAGGCGCATAACATTCGCTCCTTGATCTTACTATCCGGTGGGCATGTATACATAAATACTGTATTATTTGTTAGCAGAGTAGAATAATACCGAAACCGTTGCATTCGATCTCACCAATTGGGTTTTCTTTGACACCAGGAAGTTTGTCTATAAAAAGCCCATTAGCTAGGATCCAATCTCTCGGGGTAATAAAAATACTAACGGCTAAAAGCGAAGAATGAGTATCTGGGCGCATCGTTCGGGATCGCGTTCGTGAGATCGTGAGCGGTGCAAACCGACTCATCCGCTAGCTCAATGGTCTCCCTTGCAATATCGACCATCTAATATCACCCCACTGGTCAGTTTATATATGTTATAACTAGGATCCAGGTTGTCGGATCAACATACCAACTGAACCAAACCATTGGGTGTGGTTGGCAACCGTCGAAGCGCATCGAGAGCCGCGTCGCTCACGGGGAAAGCCACGCCGCTGCTAACATGGGATGCACGGGCAGTTGTGCCTCTCGACGCCTCAGCTTCCGCTTCCTTGACATCTTTCAGGACAGCTTCCTCCTCACTCAGGGGTGCGGCCCTCCAATACTGTTAGCTTTTTTTTTTTTTTACACCCGGTTCTAAATCTATCTGATCGACTTAAATCTTATACATGTACCTACTTTGCCATGTGTGCGTCATGTTTCTTGAAGCCCTCAGCGGTTAATTCGGCCTTGGTGGTTGCAAATATGGACTCCGAAAAGAATTCCGTTCCGAGTTCGCGGGTGAACGTATTTCTCGTGCTCGCGAAGAGCATTTTATTACGGACGTGGGCTATATCGGGCACATAGGTAATACAGACGAACGGAGCCGGTCCGGTGTCCAACCTTCGGAGGATAATGTAGGCGGGCTCATTGTCTTTCAGTAGAGTATCGAGCTGACCGAGATCTTGTTCGAAGGTACCGCGGCGGGGTATGGTGGTGACGGTTACGAGGGCTTCGTTGGCGATTCCAGCAATCAAGCCTCGGAGAGTAGTGGATGAGGTCAAGGTGCCGAACTGACTGGTCAGGTCCTCCGACGCTACTCTTGGGCTATTTGGTTAACCACTTTCTTCGATACATCGTTGATCATAGCTGCGAAGCTATATGGTGCTACCACTACAACGTTGTAACTTTGAATTATATGGTGGGGAATGGATGAATTTGCTGCATACCAGAGATACCCGATTGCATCGCCATGATTATTATTATGATTAGGAAAGGTTCCGAATAGTCCGACGAGAATATATATAACCTTGAGTGTACTGTATCTTGGACGTTGAAGTCGGAGAGGAGAGCTTGACTGGGGTAACTGAGCTTACTCCAGCACGTTCAGCTGGCGACTGCGGCCAGCCACGACCCAAAAACCGCAAACACAACGCATCGGCTGTCCATCACGTCGCGCATCACAATGGTACAACTTCTCTGGCTGGTCTCGCTCAGTCTCTGGCGCCATATTGCAGACTTTGCGCAGTCATGTATTGAATTCAATGCAATTCGTCTCACGGGGTTTACGTTGATACGACAATATAACACTCTTAGGCGATATATATGAAGATGAAAAGATAATGATATGCCTAAAATCCCGATAATAAAATGTATGCAATATTTATCTAACCCCATCCTGTATGGGAGAACAAAGGCCTCCAGGTAGACGGTGCTAGCGAATCATGCAGCTAAACAAACAAAAAAGTGTTCTCGCTCTGAGCACCATATAATGACCAACATGAGAAGTGGAGGCGCTTCGTCCAGAACAAATGGACTACTATTGATATAAACTCATCGTTATATCCTTCGGTTGGTGATAAGGGAAGGTGCCTGAGGAGAGAAGAAGAAGAGAAAGAAGAAGAGGGAGAGGAAGTTTTCGTGGTTCGAAATTTTTTTTATTGCCCAGCGAAAATTCGACGTCACGTGCACGCTAGTTTAACGAGATGGGGCCGAAACTTTTTCTGCAGAAACAACCTCGCGAGTTAGAACGCAGACAGAGTTGACAACGATAATCCGATTGGGATGTGGGAAGAGGGGCGAATTGTGTAGAGATTTAATAATTGGTTTTCTACTTTATTTGGAGGATGGTGAGTATTCGCATCTGGCGGTAGGAGGCTTGGATGAAGCTATTTTTGTTGACAATTGGTTGCCGGTTGCTAGATTGCTGCACTATAAAATCGAGATATATACCAGCAACCATCCCACTTGGAAATCACTTATCCCACTCTTCCCATTGGGGGAACCCTTATAAATCATGATGGAATCAATCTGTCATCGATGCTTTACTCGCATCGCATTCCGTTCTCGACGGACCTTCGCCTCAATAGCAACCTCTCAAGCCACACCGACCCAACCGCCAATCGACCCTTCCTTGACCTTCGAAGACAACGCTGCAGATGAAGAAGTAATCGAAGACCCTCTCCCGGACTACGTACGCCCCAAGTTACCATACCAACTAGCTGCAGCCACAGTCGTCTCAAGACCGCCACTCCTCACCAGAGATCTCTCCGAATTCGAAAAGCAGTTCTTCTTCTATCAGAAACGGTTGGACAAACGTATCGTCAAGCCCTTCACACGTAATTTTTACTTCAAAGAGGGAACGCTGGCATACGATGAATGGAGAGAAAAGAGGAAAAAAATGCAGGTTTACGACGCTTGGAGTGCGAACGCATGGCGGGATGAGCTACGTGTAGGAGAACAGCCTATGGATGACGAAGAGATGGACTACGATTCTTTGGTCAAATATACGGTATCAGGAGAGGACATCAGTGCCAGCGATACAGAGGAGGAGATTGCTGCGAAGAGGGTCATGGCTAAGCCGTTACCGAGAGAGACGGAGGCGGATTTAAAGAACGATGTGAAGAGTCTGAACAGAAAATTGTCGAGGACGTTGTATCTTTTGGTCAAGCGTGGCGATCGGGAGGAGAATTCGTGGAAGTTCCCACAGGCTAATATCATTGGAAGGGAGAATCTGAGACAGGTACGGTTTTGACAGACGGTCCGTTTCCGATACACGAGACAAACAAAACTAATGATCTTTCTTCTCTATTGATAGTGTGCCGAAGGTATTTTGACAAAGTCGTGCGGTCCGAATATGAATTATTGGATGGTGGGGAATGCGCCTATTGGTCACTACGCCTACGACTTTGCTGAAGTCCGCAAAGGCGAGGATCATGAGTATATTGGGAAAAAGGTGTTTTTTATGAAGGCTAGAATCTTTGCGGGGCGACCGAATCTCATGGGAAATAAGGCGAAAATCACGGATTTCCAGTGGCTTGCGAAGGAAGAAATCGAGGCTGTTGTGGAACCCGATTACTGGAAGGCGATTAAGCGCATTCTTGTCACCAGATAGTTAGCTTACGATAAGTAAGCTCGATGGTGGTGAGCTGTCGCCTTGAATTGTATTAGATAATCGACGAGATGTGTGTATATAGCAGTTTCTTTTTTTTGATGAGAAAGCATGACATTATTGCATTGCCTTTTCATCAATCGTATTGTAAATTAGTCAGGTGGATACTCCGTGTAAATATTTGCAATATGTTCCAATTTTCGCTACCATTTTAAATAATTTCAGCCACAGCCTAGGCGATTCCCACGCATAGATTATCGAGATATATATCCATGGATCCCACACGAATGGTTTTTAGAAGGACCCTAGAATACCGCGGAAAGGGAGGTTCGCCGCCGGCACTTGAGCTATCTATCGGATTGGGTGTACGGTCTACCTTTTCAGCCTTCCTTGCTTGGCTGGTGAGAGAAGTGGGAATGTACAATGTACTACGGCAAGGTAAGGAAAGCGCGAGGTCTTGGCGGACGTCTACAGCCCTAAAAATAGTTTGCCAAAGGATAAAAGGCTGAGGATTTGATATTCGACGACCGGGTTTGTTCTGTTTTTCGCGGGGGGACCATCAATTGCGGCTGTGCAACTGGAAAGAAAGCTTAGCTTAGAGATATTTGTCCTTCGAGTGCTTCGGAAACGGCGGATATGGAGACAAAGACAGATACAGTCTAGAGACAGCAACCTCCCTTTTGATGTCTTTAAATTGATGAGGTGAGACTTCTCCGTCGCGCGAATTGAATCGAATCGAGGGAGCTTGGCGAATGGCTTGAAGAATGGGTTAATTAGGGGGGGCAGTTGCTTCAATGCTTGGAGCTACTGCTTCGGATATACGCAAGCAAGCAAGCCCTATTGTGCACATTCTTCTTCTCCTGCTTCTCAGTGCCCGGGAGGGTACATATCTGATACAAGAGAACACAGGCAAAGAAGGGTTGGCGGTGACCCTGAACTAATAAATGAATGGACCAACGGTAGGGGCGGATTTTCGGCTGGGGTTTTTGGTTGCAGTTGAAGCAGTCGTCACCCTTGTTTACGTAGTACTCTGGGCTGGGCTGGGCTGGGGAGAAGGAGCCAGCATTATCCTGACTTTGCTCGCAAACCCTTTTCAATGTATTCGTATTAGCTTTTCAGGTCCCTTCATTTTCATTCTTTCGTTTATCGATGATTATCTTAGTATCTGATACAAAACAATAATAACAACAATGCTGCTGCTGCTGCTGCTGAGGATACCTCGGTGGTAGACGGTTGATATTTGTTTTGTTGACGTCGTTCACCCCATACCACCCAATAATAATACGAGTAGTAACTATAGGGCCACAGTCCCTCGACGACGTCGTCTTTCAGCGTCAGCTTTGCTCTGCTTCGGTTGCTTCTGCTTACCCACCACCCGCCCCGAGAATAACAACACAGCTCTCACGAAAGAAGGAGTTCAGTTCAGTTCATTCAGTTCAGTTCAGCCCTCGCACACAAAAGTAACCTTCGAACACGGACACTAACACCGCCAACTGCCATTAATTCATTCTCACTCTGACCTTCCGACGGATCCCCCCCCAACTGGCGACCGACCTGATCTTGCCTGCTTCTGCTTCTCTTCTCGATTTTCTACCTGCTCACTCCCCGTCGCAGGAAGGCTTCTGACGATACCCTTTTCCATCCAGGTCTCCCCCCGTCGCCGTTGAGATACTCCCGTCTCTCGTCGTCTTGAGGCCGTTTGATTTCCATCACTCCTTTACCGCCCGATATTGTAGTGCCAAAAGGTAGTAGTTAGGAGTACTGTATTATTGGCAGCAGCATTAAACAAACTGAAGCTCTCGCATCGCATCCCACCCATCACTTATTCACCCAAATAAAAATCGCGACCATACCACCACACATAGCTTCGAACCTCCCCACCTAGGCTGGCTTCGACCTTTTGCCGCTTTAATTGACGAAAATTTAAACTTTGGCGTCTTTCAACTCCATCGAATCGATCTTCTTAAAACACGACCACCTGCCCTTCGTTCTCTCGGAAACATCCTACCGCTTTGAGATCCCGGATAGCAACTCAACCCGACCATTCGACCCTTCCGGCAAGGCCATACCACCCCTCGACAGCACCAACATTTCTTCCACTCCCATTTGGTCGTAATCTTCATAATTTCCATCCATACTTTTGCACATCGAGGGGAACTGCTCCCGAGGACCGGTTGCCGGAATATAGCTGCGCATCATGGCGCACCAGCCGAACCAGCCGTCGCTGCTGGACTTTGACGAAGATGAGCGCACATACGGCAATCCTGGCCGACCACCACCTATAAGTGATGCTCAGTACATGGCTACACACAACATACAGGACGACGACATATACAACCCTAGCAATACGGCATCCGGCCTTCAGCACCAACAACCTGGTCAACCACCCTCGCCGTACGACCAGGCACGGCCACCTCAGTTCATGCAGCATAGGACCTTCTCACAAACTTCGGGTTTGCAAAATTACGAACGGTATTACGATGACTCGATACTTCCTGATGATGAATCGGCTTCAGAGTTTGTCTACGGCGCCCATGACACCGGAAGCAAAGGTCAACCGCAGAATCGGAATAGTGTTCTGAGTATGGGAGGAGGCCTGATGGGTCGAATGAAGACTGCCATAGGGATGGGACCGCAGTACAGCGAGATGGATCTGCCTCTTACTGAGAGGGGACAAACTGCTACCAGCGGCGCTCCTGGTGGAAGCGGAAATGGAGGCGGTCCGCCAAAGAAGAAGGCCAGCGGAGGAGGCTTTAAATTCGGTTTCGGTCGGAGCAAGGTAGATCCATCGACGCTCGGTCCCAGAGTCATTCACATAAACAATCCACCTGCAAATTCTCTCAACAAATATCTCGACAACCATGTTTCGACAGCAAAATATAACATCGCCACCTTTATACCTAAATTCTTGTACGAACAGTTTTCAAAATACGCCAATTTGTTCTTCTTATTTACCGCTATCATCCAACAAATTCCAAATATCTCTCCGACAAACAAATATACAACAGTCGCTCCTTTGATTCTTGTGCTTTTGGTATCGGCAGTCAAAGAACTGGTAGAAGATTTCAAGCGACGGAAACAAGATAGAGATCTCAACCAGTCGAGAACTAAGGTTCTTCACGGGTCTAACTTTGAGGAGACGAAATGGCTGAACGTCAGGGTCGGAGATATCGTTCGTGTCGAGTCTGAGGAACCTTTCCCTGCAGATCTTGTATTGCTTGCTTCCTCGGAACCGGAAGGATTATGCTATATTGAAACCGCAAATTTGGACGGTGAGACCAACCTAAAGATCAAACAGGCTATTCCGGAGACTTCAAATCTTGTCAGTCCAGGTGAACTAGGAAGATTATCTGGGAAAGTCAAATCTGAACAACCAAACAGCAGCCTTTACACCTACGAAGCTACAATAACCATGTCGATGGGAGGTTCTGAGAAAGAGTACCCTCTCAGCCCTGAACAATTACTTTTGAGAGGTGCAACTCTTAGAAATACGCCTTGGGTTCATGGTATAGTTGTGTTCACTGGCCACGAAACAAAGCTAATGAGAAACGCCACCGCCACTCCTATCAAAAGGACCAATGTGGAGCGACTGCTCAACAAACAGATTCTCATGTTGGTCGGAATTTTGATTGTTCTTTCATTGGTATCTTCTGCTGGGGACATCATCGAACTTGGTACGCAGAACAGCCAAGTACCCTACCTTTTTCTCAACAACATCAGTCTCGTCCAACAATTCTTCAAGGATATTTTGACATTTTGGGTCTTGTTTTCTAACCTTGTCCCTATTTCGTAAGCCAGCTCGTAGTTTCCTATTTCCATGATTCCTCAGCTAATCCCATTTTTTTATAGCTTGTTCGTCACGGTCGAATTGGTGAAATATTTCCAAGCATTCCTAATCAACTCTGATCTTGATATTTATTATGCGCCGACAGACACGCCTGCAGTTTGTAGAACTTCGAGCTTGGTGGAAGAACTTGGACAGATCGAATATATTTTTTCCGACAAAACAGGCACACTAACTTGTAACATGATGGAGTTCCGACAATGTTCAATCGGGGGTGTTTGCTATGGTGACGAAGTTCCTGAGGATAAACGTGCTACTGTGCAAGATGGTGTGGAAATTGGCGTTCACGACTTTAAGAAACTAAAAGAAAACCTAACCAACCATCCCACCCGCGAGATAATGCACCAATTCTTGGTCCTACTGGCAGTTTGCCACACGGTTATCCCCGAGAGAAGTGATGAGAAGCCGACAGAGATCAAATACCAAGCCGCCTCACCCGATGAGGGTGCTCTTGTGGAAGGAGCTGTTCAGCTAGGGTACCAGTTTATCGCACGAAAGCCTCGCGCTGTTACCATCAACGCCAACGGACGAGAAGAAGAATACGAACTTTTAAATGTTTGCGAATTCAACTCCACCAGAAAGCGAATGTCCACTATCTTCCGCTGTCCCGATGGAAAGATCAGGATTTATACTAAGGGCGCCGACACTGTCATCTTGGAACGCTTGGCAAAGGATAACCCGACCGTTGATGTAACCTTACAACATTTGGAAGACTACGCTACTGAAGGACTCCGGACCCTTTGCCTTGCAATGCGCGAAATCCCCGAGACTGAATACCAGCAGTGGTCCCAGATCTATGATAAGGCTGCCACTACGATCAACAACAGAGGAGAAGAACTTGATAAAGCTGCTGAACTCATTGAAAAGGAACTTTTCTTGCTTGGCGCGACTGCCATTGAAGATAGACTTCAAGATGGCGTTCCGGAAACAATCCATACGCTTCAGACCGCTGGTATCAAAGTTTGGGTTTTAACCGGTGATCGACAAGAAACCGCTATCAATATCGGCATGAGTTGTAAACTCATCAGTGAGGATATGACTTTGATTATTGTCAACGAAGAAACTTTCGAAGCTACCCGAGACAATCTCCACAAGAAACTTGCGGCAATACGAAGCCAAAAAGATGCTAGTCTAGAAGTGGAAACATTAGCCTTGGTAATTGATGGACGGTCCCTTACATACGCGTTGGAGAAAGAACTCGAGAAGACATTCCTTGATATTGCTATTATGTGCAAGGCCGTCATTTGTTGGTATGGGCTACATTAACAACTCATTTTTTGTTGCTAGCTAACGAGATTTTATAGCCGTGTATCCCCTCTACAAAAAGCTCTTGTGGTCAAACTCGTGAAAAGACATCTCAAGGCTATTCTCTTGGCTATTGGCGATGGTGCTAACGATGTATCCATGATACAAGCTGCCCACGTTGGTATTGGTATCAGCGGTGTTGAAGGTCTACAGGCCGCACGAAGTGCGGATGTTGCCATTGGTCAATTCCGATTCTTGAGAAAACTACTGTTGGTCCACGGAGCTTGGAGTTACTCTCGTGTCAGCCGTGTCATCTTATATTCCTTCTACAAAAATGTCACTTTGTTCATGACGCAGTTTTGGGTATGGGATCTTCACACTTTCACACTCTTTACTCACATAGTAGCTGACAAAAAATTAGTATGTTTTCCGAAATCGCTTCTCCGGCCAAGTCATCTACGAATCATGGACTCTTTCCGCTTTTAACGTCTTCTTCACTGTACTTCCACCTTTGGCGATGGGTATATTCGACCAATTTTTGAGTGCAAGGATGCTCGATAGGTATCCACAAATGTACCAACTTGGACAGAAAGGCTATTTTGTAAGTTTTATCGTTTTCGTTTAGCGGTGGTGCTAAATGCTAATCGGGAAATAGTATAAAATGAGCAGCTTCTGGGCATGGCTTATCAACGGCTTTTACCACTCACTGGTGCTTTACATCGCCTCGGAGCTCGTATTCCGAAATGATCTTATCCAAAGCGACGGTAAAATAGGCGGCCATTGGGTGTGGGGTACGACAACTTACACCGCGGCTGTTGGTATCGTATTATTAAAAGCCGCCTTGGTCACAAAGTAAGACTTCCGATGGATATATCATGATGTAGTTTGATATTTACTAACAACCCAAAAGCATCTGGACCAAATACCATGTTATTGCAATTCCTGGCTCGATGCTTCTTTGGCTGGGACTTTTACCCGCCTATGCCACCGTTGCACCAAAGCTCGGGATTTCTCTGGAATTCAGAGGCATCATTCCACGTCTTTACGAGTCTCCGGTTTTCTGGTTGTTTTGTCTTGTCATGCCATTCATTTGCCTCATCCGAGATTTCGCTTGGAAATAGTAAGCTTCACCCGCCGGCTCACCTTTCTTTTGTTGGTCAACAGTGATGCTAATTTTTCGTTTGATAGCGCCAAACGAATGTATTTCCCACAAACCTATCATTATGTCCAAGAAATTCAGAAATATAATATTCAAGATTACCGGCCAAGGTTGGTGCTGTCCCTTCAACAAAGCTTCTAGTCCTTTTTTCTAACGTGTCGCGACAGAATGGAGCAATTCCAGAAGGCCATCCGCAAGGTCCGACAAGTTCAGCGCATGCGCAAACAGCGTGGTTATGCCTTTTCGCAGGCCGACGAGGGTCAAGCACGTTTGATTCAAGCTTACGATACCACGAAGGAACGTGGCCAATGGGGAGAAATGAAGAGTGTACGAAAGTCATGATTTGCGAATTCTTATAGTTTCCATTACTTCTTTTTTATTCCTTTTTTTTGCGTGCTACCAGTTTTTGAAGCAAAAGCCCATCATACTATCATACTTTTGAGGCAGCTTGGCTTCCTTTTGTTCCCTTTTCTAACTCTTTCAAAAAAAGTGTAACTTATGGCGTATGAAATGATTCACCTCTATTTTCATTTTTTTTTTTTTTGGTAGTAATATAATGTATTTTCTTCTTCTTTTTGTACTTATGTTCGAACTCTGAAAGCCATCTGCGCATGCTGTGGAGAGCTTGAGAGTGAGCCTGAAGCGAAGCGTCATATTGCATCCACGTTAAATACTCGTGTTGATTAGCCGCACATCCCACAAACATCCCACCTTGAACCCCGCGACATCCACCCCGCGATCCATCGATATCCACCACAATCAAACATATAAACAAAAATGTCATTCTCTATGCCCCCTCTACCCCCGACATCACGCCCAATCGCACGGGATATCCAAACAGTCATGCCCACCGCCGTCGACGCGGGTAAATCCATAACCGTCGGTACCTTCAAAATCACGACCCGCAAGCTACCGATCCTCAACGCGCAAGAAATCGACACAATGACGGAAAAGCTGGGTATCGCGCCGCCGGAAATGATATTTGGGAATAATATCGTATCTATCGAGAAGGTCACAACTACCGGTGAGAGCACGTGGGGGATTGAGTTTAATGCGCTGGATGCGTTGGATTTGGTGGATAAGACTGGGAATGATATGTTGAAGGTTGCGTATTCGGCTGCTTGGCAGAAACAGAGGTCGGTAAGGCTTATTTGATATAGATATTTAAGTATATATCCTACTTTTTTTGGTATACAGTTTGGCTGATTTAATATAGAGAGAGGATGCATGAGGGTATCAAAGAGGTCGTTAAACCTTTCGATTGGACTTATTCGACGAATTATAAAGGATCCGTTACTGGGGTAATAATTCTTCTCCCCTTTCAACGGTTTACATTAATCTTTAATCTAGGGTATCTTTTGCTAATGGTGCTGAATTGAAAAAGACGAAACAGTTCGAACCGACAGAAGACCACATCCCTCTCGACAAACTACGACGTCAAGATCCGATCCTCTTCTTTGACGACGTGATGCTCTACGAAGACGAACTGGCGGATAACGGCATGTCGATACTGTCTGTTAAAATCCGAGTCATGCCCGCGAGATTATTACTGCTGGCGAGGTTCTACATGCGTCTTGACGATGTGGTGTTTAGGATCCGTGATACGAGGGTGTTTGTGGAGTTCGCGGATGGGGTTGTGCTTCGGGAGTATCAAGAGAGGGAGGACTCTTATGAGAGTGCGGAGATGGTGAGTTTTATTTTGACGGTCAATTATATATATGATTATGGTTGATTATGTGTGTATGTTGATTGGGGTTTTATCGGTAGAAAATACCGCCTTATAGGGACGATAAGCCTGCTATTATGAGGGATCCGAATCAGATGGCGGAGTATCTGCCGTTGAAGTCTAGTGTGACTGAGAAATTGGTCCTGTAGACAGTACTAGATTGAGAATGGACTACAGACCACCAGCACAACTCATCTCAGATATGCAGCGTACAGCTAGAATTATGCGAGATATTTGGGGCGACATATCGAACTCACTTTGTTCTCATCTCCCAAGATCTGAGGTTGCCATTATTGTGGACTCGAGTATTTCGAAAGGTTCAAGGCCAGAATAGCTACAGTCCTAATATCACATAATACTACTTGTTGAGGAGATTTTGTTTTTTTTTTAATCCTTTCAACGATTAATGTATCATGGCGATTAATAGTCTAAAATACATGATGTTGGATGGTGTAAGATCTAGATGTAATAAGTGCTGTCGAGTTGCCTTTTCTTCTGTTCCGTCGTCCAAGGAATTTATTTAAACCAGAGCCAGGTATATTTGTCCGTAATTTCCATAATATATATTTATTGAGAGATCCCGACGATGCAACTATCTCTAACCAATGTTTGTATTATAGACCTTCGTATTTCCGCTATCTAGCTGTCATTTTTTAGAAGCAGCATCGCTGTCCCGCGACAACCAAACAGCACTGAAGCTGGGTTGGTCCAATTTGGATACAGCTTTTTCGAAAAGAAAAAAAAGTTAGACGAGTGGGAAACCAGCAGATGCACAAGCAAGCAAGTAGAAACTTTAGGACTACCGTATGACGAAACTTACCAGACATCGCGAGTGACAAGAGTTTTGATACCCTCGATATCGATAGATGAAGACGGGGATGTGATGGGACTGGCAGCAACAAGTGCAAGGCCGTTAAGGGCGAGAGTGAATAGAATGGAGGCACGCATATTGATTCTTTTGCTTGTGCACTGTTAAACTTGAACGGTCAGATAGTCAAAGTAGAGTCGAGTATGTTGATCTTGTAAATTTAAACCAAATTCATCGATTATGGGAATCTCTCGACTGGTTTATATATTTGACTATCGCCTTCATGGCATGCATGGCGATAGTAGTCGTTATAGATAGGAGGGGTATTTGACCGAAAGAATACGAATTGGCTAGTATGAGTCTCAACTGATCTACGTATATTCAACGATATCACGGCCCGTCTATCCAGTTTAAAATTCTCTCACGATGAGTCTATATATATCAGTTGGTAGACTGCCCCAGTCGCGATTAATTTCGGGAGGAGGGGAGCCGATGATTTTGACATTTTATTCAAACCCTTTAACCAATGACAGTCACCTACACGAAATCTCTCAATGCGGTCTGTGCTCTAATTTAGCTTCACAATTCAAGGATTATACGAGAACCAGGTCTCGAAGTGTCGAGACAATAGTTGCAGATAGCTAGTTTTACTAGGATATCACACCAGCGAAGCTAAGGATTAAGATAAAATCGGAAATTCGAATATCCGGATTTTTGATAGATTATACACTCTTTTATAGTGTCACTTACGTATACCTACGAACTCGACCCACTTTAACTAAAAGGTTGCGCCGTGGTACTAATTTAAATTAATCGGAGCTTAGCACAAAAGCTTAGCGGTAGACGGACCGCTATCACCACGCTTAACAACCTTCGTACGAAGTAACCAGCCCGTTTCGCTACCGATATACCTGGAGACGGGCGGTGTGGCTGCGGCAGCGCCAGGGGTAGGATCCGGAGTATTAAAACGGAGAATAAGAAAGAAACGGGTATATTTCACAATCATGAGATGGTGAAGATAGAGCCTCTATACGTGCCCAAAAATGCATATAGTACTATATAGTATACGGATTTTACGATATACCACACACCATCTATTTTTTTGCTTTTGAGTTTTATGATATTCGGTAGTTGGCTGGCTATTATTGACCACAAGACTAGCTATTATTATTATTGCTTTTGGTTTTTTTTTTTTTTTTTTAAAAAAAAAAAATGCAATAATCACGGCCTAGCAGCCTGGCTTGCTATTTAGCCTGGAGCTAGGTACGCACGGTACGTAACATGTTTATCTAAGAACATGCGGCTACTGCATTATATCGGCCGGTAGAACGGTGAATACGAAAACATGGTTGTGAGGGGATATATAGCGGACGGCGTACTTCGTATCTTTGGATACTTCATTATTATCAATACTATTATTACTATTACTATTACTATTACTGCTACGTAGTTTTATGCATAAGGGGTGGCTCGCGATTCTGCAATAAGCAAGATTCCAGTGAGCTGGTGAGTTCAATAATATATAACCCTAGCTGTCTTATGAACAGCCATTTTCAGTTAGTCTTGTTGTCATTTTCAGTGTGATTATTTTGGAAAACCTTCTATTGTAATAACTACTACTCTATATTGCCTGTCTATTGTTGCAACTTTGCTACCATCAGATCCAATCAATAAGATCTGGCATTCTTTTCAATTTATAACCAAATTTTGATTACAGCAGCAATATACCATATTGTATCTATACCAATACAACTTGAATGTAATAGCCTTTGAATTACTTCGAGTCGTCACGTGACTCACGATATCAAAAACAAGAGAAAAATCGGAAAATGAATATTAGATATATAGAGGGAAATGATCATATTGTTAGATAATGCACGGCCGTTATTGTATCTGCATACTTAATCTATGAAATATAGCATACCTTTCATATCGATATCGATATATATTTCAGATCTATAGATCCAGATGTGATTTATCGACCAATCGGGCATAGTAATTGCGTTGCGAAGATGTACCCCTGCTAAATTTGTCAAACCTGAAATTTTCCGAGCTTCGAATTCGTCGTTAAGTAATTTTTTGATACCGAAATTCAGCCTTCAATCGACATTATACAATAATACACACCCACGATGTCGCTGATAGAGCCCATATTACCCTCGCTGAGAGCTGGTCTCTCGCAATCGGTACGTATACGCCTCCATCTACACACTGCAACAATACTGACCGTTCCAAACAGACCCGTCACATCACCCGTCAAAGACCTATCCGAACCACACCGCTATCATCCCCCTCCAGCGTCCTGAAATTCGAGCGCAATACATCACCGATAATATTCCCATTACAAAATGCCACACCCTTCAGACCACTCTCCAACACCTCGAGATTATCCCAAACATCTCCGAGTCCACCAGCAGCAGAGGAGGAAAGACCGACGACGTTACGCGAGAAGCTGGCACAGGTGGTTCAAGCTGTGCTGCCAAAGGGAACGAAGGAGCAATACTGGGCTTATAAGAAAACGGAGGAGCTGTATAACGAGTGTAGGATACAGGGGGAATATAATCCCGAAGAGCAGATAGTAGGGAAGGCGAAGTTTTGGTATGAAGGTACGTACTATAAACTCAAAATTCGCGTTCCAACGAATACTCGAAGTTTACCCCAAGTGGGTACGAGACGGGATATAAAAAACCAGAGGAAAGAAATTTTTACTGATAAGGATTTTATATGGCTTTGGTTCAGATTGCGGCTTGGTACCCTGTCTCCGAACATGGACTCACATCTCAAACCTCCACGTCTGGATGCTCATGACCCGAATACGAAACCTCGAACCCCGCGCCCGCGCGAAAATGTGGCAACAACTCCTCATAAACCACTATTATTTCCATATCGAAGAACTGCTTGATAAAAGGCACGGTGTGTCCTCTCGCGGCAAACGACAAAAGTTCATGAAGGACCTGTACGAACTGTTCCGCTTCACGATTCTCACATACGACGAGGCATTCGTGAAGGGTGATGCGTGGATGGCCACGGCGGTGTGGAGATGTGTTTTCATGTCGAAGGAGGATATGGATTTCCAGAAATTGGCGATAATTGTGAGTTATATTCGGAGAGTGTTATCCGGGTTAGAGAAATTGGACGAGGAGACGGTGTTGAGTGCGCAGGTGTATTTTGGGAATCCGATGGACGAGCTACCCGTGGTGGAGAAGTTTAGTCAGGGGTTTGAGCTACCTGGTACTGGTACTAGTCCTGGAGTGAAGGGCAAGGGTAAGAAAACAGGATGAATACTTTAATGATCCGTGTAACCGGTGTTTTATTGGGTGATTGTATATATTTTGAAGCACTATGGGTGCTCTTGTGAATAATTGTATATAAATATAAGACTCTAAGTCTCATCATGATACTCATACATAATATAGCCTAATGAAGCGGCTGTCTGCTATATAGCTATAATACACGGGATTCCGGAAAGCAATACTCCTTAAATTTCAAAAGATATTATCTCTGGTTATCTGGATGAGGCGGCACTTTTTAAGACCATCTTTGACTGCTCTCGAACCTTTGGGCTGTAGTGATTCGCCAGAAGCGCATGCTCGAATACTGCTCCACCAGCGAGAGCATTTGATAACTCGGGTGTATCAATGAATGGGTCATAAGTCCCGTCTCCAACCCTATCTTCGGAAACAAATAGCGGGTGTACTTTTCTGGAATGCTTCTTACTCAGATTTTGCAAAGAGGTAAGTAAAGTGACACAGCTCTTTTCTGGAAGCTGAAGTGCCGCCATGCTCAACCGCTTGGTGAATGCAGCTACTCTCGTCGATGATATTTCACCGGTCCCTCTCGGTGCTTTGAAAAAAACAACGTCGAGTGATCTCAAAAGCATCTCAATTTCCGTTGCCTTGTTTACTTTACTGCTCGGAATCTCAACCGGTTCAGACGATGAAGGGTCGGCGAGGTGCAATGACTTGGATGAAAGTTCGATGGTTGGGGAGAGAGATAGAAGGAGGAGAACGGAATAGAGATACGTTGTAAAGAAGGAAAGGTCTATGTTTACGAGGCCCTTGGCTTCGTTGGCTTGATCTGCCAGAAGCGAGAATGCGGATACGATGCAGAGAAGAGCCTCTCTTCTCAGATTTCGTTCTCGCTGGATTGATTCGTTGTTATTGTTATCTGTATCTTCTTCCTCTTCTTCGACTTCTTTTTGGGCATCCTCGACTAGCTCTCGAAGTGCAGCTATGATATCTGCGAAAAATTCCACGTTTATCAAATGTGCAAACCTATTGATCGGATTATTAGTACTCAAAGGTGTAAATAAATTGCTTGGAGAGTATAACGTACTTTGCCAACCCTTCCAGTGTCGCGCCAGTCAGAGCGGGTTTCTTCTCTTTCAAAATACGAAAGTATGTCAAGAAAACCGTCTTCAGAGTCTCGCTCTGGTTCTTTTCTCGTTCCTCGTAGACAACCACTGCATCTGCTTCCTTCATCTGAGCGTCAACAATTTTCTTCTCTTTTAAAGCCTTCTTCTCCTTCTTTGTTAACGGTATTCGATCCTTCTTTTTCATCTTTTGAGTGGGTTGGTCAATTGCATCGTACGAAGCTTTCACATTCAGCTCTGTCAGGAGCCTCAGAGAAAGAAACGTATTGAGAACCGACTCATCGACGTTGTAGTCTTTCGCCTTGAGCATCTTTACGATCATCCTGACAGCTTCTAAACTACCCGTTCCGGAATCATCCTGTCTGAAAAACTCCTCCAAGGTATTTCTACATTTCACGAACGAGTCGTCCATAATTCGAGAACTCAATCGCTCCACCACAATCTTCAAAAGTTCTTGGCGAAAGTTGAAGTGAGGTACTGTTTCGACGAGTGTACATGCGCAGGATATAGCGATGGGTCCAAGCTGGCTTTCCACTGCTCTGGACAATCGGCCGAGGGTGTCGACATAGGTCTTATAGCTTGAGACCAGAGATTGTTCAAAGTTTCTTAGCTTTCGAATGTCCGAATTTACTTTGATCGCAAGTTCCTCTGCTGTCAACGGTCTTATTCGGTAGCCAGGTATTATATCTCGAAATATTGAGACTTGTGTTATGAGGATCAGCTTTTTGATTGTAACGCTGGGCTCGGAATCGAAGAGCTCTTGGATTTTTCGAAGCATTTGGTACTATTCGTCACGCAATTAGTTTTGATTAATCCATAGTGCGATGGCTCCCATACATTCTCTTCAGGTTCTTCGTTTATGGAAGAAGCGATATTTGCTAGCTCTTCCTTAGCTTCTAGAATCCTTTGTCGTTCAGATTTCTTCAGTTTCGTAGGTTCAGGCTCTGGCATCTCGTCATCGCTATCTTTGTCCCAGTCAACCAGTCCTTCATCTTCCAAGATATCGTCGTCTTCGCTGGCCGGTTGTTGGGTATCATCTTCGTCCTCTTCGAGTTGAACTATCCTCCCTTCCGGTGTTTTAATTGGTAATCGCTGAGGCCCGTCCTTCTCAGATTTCTTCTTGCCTTTCCTTGCTAGTCGTTCATAGTCTTGTTCTTCGTCCCAGTCCACCTTGCCATTTAATGTAGTTTTTCCATTGCGAGTCGTCGAGCCGGCTCCATTAGGTGTTTGGTCGCTGAGGAACTGTGCGACTTTTCGTTTCCTTGACATTGCGAGCCCTGCCATCCCGCTGAAGTCCTCCTACGATTATACCTTGGCCGTCTCGCGAAATAGCGTCTGGTTGTTGGAGGGATGTTAATTCGACGAGGTTAGAATAAGGATAAAGATTGAAAGCTCCAAGTTGTGTCGCTCTTCAATTTTTTTTTTTTTTTTTTTTTTCCGGCGCAGGTCGCACGGGCTTGGCAGGGTTTTGGCGTTGCGTCCTGCACGCTTGCATTGGCTGGTGTAATTAACCATCCCAGCGTCATATTGAACGTCTCCATCGCCTCATCTCCATCAACCTATCCCTTCCTGACACCAATCTCAACATTAGACGCCCTACTCCATCACTCTCCTTACGTCGATAGTCGCGGTCCCTCGAATTCACCCTCTAGCTTCATGATATCACGCCCGAACAGTCCCGGACCATCTGGCTGAACCTCCCTCCACAGATGCGTCATTAGACGGGACTTCCCAATCACCATCGCTACATCCTCCCGGATACTAATAACACGTCCACGCGACTATCCCATCGGTATCTCCACGAACCTAGTGCACCTGTAAACCCAATTTCCGACTTATACTCTCCCTTTCGACAATGGACGTCGCCAAATCACTCGTTCGGTGCGTCGCGCGAGCGTTCTACGATGTTAAGCACATCTTGGTGATAGACGCGTTAATGATACACTCGGCGTGAGTAAACAGCCCGACTGGAGGATCGAACATCATGGGGCGGGGAATGATAGGCTAATTGGGGTTTCTTTTTTCTATTCTTCCAGACTCCGAGACGATGATCTGGCACATCTTTTGGGCACACAGACGAAGGAGCTGCACAAACTTTGCGGGAAACTGAAAGAGGATCGTATGGTCAACGTGTATGTTCTCTACGTATAACGATAAATCACACAAGACGAAACGGGCCGGCGAGCTAATCTATGGATTGGGATGTTTAGACATACAAGACAGGAACTAAAGGAGGGACAAACCCGAACCGTCGCACGAACATACTACTATGTCGACTTCCGGGGCACCGTCGACGCGATAAAATACCGAATGCACAAACTCGAGCGAACGGTACAGAGTAAGATGGACACGGATGCCGAAGCAAAGGGATACGCCTGCCCGAGATGTCGCAGACGGTTCACACCGCTTGACGTTCTTCCGCTGATAAACCCGGAGACTGGGATGTTCGATTGTGACAACTGCGGTACTCAATTGGTGGACGATGACGATAGTGCGGAAATCTTGGAAAGCCAGGAGAGACTAGGGCGTCTGATGCAACAGATGGATAAGATCATCAGAATGCTTAGGCAAATTGATGAACTGGTTGTTCCTGCGTATGTTGTCCTATATGTTTGGTGGATGGATTGTGCAGCTGGCTGACGTCGTGGGTAGCAATGATTTCAACGATGCAATTGCAGTTGCGGTTCCTGTCAACAGAGAGAGATCCCACGCTTCGGCACTATCGGTTCCAACGACGAGTGTACCTGTTCAAGTACAAACCGGTCCCGCTATGGAGATCAAATTCACCTCGGACGAAACCAAGACGGCGGCTGAACTAGCTGCAGAGCGCGAAAAGAAGGCAGAGCAGGCTGAGAAGAACGCACTGCCGGCCTGGCATACACAGAGTACTGTCTCCGGGGATCTTACGACTCTCGGAATGAAAGAAGTAGAGGCGAGAGCCGCCAGGCAAATCGATTTCAAAACCGGGACGACTGCGGAGGAGAAGAAGGTTGACGACAAGCAGAGTGTGCAAAAGTCGGCAATCGACCAGTACTACGAACTGCTGAAGCAGAGGCAACAAAATGCGGACGAGGAGGATGAAGAGGAAGAGGAAGAGGAAGAGGACGATGAGGATGTTGAGTTTGAAGAAATACCTGTTGGATTGTCAAACAGTGGGACGGGTCCACCGTCGACGGCTAGTGCCTCCAAGCCGTCGACCCCAAAGCCGTCACACGGTTTGACGCCATCGATAAATGGTATAAAAAATGGAACGGACGGCAAAGGGACCCCATTGTCCGCCAAAAGGAGCGCGGATCATCTCGACCAGGATGAATCGCCTGGGAAGAAGATTAAAATCGAACCACAAGAAGAGCCTGATGATTCGGAAGAAGAAGAGGCAGAGTTTGAAGATATATAAACAGCTTTTTCATTTTCGGACCACTTGCTCCCGCTGGTCTCCTATTCCTTTATTTTATTATATTCCCCCCCTTTTTGGATTTTTATAGTGGATACACTGGGGTTTTGCGCTGCATGTAAGATATTATAATCCGGTTGAATAGGCGTTTTGCGGGGTGCTTAAGTACATATGGGAAAGGTCGGCTCTGTGCTTTTTGTCTCGTGTGTTTATATTGTTTTTCTACATCTCATATAGATTTTACTTGTTGCTTTCCATACTAATCAACGACGATTCGTATTTGCTTGTAAGCCAACTAGAATTTCACATGATTACCATGCTTCGATAGTACAAGCGAAATAATTTTGTGAGAAATCCGTGTATACTTTTGACCATATCACAATAGTACTGCAGCCATACCCTTTGATGGAAATAGTGGAGCAAGCCTCCCTAAAGATAACATTTCTCATCTGACAAAGTTCCCCCTTCTAGCTTTCATTCTTTAAAGCGTATGATGATATAGAGACATGACATCGGAGTTAGGATGCGATCGGGGATCACATAATCGATATCATTTCAAATTCCAAGCTTCGATGCCCGTTATACAGCGAGAATAATTGGTTTAAATTACCTTTACGCACCTGAGTTTAATTTAGAACTACTAGCATACTCTCCCTCTCTCTTTCTAGGCATAAGTTTGTTTCCACGGGTCAGGTTATAGTTCAAAAGATGTTGAAGATAAAGTTATGTACAATAAGAGATCCGTAAGAACGAAGGAGAAAGAAAAAAAAAAAAAGATATCCCTGCTGCCCAGAGTATATTTCACTAGGGCAGCCTTTCCAACCAATACTTTCAATTGTATTCAAATCATAGATAAGAGACACAGCTGGTATATCGCTATTTGCAAAAAAAAAAAAAAAAATGGCAAGTAGAATAAGTGGTTGCAGGAGGAAAAAAAGAAGAAGAATAAACTCGAAAGAATGTTTGCTTTTAGGCGTGATAGAGAGAAACAAGCGCTAGCGAAATAGAGATATTATGTGGCTAGGAAATGCTTGGGATCAACTGATCAATCACAAATATTTCTTTGGGGCCATGGTCTTTCTTCGCTTGTAGAATACGTAGGCGATGGCTAGCATTACTTGGAAAACGATCAGGATCGAAATTGAGAATCCCATGCGAGGTCCATGTGTGGTCATTGCTATTTTAGTAAAACATAGATTAGCTGCAGTTCAAACAGTCCAAAAGGAAAGAAGTAAATATACCTTCTTTGATGTGGTTTGGAAGATTTTCATGGTGGTCCCTCAGTTGATTGATCTTGTCTCCTTCATGACGCAGAGACCTCTCAAAGTTCTCGAATGCCTTATCCATGTGGTTGCTGGGCGTTGGATTTGAGTTAGCGTGAGACCTTGTTTCAATGGCAGGCCTGGTGCCGTCTCGCTTACATTCTTTCATGAATTTGTCCCAAATTGACACCAAGCGCTCCGTGGTTATTCGCCCCCATACCAGACAATTCATTGATGAGCTCAGTTAGATGGAGAACCGTGGCACTAATCTCTCCAGTGACTCTCTGGACCTCAGCGATTTGATGTGTCTATTTTCAAAAAAATGTCAGTTACCATCGAAATTTGGAAAAATAGCCGCAAATGGTATCGCACCATAGCTTGCATTCTCAAATGCAAATCACTGAACTGGGAGCTGGTGTCTCTGAAGGTCTTGACATCTTCATCCTTGTACTCATACTGAGAGTGGAACTCCTTGTGCCTCCCTTCAGCCATTCTTGCGCTATTCTGTGAGCTTCCCTTATCCCTCCGTTGCCTTTCTTCTTCTATAAACCTCTGATGATCCGGTTGGCTGTTTGAGATCTTTTGAGCTTCTATCTGTTCCTGTGAAAGCTTGATATTGTCGACGTGGGTCTTGAGGCCGAAGATTTCAAAGGAGTCTGGATTCTCAGCACTCGCTGCGGAAACACCCCAGCGATAATTCTGTGGCAATTCAACCTGATTGGTTTGGAAGCAAAGAAAGTCGTCAAGCAGGACTTTGAGACCAATATCTTTCTTGTAAATGATCTTTAAATCTGAGATACGGCCGAGGTTGCGGTAGGCTGCGTTGCACTGGCCAAAGGCGAGAGATTGGGTGTGGTGGTGAATAGAGTAGTCGGTAGTACCGTCGTTGAGATAGCCACGAATGTTACCCTGTTGTAAATCGACGTTTGCGGATTAGCTTCAAGTCAATGTTAAAAGTATAAAATCTACTACGTTCTGCCACCAGAAATTGACCGGGGAAAACCCGGGGGAATTTGTCGATTTGTTACTGGGTTTTTGTCACTCACCGAACCGCTAGCGCTATCAACCACTATTGCCAATCCTTCGAATGGTTTCGCAGAGTATATCGTACTCGTCCCGGTGATGGGTGCGCCTCTATACGTGTACCAGACTTGTAAACTTCCTCCCGATCTCTCTGAGCCGCTGACACGGAAGGGCACGTGGACCTCCCAATTGTCGTGATGGTTCGAATGGTCTGACCAGATGGCTGAACGTTGGTTTCCAGGTTGAGGAGGGGTAAGGATTACTCTATCCGAAAGGATCTGAGGATTTCCTATAACCTCAAAGTGCTCGATGGTTTTGCCGCCGTCTTTGGATATTCTATATTGTGTGTTGGGAAATGTTGTCAGTTACTCAGGCGGATAGACAGGCTAGCCTCTAACTTTAGCTAGGGCACGGATAATGATCATGATGATAACGGTATGAATAAATAGATATATACAAGACTATCCGGAAAATGCTTGACTGTTTTGTTGATACCGAATATTCTAGAGAGAGCATGTGTACTTACGGGTGTTGGTGACCGAAAGAGAAAGTAGGGTCATAGTTGGGTTCCTTCTGGAACGGGTGGTCCGCGCCGACATAACCTTGGGCTCGCGCATGTGCTTGCCCCGCCTGTAACAGCCAGAGCCCGAGCGCCGGCAGCAAGGTCCGGAGGGTAGCCATCGAAAACGGAGAGAGATGGGGTCGATTTGTCCTTATGTTTCAGAACTAGAGGTCGGGCCAATTGACCAGATGTCGCTTTGGGAGCTTTGAGATCCGTCCACCGGTTTTCCAAATGCTCCGATTGTTGGTTGTTGTTGGGTTCTAGAGGTTCTGCTAGCTAGCTGAAGTGGCCCCGTTAGGAATCGTCGAATTCTAGAAATACTTCGAATATATGTGGACATATACTTGAGTACTTAAGTATATAAAAGAAAAATTGCAAGAAAAAAGAGAGATAATTCTACCTGTCGTAGATATCTGGACGAAGTTTGCAAGATATCTAATTACGATCAATTGCCGTAAAAAAAAAAATGTGATATATAAAAAACCAATGCGAGGGGCTGCGAGGGGAGGTGATTCTGGGAATTGAGTGGCGAGTCGACGGATGAATCAATTGAGGGCCAGAATCGAAGCCAAGAATCTTCTGGAGAGATATATCGAACAATTGACCTGAGACCAGTTTTATGCCACGATTTACTTGAGTAGAACGTGATCGAACCGATGGCCGGGAAAATTTTAGGAGCTTAAACTGTCTTTAGGATGTTCCTGCAGGGTGCAATATTATGCAACAGCTAGCGACGGCTCTGTCGAGGAGGTTGGTGAATTCAGCGCTTTAAAGCTGGGGACGCTCCTCAATCAAGCAGTCGCATGACAGCTCGAGATGCAGTTCCAGCCGGCTCAAGCAATCGATTAATCCGATGGGAGGATATTAAAAAAACGGAATTATAAGCATCATTTCAACATTTTCCAACAGACTAGTCCTAGTCCTCCGCGATATATTAAAAAGTTGCGACTCACCGGAACGCCCAGACGCGTAGGGCATCTCTGCGAGACTAGAGGAAACGGTGGCCATATCATGCAGCTTCCCATCGTACGTACTGCAGCACTGACGGCATACCACTTTCTGAAGGTCGATTCAGGCCTAGTTTCCCGGAAATCCTGGTCCGTTCCGCAGGCCTGGTGATACACATCAATCCGATTCAGCCGGGGTGGGCCAGAAAAAAGACCCTACAGGGATCTTTTGAAACGCAAACCTTCTAGAAGGCCCGCCGGATTATATTCTTCGATCCAAGGTAGCCTTTCGCGGGTTCGACCAATCTAGAATATCAATGTGCGTATGAATTGTCTCGAGTTGGAATATACTTGATAATTACTTAAGTAACTAATATGAGTCCTATGTGGAAAAACTCAACCCGATAGTCCCGGTGTTTGTGCACTGGCAAGGTTGACCTTCCAACCTACTCCACGCAAGTGCTTTTCTTAGCTCTTGCATTTGAAAGAAGTTGACATAATTTACGTTTAGTAGTCGTACCAATTTCTTGATCAGTTTGCAAATTTGAACTGATCTCATGATATCGCGTATTGATATAAATATTCTGTGAAGATTTTGATCTCCAACATTACAACATGTTAACTCATAACACAAGTCTATCGTCAATTGATTGAGCTTTATAGCTCTAAGATACTAGTTTAAATTACAAGTACAAGTACGTACTGTACGTGATTGTTGTGAATCTGGCAAGGTATAGTGGATACTACATCCTTGCATAATATACCATGTAAATTCATGCGACTCTCGCGATCGCGATCTTCATAACAAGTATTGCTATAGTTGCGATAACTTTTCTTCCGAGAGCAGCTACAATTATGAACGTTCTCACTGCTGGTCGGCTGCGTCCAAATAGTCCTGTGGTATCGGCTGAACTATCGTAATAAATTGAGGTTTATCGCATCAATGTCAAGTCGAATGGCGAGCCTGCAATTCGTACTTGAAACTCGCACTCGCACTTGAGGTGTAAACCACAATAATTTTGAATCAAGTAATCGTGAGATTATTCAATAGTTTATTGACGATTGTGAGGTCAGATATCAATGTGCGCATGTGCTACCCTCAGAGAATATACTTAGTTTAGCTTATACCGAGGGGACAAAGGTTTGAATCTAGTAGATGTCTGTCATATATAACGATTGGTTCTGCTAACTGGTTTTTGAAGTAACTAAGTATATATATAGGCGAGGTAAGCTCGCCAGAGAGAGAACCTACGCTGCTCAAAAAGAAGAAACGAAGTGAGATGGAGAGAGTAAAGTGTTCGGCAGCTGAGATAAACCAAATTGAGTGGACTATTAAGACTACGTATTATACATTATTATGACTATTTACACGATAATTGACGATTCGATAATAACCAAGTGCGGCAGCTCCTAAGGCAGCAATAGTGGCTGTATATTGGTACAAACTTGGGATAAGCCATCGGCGGGAGATGTGCGACTTTTAGATTCTCGGAGCTCGTGGAGACGGTTAGACTTGCGGTGTCGACGCTCAATCTCCTTGAAGCCTGAACCGATAGTTATATCACGAAATCCGACAGTTGGTAAATTCTCCACATCGTCTCTGTCGAGCAGACCATCTTCTACCACCGACCGTAGCCATAGCCATAACTTTTGGCGATACATACAGCAACGACGACAATGAAATGTCCGCAAATCGTGCTCTTCCTCAAGTATCAATTTCTTGAAAATTTCGGAGCGCATATACAGTGCTTCCCAGACTTTGTATACCTGTGAGTCCAGCCATATCTTGTAGGCTTCTTCGGATCTCCACTGACCTACCCCGGATTTATTTAAATCGAGGCGATGAAATCCGTCGGGTGTATCGACCATATAGCTATTCCGTATAAACAGGTCCCATAATATGTATGAACTACAAATACCGTCAAAAATATCGGAATGCTTTTTTCCCAAATTCACATGTTCAAACACCTGTACGCCTGTGATTGTGCATTTGATATTTGCTTTCTTGAATTGGGATATTATTGTCTTCGGTACTGATATGTAGTCTCGCACCCGGGCTGGCACTGTACTACAGTGCCGGGTACCAGGAAGTTGTCGTACAGAAGGGCCTGGCGTATATGGGAGGCCAACTCCATTGCGTAGAATTGAAAAATGTTCAAAACGGGATTTAAGTAAGTTGGAGAGTAATCCTGATCTCATTTTATCAGTATATTGTTAGCTTGTAGAGTAAATGTTATGATTGTTAATTAAAGGTTCATTGATTGAGTTTTATTGTCCAATTCCTAAAAAAAAATAATTAAATTATGTCAAGTCGCAATGAACAAGCTTGCGCTTGATAATAGTAGGAGGTGTTCGGGTGGTGTGGGTTTGTTCCCCGCGGGGTGATCGCGGGGTGATCCCAACACACGCCGACTGACGTTTTGTGCTGCATGAAAATTGCAAAGATCGAGAGCTTCAATTGACGACACGAGCTCCGGCTATCACCAACCCTACCACCCTCCGACTTTACCTCCGACTTACCCCTCTGAACATGCCAAGGGATACTTATCACTCTCTTTCGATCTCATAGCAATGTCTACCTCTACCCCTGCCTCCCTCGCTGTCCTCCTCCAGAACCTCTCGCTCGACGAATCCCAAGACCACGAAGAAGTACTCCGGCACGCGAACAACATTCTTAAGAACAACTCCGACCCTCAAACCCTCAAGACCAGAGTAGTCGCCCTGATCAAGCTCGAGCGATACGATGAGGCCATCAAGTCGATAGAACAGGCTGGTGGCTCGGCATCTGCTGGGCTGGGGTTTGAACATGCATATTGCCTCTACAAGCAAGGAAATCTCGAAGGTGCTCTCGCGATATCTGCAGATGGGTTGTCAACGGAGAGACGACAGAGGGCTCTCAAACACCTCCATGCACAGGCTGTATGTTAACCATGCATCCAGTTTACACTCTATCCGGCAGCTTACTCATATATCTTTGACATCTCAGCAATACCGAGCAGAGAATTTCCAATCGGCTATCGAGCTTTACGAAGAGTTATCCAAGTTACCTCCGCTGGTTGAAAATGAAGACAACGATTTAAGAGTTAATCTTGGAGCGTCGGAGGCTCAACTATCGTTTACGGGAAGGGATGCTTTACGTCCCAAGCGAAGAGCTACAGCCGAGGACCTGCAGCAGTACGAAAGTGCATTCAACGCCGCTTGTATTTCAGTAGCACGCGGTGACCTCACCGCAGGCTTGATGCTTTTAAGGACCTCTAAGAGTATGTTATACCCCTACTATATTTGACGTTGAGGACCAGGATGGCTAAATCGGCGTGTTTGGTCATTAGAGCTTTGTAGTAGTATGGAAGGCGTCGAAGAAGAGGATCTCAAAGCTGAGCTTGCACCTTTGATCGCTCAAGAGATATATGTGCTCATCAAACTTGGTAAACTGAAGGAGGCGGTGGAGCTTTACAAGTCATCAGATATTCTAGAGTAGGTCACAAAGCGACTTGGATCTCATTTCTAGGGTATACTAATTCGAAACTATAGAACGAGCGACGAAGCTGTAAAGCTGATCGCGTCAGCCAACTGCTACGTAACATCCCAAACGCCGAATCCTCACGTTGGGTTGAGAGTGTACGAAGCTTTACAGAAGCGACCTCAAGGCGCACAAAAACCGTTTACATTTCAATCCGATATTCTAGAACAGAACAAAACTATACTCGAACTGCAAGCTGGGAAGGAAAAGTCGGCACTAGTATCCGCCCAAGCGCTAAAGAAACGGAATCCGAATGATTATACGATTTCAAGCGTAGTCGCATCAATAGAACTACAGGCCACGGATTCGACCACTGCGAAATCAATAGCAAAAACTCTCAAGGAATCGGCGAGCAAGAAACTCGGGTCAACCGATATTGGGATCGTATTCTTGAACATTCAAAACTACTTGAAAGAGAACAACATCGCCAGTGCAGTGACTGTTGTCGAGAACTTGTTCAAAGAACTTGAGAGTGAACCTGAAAAACGGTTTATGCCTGGGCTTGTTGGGGTCGTTGCTGGGCTATACACTTTGCAGGGACGAAAAGCCAAAGTTAAGGCTGAATTGGAGAATGCGAGTACCTATTGGAGGAGCACCACGCATCCGGTATGAGGCGCTTCCATAGACAGCCTTTCTTTATTTCATTATTACTAACGTTTATTTTTAGGATCCTGCTGTATTATTAGCCACAGGAACGGCGGAATTGTCATCTCCAAATCTTCAAGATCGTACCACAGCAGCATCTATCTTTGAATCACTCGTCGCCAGCAATCCGACCCCTCTTTCCAATGCCGGTTATATCGCTTCTCACCCCGCTGAGGAAATGCCTTCCAAGATTGCCCAGTTAACACCGATGGCAACACTTCTCAAGGACATCAAAGTTAGCTCGTTACTCGAATCTGGAGTCGCCGCTCCGCCGACAAAGAAACGTTCGGCCGATTCGGCTGCTAAAACACAAGTGAAAGCACGGAAGAAGAGAAAGATCAGATTGCCGAAGGGTGGAATCGATCCGAACAAAAAGCCAGATCCGGAGAGGTGGTTACCACTACGGGATAGGAGCACATATAAACCCAAGGGTAAGAAGGATAAGAGGAAGGCGAAGGATTTGACACAGGGCGGTGTTGTTACCGATAAAGATGGAGATACGGAAATGATTGGTGGGAACACTGTTACGAAAGTACCAGCGCAAGTGAGTTCAGCGTCGAAGAATAAAAATAAGAAGAAAGCAGGGAAACGAAAGTAGTCGACCCCGTCGCATAAGATGACCGAGGTGTAGCATAGTTTCTTGTAGATGTATGGTCGTAGATTTTCTGATTTACGAAGTGCTTATCTAGTCTGGGTATCATATATACAGGTGTATCGCTGCGGAAATATATAATATAGTAAAAAAACTTTTTTTTTTTGGGGGGGGGGGACGTCGTATATAGCCATCATTATGTGAACAATGTATCTTCCTATAGTTAATCAGCACACACATTAGCTCCTATAATAGCAAACCCCACCATTAAAGGGATAAATATTATGATACGCACCTCTCTTAGGTATTCGCCGACATCAGCTTGTCTGAACGCTGAAATACCAGTGGGATCCTGTCTCCTGACTTCCGCCGTAGATTTCGCGGTAACCCCAAACCCCAACGGAATGTCGCTCATAGAATACACCACGCATCCTTGGTGTTCCACCACATCGTCACCTAGCCTGCCGACATGCGCCTTCAACACGTTGTTCCCATACACGAACGGCATCTCGCCGTTGGGCTTGACCCAGATCTTGTATCGGGCGTGGGGGGCTATCAGGTCGAGTGCTGTGATGTGAAGTTTGAATTTACCGGTTTTGGAGAACTTGCCGACGCAGGTGCCGATTGAGAGGAGGGAAGAGCGGGAGACAGAGGTGGCGAGGTTTGCGATTGATGTGCGGACATAGTAGACGCGGTCTTTTTGGAGGCGGAAGGTGTGAGGGTCCGACGGACGGTCGATGAGATGGGTGATGTTGCGACCGATGCTGTAGGAGATTGTTAGCTTCAGTATTAGATATTTTGTTATGGAACGGAAGGCGTACTAATTGGCTAGCTTTTCAAAGACCTTTTTGGTCTCTTCATCTGTGAGAGGACGCATTCTGAAGAATCTTGATCGAGATGGCAATGATGGTGAACGTGAAGTTTAAAAGGTGAAGAAGATTAAAGCTGGGGTTTGTCGGCGCAAAGAAAAAAAATTGCAGGGTTTCGCGAAACCAGAAATTTTGACGACGAGCCGCAAACGAAACATTATTTAGAAATTTACCTCGACGGCATCATTAGAACCTCGGACTTGGGAATGCTTCTCCGTTCCATTCGCTGCATCTCCACAGCCAAGTCAACAGTATACAGCACCTTCAGACTTCTCTCGACCACCGACCGCCGCCAATTATCACGATCCTTGTCATCTTTATCAAATCCCACATCCGATAACCGACTCACTTCAACTTCCAACGGGCCTAAAAATACCCAAATAATCTACAACGACGACTTTTTAGCCGTCCCTCGACTCTCACATATCAATTGTCGTATCTCTAAAGCTTATTATCTGGATCTAGTGGGCACACGACCCAGATCCTACATCCAATACATGGAGCAACAGGTACAGGAACGGCTGTCCAACCCGGCCAGTGACGGCGAAGGCGATGGACGAAAACGCCGAGCGAACGATAGAGAGGACGGTGGGAACCCAGAGAAGAAGCTCAAGCAAATGGGAAGGAATGAGTTCAAGAGGGCTATGAAGAAGGAGAGAAGAGAGCGGAAGGCTGGAAACGATCGAAACGACGACGATAACGATGCGCCGAGAAAACCTAGACCCGATAGACGGGCGAAATTTAGCAGGCCGCAGGAGACGGAAACTCGGGTTGCGAATGAACTGGGAGAGAGTGAAGAGAAAGAGGAACGGAGACCGAAAAAGAAGGTTGCGGTGCTGATTGGGTATTGCGGGACGGGCTATAAAGGAATGCAATTGTATGAAGTTCCAAACTTCCCAAATTCTCGAGCGATGCTAATATGAACCTACAGAAATCCTCCTACAAAGACGATCGAAGGAGATCTCTTCGAAGCCTTTGTTAAAGCGGGTGCGATATCAAAAGCCAATTCCGATGATCCTAAAAAGTCCTCACTCGTACGATGTGCCAGGACAGATAAAGGCGTCCACGCCGCAGGAAATGTCATCTCCCTCAAACTCATCATCGAAAGTCCAACGGTTATCGAAGATATCAACAAGCAATTAGTAGACCAGATTAGAATATGGGACATCATACCGACCACGAATGGTTTCTCATGCTACCAATTCTGCGACTCACGAGTTTACGAGTACCTGATTCCAACATACTGTTTTCTTCCTCCGCATCCCACGAGCTTTATGTCTAAGAGACTAGCCAAGATTGCTGAGGAAGAAAACGACCTCGAAGGATGGCAGGGTAGATATGAAGATGTACCCGAGTTTTGGAAAAACGTCGCGGATACAGTGAGAGCAGAGCTAGAACAAAAGGGATTCTCCGAGGAAGTGATCCAACAGGTCCTGAGCACAAAAGCTGAAGACTCGGAAGAACAGCTTCCAAGCCTGCTCGAAGATATCCCCAAACTACGAAAGAAATTAGTCCCCAAATCAGACGAATCCCCCGTGTCAACAACGGCAGCAGCAGCAGACCCAGAAGACAGCAATATGCCGGACGCCGAGGAAGAAGCCCCAGCTCCAGAATCCGAATCAAAAAATGACAACGAAGAAACCCCAGCGGCGCACAAATACTCCAAAGCCCTCTCCACCGCCCGTAAAATCCAAAAACAAATCATAGGCCGTGCCAAACGCGCCTTCCGTATCCCCCCCATCCGCCTCCAACGTATCCGCCAAGCCTTCGAACTCTACGAAGGAAACCACTCCTTCCACAATTTCACCATCCAAAAGACATTCAAAGACCCTTCCTCGAAACGATACATCAAAACATTCAAAGTCAGCGATCCCATCCTCATCGATAACACCGAATGGCTGAGTCTCAAGGTCCACGGCCAGTCATTCATGATGCACCAGATCCGGAAAATGGTGGGGATGGTGATGTTGACGGTAAGGTATGGTTGTCCGGTGAGTAGGATCGAGGAAGCTTGGGGTCGCGTGGTGGTACCGATTCCCAAAGCCCCAGCTCTAGGATTACTTCTCGATCATCCCGTGTTTGATACGTATAATAAAAAGGCAGATCAGCACGGGAGGGGCCATATTACCTTTGAGAAACATAAGGAGAAAATCCAGGAGTTCAAGCAGAAGCATATCTATGACAAGTTGTTTATGGAGGAGCAAAAGTTGAATACGTGAGTATATATTACACCGTAATAACCTTTCTCATTCCAACGGAAAAGCTAATGATTTGCACCTAGTTTCCATGCTTTCCTGTCATTTTTGGATAATTTTGAAACATCAGAATTCGAGTATCTTTCCTCTAGGGGTATGAAAGCTCTAACGGAGGTCCACGCTAGAAAAACTGGAAAGGGTGAAAAGTCAGTAGAGGAAGAGCAATTAGGCGCTTTATTAGAATCCGAGGATGAGGAAAACGTTGACAGTTAGCCTCATTTACGCATGTATAGGTGTACTATAAGTAACAAAGTAATCTAGATCTAATCTAGCCACACAAATATTAAATATGTACCATACTGAAATAGAAATACCATATGCATTCTCTAATTATATAGCTATATCATCCACATCATACTATACGATCACGCTTATTTCAAAAACGGGCACGTATGTTTTTGTGAGATCAGGAGGGCAAGTATACTAGTGATTTTGAAACCCAGAAAAATGATACCTGCCATATTCCCTCAAATAAAAGNCCCCAAAAAAATGATCCCTGCCATATTCCCTCAAATAAAAGCAACAGAAAAGATAAAAATACCATGTTATGACAACTTTCATGTATACATGCATGATAACAATCGCTGTTCTTTAATTTGGAAACGTCAAAAAACAATGCATTGAATTCGAAACTCGTTCAAACTCCAACGATGGCAAGAATCCAAGCAACATGCAACATGATCATCCCATCCAGCATGCATGCAAAGAATCAAAAAAACTAAAAACCAGAATTCAAGAAAAAATTAAGGGAAAAAATAAATAAAGGCAAGGAACGCTCAAATATATAATCAGAAACGTACAACAGGCATGACAAGTCAATCTGTAGCCATGAGTTCGAAAGGAAAGAACAAGACAAGTAAAATTAATACGCCTTCTTTTTTTCTCTTCCTAAGTTTCTATAAACCAGACGTCGTAAAATGAAAACATAACAAAAAAAAAGAAACGCTAGTGGAACTTCAATCATGATATATCTGCACATGGATGGAGTAAGGAAAGATGCCACGATGAGAGAGATGCCTTGTTTATGAATGCAGCAGGTGGATCACAAGAGGAATACCGTTCAACGGCTTGTTAGTTGCTACTATAGTCGTTATCGAGCAGGTCGATCTCTTGAGTCAAGCTCGCAGTATCAGAGTTAGCTAGATCTATCAACAAGAGTTAGTCAATCCCTATATGTAACTGCTGTAAGGGTCTCCGACGCTCGTAATAACTTACCACTTGGTTCGTCCTCCTCCACAATAACCAGTTGATCGACACTATCTCTGATATCTGACCACAATATTAGTAACCTATCTTGTTAATACAATGCAGATGTGAAACTTACTATCAACTTTAAGCTTGAGCTCCTGGTCAGATTCCGAGTCATCGATAGCATCACAGCACATTTGTAGAATCCGCAAGATATTCGCCAAACGACTTTCATCCCTCATCGGATTTCGACTTCGAACAAATTTATTATCAATCCAAGAGACTGCATTACCTGCAAACTCCCGCAACAGATCCTTTTGGTGATTACGTATTCTTTCGCTTTGCAGTGGTATATCTCCGACCAAATTATGCAGCAAGAAGTCCTCAGTGGCAGACCTGACCGCTTCGTCGTGATAGGTCAGCAACGGTGGCGCCCAGATCTTGGCGTTCTCCGTGACTTGATTGGCGATAAAGTTGGGGTTGAAATTGGGGTTTCGAGTTACGAACGCCGTCTTGAAGAAGCTGAGATGCTCGACTCCACCATGGGCTCCGATAGTCTTCACCTCTTGGGCGATTCTACGGACCATGTCCCTAACTTCCGTAGCCGGCCGAACGTTTTCTAGGAACACAATGATCGCTTGGAGCGCTGGTTCTGCGAGATGAGCCGGATCTACCGCAACCGTCGCATACAGAGCCTTTCCGATATCAGAGAGCATCCCAAGCCCCGGTTCGTTCGAGACCAGCTTCTTCAAGATCTTATTGACCGCTCGAATACTCGCTGTGATATCCAAGGGCTTGTAGATGATGTACAATCCGTTCTTCTTAAGAGCGTATTTTAGTGTTTGGAGTTCTCTCCTGGAAATCGGAACACCCTGTCCTTCGATAAAATTTCGAGGTTCCTCATCATCGTCATCATCGTCAAACTCGCCAACGGGATTTTGAAGATCGCAGTATTCGAGAAGCGTGCCGATGAGATCCAACAGACCAGAATGGAGCATTTTCCTTCCCTTATCCACGAAACGAGCCAGCGCACCGTATCGAAGCTTAGTCGTACGGGGGACATACTCAATCATTAGGATCTCCAGGCAGCGCCTCAGGAAACCAGCGTTGATCAACATAACCACGTTCTCGGTTGACATTTCTGCAAGATTTCGGAGGAATCCAAAGTAATCATCCCAAGCCCTCATATGATAGCAGAGATACTCAAAGTAGTCGCCACACTCGTGTATGACCCATTCGGTATATGCGTATTGCTGGGTAGCCTCCATGGGATCAGAACTACCTCCAGCCACGTCAATGTTTTGAAGAGTAAAAATGACAAGATTCCCAAACTCTTGTCGGACTTTCGGAGTAATACATCGTAAAAGAATACTGCGAAGGAGATCCGGTCGTGACCTGAGCCATTCGAGTAGAGTTTTGCAACAGAGTCGACATGCCTTAACAGTGTCCCCCAGAACCGCAAGGATATCGATAGTCTGTTCACAATCCTTAATTTTGATCGCAACCTGTTCAAAGGTATCCAAGAGCAGGGTGAAGGTCTTATCCTCCAAAATATGTTGTTCCGTGCAACAACCCCCGTTCAGCACCTGCAAACGCTGCACCAGTTTTGTTACAAACTCAAGATGGCATGGGTCGAATAAACAGTATCGTCGCAAGGCGTGCTCATTTTCGTTGAAGATTAGCTGGTGTTCCTCTGGATCTACAGGGACTATTGTCTTGAGTTGTTCCGGCTGGGACGCCACTCGTTCGTAGAAGAGCATATAGGCGCTATAGGGTTTCATATAGGAATGGCCTAGAATCCCTTCCTTCATGGGCAAAGTATCAGGACCTCCGAAACAATTCAATGGGATCGTCGATGGATCAAATGTCGAAACCTCGGCGTCATTAAATTCGAACCAAAGAGGCATCCCATCAACCATCTTTTCGCCTCGGTCTTTGATATACGAATAATAATGGCCAGTCTCAGCGGTTCCACTGTGAACGAGCACGCCCACGAGCTCAAATTCGTCCGTTTTGGGTTCATCTCCTTCTGTACGATTAATGGCATCGATCGAATAAGGATGCAAGTCAATTCTCGTCGGGAACTCAAAGACATCATTAATTTTACTTCGGTTCATGGTTCTAAGATCGAATTCAAACCGTTTTAAATGAAAGATGACCTGATTTGGGATTTGTTTGAGGCAGGTTCTAAGTAAAACCCAAGTTAGAAGATTGGCAAAAGGGAAATCGGGAAGGATATAAGTATATATACCTTTTCACGGCATCGACATGTCGGTTACAATTGGTGCACGAGTATTTGTTATCTAAAACAGTCAGCCAGTATCACACAATATTAAATTTTTGAGTACCAACCTCCGTTCAGGGTTTCACCCTCCACGTAAGCCTTCAGTGATTCCTGGAGATTCTTTTTGCCCTTGATATCGCATTGAATCGCTGAGAATGGCTCTTCTCGCTCGGAGACGTGCTCGCACTCCATAGATTTCACTTGTTGGACAAAAGCCCCACCAAAGAAAGCGCGGAAATCCTTCTTAGCCTCCGCAGGTGTAATTTGGCTCTCGATACGATCACAGAGTAGATTATAGAACTCTTCAACATCCATTTGGATACCGACATCAATGAGCTCTCCGTCGTAGTCTCGTATCGTGGCAACAAAGTCCTTTGGCTCAAACGCTTTCTGCCAAGAATCCTGAAGGTTTGCGAAAACTGTCTTCAAGGTACTCAAAGGATTTGGAGCTTCCTCAGAGAAGCTCGTTCCCAAAATGAATTCTCGGAACGGGAGGTTCATGAAGAGTTGGGTTAACAGAGAGTTGAGATAACATGTATTGGAGAGATTTCGAAGTCCCACATGGCCTGCTTCGGAACGTAACCATCGACTGCGATCGATACTATACATATTCGGCAACCCCGGTGCGGCTATCAAACAAAATCAGTACCTCAACTCGAATAATCAAATGGGTTAACAATACCTTCAACTAAAACCCGTTTCAAGAAATCAACAAGTTCGTCCAGTTGAGACTCCGATTGGATCACCAGTGTTGCCAAGTCATTCAGATGCCGTCGAGAGTCGCTTGTTAGAACAATGGCTTCGCTAGGCTCACTGGTATCCATTTCTTCAGGGTCCTGTCGAGGCGCTGTGCTTAGCGGTGGGAATAAAAAGTGCTCTTGTAACAGCTTCGCCAGATTTCTATGCGATGGGTTAGTTTTCATTTCCAAATTATGTACCGTAGTTAGAGATACGAACTCATGGTTAGTCCAAGAAGAATCAAACTGTTCGTCTACAAGCCTGATGCATGCGATCATGAGATTGGATAGCCCGTATATGACATTATCCTGCATAAGACCATCGATCGACTCCTGGCATTTGTGATTCAGAAGCAAATTACACCAGTCTGAAAAGTGAGTTGCCGGTTGGAGCTCTGCCTCACAGTAAGTGGACATTAGGCCGAAAACCTCTTGAGTCGCTCCAAAAGTCTCATGACTCTGGTGGGCAATCTCAAGTGTATGTGGTATGAGTTCATATAAGCTTTTCCAGAGGTATATGGCCATGTCGACAGATTGCGAAGAACCATCGGTGAGTTCCTCCAGCGAGTCACCAACACAAGCATTATTGCAGGCGATTGTAACAGCATTGCTTATTTCCTTGCGCAAGTCTTCGCGATAATCTTCCAGCAGAAATGATTTTAACAGAGGCGCGAATTGACCGTCTTCCAAAATGGTTGCAAGCCCGCGTTGATCTTGGCTTGATATTGCCAATAGCGAACGAAACGCCATTATGCAAACCTTTCCTCCATCGGTCGTATAACATCCTTGGAATTCCCTTAGGAGCGATAGAAGAAACTTTGTGAGAGTAGTCGTATCATATCCGGGAGTAACTGGCGGAACGAGAGATGCAGTGTCTTGTTTATTTTTTTCTTTTGGTCAGTTTGCGCGAGCTATCACCACAATTTGTCATTGATTTGTGACTTACGAGATATCAAGAGATATAAACACTCCAACAGAGCATGAGCTAGCTCTGTAGTTGAATATACTGATCGGATGGTAGAAACATCGAAGGAAACCAGGGTTTTGGACGTCCAATCAGAGAGACTTTGCACCTCAGCTGAATCCATTGCTCCAAAGACAATACTGAATAGAACGGCTCGTATGATTGCAAGGGCATAGAGTAGCTTGAACGGATGCTGTGTGGCTGATTCGATTGGAGAGGTAACAAGACTATCCTTAACTTCGGAATATTGGTCCACCGGGGCTGGAAATCGAACAATCAAACGCCATATCTAATTCAAGTTAGTGATTGCGTCTTCACGAGAGATCGAGCTGATGAACACACCTTTTCACTATATTCCTCGGGTAGTGTTAGCAGTTGGTAGAGCTCTGCAGAATGTTTCTGCACTTCGGCCCGAACCGCTTCGTTTGTCGTGAGACCCGAGAGATTGATGGGTGTTGTGCGGCTTTGCAAAATCATGAAGGAATCGTTCTGCAATCCTGCATCTACTAGGCTAAGGTCGCTATCGGCCAAAAAGAGTTCTCGCCCAGCACAAATTACTCGGAAGTTTTGTAACCCAGTGATTGTTCCCATGTGTGCATAGAAATCTCTACCCGATGTTGATGCAGGAACAGTGATGTCACATTTCTATACCAATTATTAGAAACCTTGAAAATTCATCACTGTCGCATGGTACTTACGGCAGCTGTATATTTCGGAGCATAGCCCTGAAATTGTATAGTGAATATTTCCCCCAAGTCTTCCTCCAAGTCAGGGTACTCAAAACTTTCGGCCTTTTGTGTGACATTACCTGTGGCAGGCGTAAGTTCGAGCAGTTCCTGCAGAACTTGAAGAGATCGGCGGAATTTCAAGGCTGCCTGCGCTATCGTTGCGTTTTCGACGTCGGTTTCGTCAAACGATTGCGTGTTTCCAAGAAACGTCGCTGCTTGTCCGAGTTCTTTGATTGCAATGTCGACTAGATCACAATTGATCTTTGTGAGAAGATCACTTCCGGCATAGTTTGGTGCCTCCGACTGAGATTAGTTAGTTTGAACGCCACTTATGGAATTTAGGTATCTTACATCTGCGAAGAAATGAACTAGATAGTTGATAGCATCATTGGCGACCTCATCCTGAGGTGCTGTTGTTATGATACGCCATACTTGGTTTATTCCATCGATCTTCAAGAGCTCGAGATCATCGTTAATCTGGCAAAAGGTTAGCTAACCAAGTCTGAATGAGGTGGCCACGGGCGAGTAATCACATACCTCCAAGCTTTGGTTGAAGTATACTATAGCATGTTTGCAAAACTCGAGACTAGAAGGCACGAACAATTCTGGTCGCATCTCCGGAAAGTATTCCTTGAAGATTTTGCGCATGAAAGTATTCGACTTGGGGGGTCAGTTAGCTTGATATATATTAGTTCGACAGAGTGTGTTCATTCTATTTACCTGTGTCACTTCTATGCTAGATGGCTGTGATAAAAAGTCACTGAAAAACGCAAACGAGCAATTTCTTACTCGCGGGTCCCTAGCGTTCTCACCACAAAGAACAGACCAAAGTTGAGAGGCACTGTTGTCCTCTATTAGCTCCGGTGTGTTTAGCATGATGACTCGCAGAAGCTTGAAGATTGGATGAAGATCTTGATAGAGGCTCTCAAAAGTTGTCTGGCTCTCGACACAGAGAACAGTCTGTTTGACCAACAGATTGACAAGATTAATCTCCACAATTTCTTGTCCAACGGAAATACTAGACCCGAGTCCAATAGATGTGGCATCGCTCGCTATTTTAAAGGAGGTTTAGTTTTCGGAACCATTAGTTCGATACGGTGAACTAGACTTACGGAAACTTTCTAGGACAGCATTGAGGATATACAAGTCAGTCGCCTTATAGCCAATACCCTCTTCCGCCGTCTTGACGCATTTGCTGATCAAGTCTTTCTTATCCCCAATTTGCGGCCCGTATAAAAGTAATTCGCCCAGCTGATTATATAACCAGTCGAACTTCGAAGCCAGATAGTTTGTGAACGCTGCGGATGGTGCCGAGACCAGAATATCAAAGGATAAACTCAAGAGACGGATTAATAAGTTGTAAGGCGCTAATTCGACCGTCTAGTACATGAGAAAATTAGCCTCATCCTCGTCCTACAGAGTTATATATACCTTGATTTTATTCACTTACTAGACCGTTTTGTTGACCATGTTGCTTAATCTCTGCCAAGACTCGATCGAAATAGGTCATCAGAGCTTCATCCCAGGCATTCACAGGGGCTTCGCACAACGCAGTACACGAATCGTAATGGTTATTTAAAGTCATGTTATGACAGAGATCTTGTAGGAGAGTGATTGTAGCATGCACTTCTCTTTGATCCTTGACAGCAATGATCGGCTGCCAGACGACCTCGACGAAATGCTGATCGAAATCCCCCATCACTATCAAGAAACCAACGACGTTGCCCGCTTTCTGAATGAGCTGGAAATGAGAATGCGGCCCGAGAATATAATCAACCAATCCGGACGTTCTGATAAAGAGAGCAATACATCTACCAAAAGCTCATTAGTCGCTGCTATAACTCATCATACTGTTTATGTGTCCCTTACCTAAGCAAAGGATCTTCTCGCTTCATATTTCGCTTTTTCCAGACCTCTAATAACTCATTGCATATCGTCGTCAAGGCGTGAAGTCTGATTTCCAGCTTTTTGCATTTTCGTAAAGCTAGATCGTAAATCGTCATCCTCAGACATGCATCTGATATTAGGGGGTAGAATTCTGGTGGGTACGAAGAGAGATTCACGGTCTTCTGGAATTCAGTGTTCTCTTCAATGAGGGCAGGGTTCACAGCAACGCTTTCATGCAGCACATGAGCTGCAAATTCTACCAAAGAGTTAAAATCCTCTTTCGTTTCCAGAAATGTATTTCCGATGAATTCACTAAGCCTTTTTTGAGTTCGAAGGCTTATCTCATAGGTTTGCTCGCTGATTCTGATTCTCGCTTCGTCTGCCTTTTCCTTGAGCGTTGGATCGTTGAAGGTATTAACATCTACTATCATCTTAAGAATAGCGGATGGAAATCTAAAGAACGATCGCGTGCAATCCATGAGCTCTGGGTGTTTCGGCAGTCTGTCCAATAACTCGTCCAAGAAGTCCTTGAGGGCCTCAAAACCATACAGCTCATCCAGCAGCATGTTGGTTATATCGGACCAAAATTCCCAGATGAAGGTCTTCGATTCTTCGGTGTAGAGCTGCGGCATGGCAACTGGTTGCAAGCGACAAATTTCCGTAGCAATCCCCATGAAGGTGGTACACAGCGGTCTGTAAGCTGTGGAAGCCGGAGTCGATTTCATCTTATGCAAGTCATATTCAATCATTCGCAGACAAACTTTGAAATAAGCCCTGAAGGTTTGAAATAAAAGTTTCGAAGCGACCGTCGTCATAGGGCGTAGAGGCTGATTTGTGAATATAAGCCCGAGAGATGGACTGGAAGAAGGTTAGGATTTGCCCACAACTGAAAAAATAAGCATCCGCTAATCCTAGCTTACCTTCTCTTAAGAGCACTTCCCATAACCTGGGGCAAGTATCTCCATGCGTGGACTCCCTCATTGAGGATCTGGCTAAACTTTTCGCTTGTATCTGAATCTGAGAGTATGGCGATGCAAGGATATAGTTCTTTTAAGGCCGAAACGGTATTTCGAAGATCTATAAATCTGGCTTTAGCGATAGCTCATAGCGTTCAGCTAGCTTATATATATAAAAACATACCGCTTCCAATCTTCGCATACACAGGAATAAAGAACGCCCGACCCTCCGACTCCGAATAGGTGTGCGGTTGTAAGGTCGGTAAAATGACTGTTTCGAATGTTTGATATTCGACATTCTAGAGAATTTACAGCATTAGTCTGGCAGGCTTGGTATTTTTTTTTTTTTGATATTGAGGTAGATCGTCACCTGGGCAATGGGAGCATCATCTTCTACCACGTGGATAACCTCAGTTCTATCTCTATCATCATTCGATATTACGTAGTTAGTGTTCTTATAACCTTCTTCATCAGCACCATCGGAGCCGCCAATATTGGGCGATGATGTTTCGGTGTTTGGAGAAAGCTGGATGTCATCAGATCTGACCGTTTTGTCTGGGTCTTGATCACTTGGAGATTCAGCATCGGCGACGTCGCCAGATGTCTGCGCGTTTATATTTATTCTTTCATTTTCGTCGCCCGCCATTGTATTTTCCGATGCGTCGGTGGGGGCGTTTGTAGAGCCGTTCACCATATTGACATCGTCGGTGGAATTATTCGCTTCAGCAGCCATGCACTCTGCACTGAGAAGTTCAACTGTCGCTAATGTAGCAGGACGTTTTCTCGGTCTAGCAGGATCGGAATCGTCGTCTTCGTAGGAAGGGCGGCGCGGTGGAGTGGGATTATTTAGCCCGTCAAAATGGGTTCCATTAACGGTTGTCTGGGTCATATTGATTACGGGTGAGGACGTCGCAGAAGATGGAGAAGCAGAATTCAACTGTGAGGTTGATACCTGGTGTTCGATTGCCATTCCAGGGTTGTTGTTCTGTCCATTTCCATCCATGCAATTTGTTCGATAAGTAGAAAGGACAATTTATGAGGGATCGCGAATATATCGGTGGCACCTCGGTTGGGTGTTTTCAATGCAATGGGAATATACGAGAGCAGAAGCCGCGAGATATGACGTAGTTTGTGGCTAGAGAGAGACGGAAACTGATGTTAGCCGTGGTTTGTTACCGTGAGGATAGAGGTAAGGAAACGAGGGAATTTGGGTGAAGGTCAGTACTCTTTTGAGGTTTTGGGAATTGCAATGAGAGATGAGTGAGAGGATTGAAGAGCTTTGGTATGTGTCAAAGACGACGAGCGAGCGAGCGAGGCTCTGGAATTATTAGAAATGTGTTGCCTGAAGACGTACCTGTGCCAAAGGGAAACCGCAGGTTGCTTCGTCCTGGTTCCCCACAGTAGCGATAGCAGGAGAGAGGCGCGGTGGCGGGCTCTGGAAGCTCTGTGTGTGTATATGCGTGTGTGTGCGGGCTAATAGAAGGAGCTAGCTAGCGAAAGAGAAGCTCTTGCTGGTCCGAGAAGAATCTGTAGCTTGGGGAGCAGGAATATTCTAACGGGTCCTCGCGGGGAGAGAGAGGAGGACGGGGTCGGGTTGGGATGATGATATGATATGATGGGAGCGGTGCGCGGTGCAGGACAGGCAGCTATCCGTCTGGGGAGGGGCGTACGTCCGTTGCCGTGTCCGTTGATGCGGTGGTTGTTCCTGTACCCGTTGCAATATATAAGTACTTATAAGCAATTGTATAATTGTTAAATAGGATCGAATACTAAAGCAAGTTAAGTGAGTAAGAGTACTTTAAGTACTTAAGAAGTATATACTGTATGTATTGTATGGGCTGGATGTAGCCGTGGTGACCGCCCGCTCACTTGCTTCAGCACGCGGCAAGCAGAGCAAGCAACCAAGCAAAGCAAAGCAAAGCAAAGCAAAGCAGAAAGGAAGCTTGAATTGTTTGCTCTCCAGCTGAATCGCAGCTTATCGTAGTCGGATTCCTAAGAAGTAGCTACTCAAAGTACCTCTCGCCGGCCAAAGTTACGCGACGACAACGGGGACGGAGGCGTCGGAGAATATAATAAATACAAAGCCTCTTAGCAGGATCTCTCGTGTATATATATATTCGCCTCGTAGGAAAAGCTGCCTTTCAACGAAAGAAAAACACCAATGCCGCGACCAAACCGCAGCCAGAGCTAGAGATGTCTAGTCTGCCCGTCTGCGAAATATTTAAAATACGAACACATGCAGATTTATATTATTTTACATGGGCTGATCATACCGGCCGGCAAAATCGCGTTCTTTTTCTTTTTCTACTCTGTTTAGCCAGGTACGCTTAAGCTCGAGCTTCCCGCGATGATTGAGAGATATGGTATCGACGTCCAAAGCAAGTTTAAGGACTTAAAAATAGGTCAATGTACGAGACCAGTCAATACTCAATAATAATAATGATCTGATATTCCGTCTGAATCATTCACACTAGCTAGCCTGGTTTCCAAGCGAAGGCTGAAACTAAAAATCTTTTTACAAAATGGCACCAAAAAAACAATATATACCATACTAGCTAGCTTGGGTTCGGGGGTCGACAAGGTGACGCGCCCAAACCTTTGGTGAGTCTAAAACTACTTGAGTACTTCGAAGCTGCCAGTCAGTGCAGTGGGTAATTAACGTTGGTGGAGCTAAGCTTGCTTCTCGACTAGCACATTCAAAGGATCCAGCCAGCCAGCCAGCCAGCCAGCCAGCCTTGACAGCTAGCCTTCCCTCCCTCCTCTTCCGGTTCACATATATTACCAGAGCCAAGAGAAAAATGTCAAAATATATAATTAAATCATTATTCCTCTGTTACTGTCAGTTAAATTATTGTGCCAGTCTAGAATTTGAATATATGTATACATACTTATATACAGCTTGCTGGAGCTAGATAGCCAGCGAATTGACTTGGAGAATTCCCGAACGTTAACGACGGGAGAAAGCTAAAATATCTTCGCAATGCCAAGTCTTGAAAGTCCCCCTTATCGGTTCAGCGAATCCATGCATGTTCTAGTAATACCAGGGGGGAGCCCTTTTTACACGGGACGACGTAATTCGTAAATATTAATGTGGGACTGTGCAGACAGGCGTCATATCATATATCCGGATCCGCTTTGCTTTGTGAGAACTGTCCCTTTCGCTTGTCTCGTACAATTTGCCATGCGACCAACTCAACAAACAACGTCCACAACAACAACGACAACAACGACGACGACGACGACGACAATTAAACCATAAAAGCCGGGCCACAACGATGCTGTTATAAAGAAAATATAAAATCTCACCAACCAGTCAAACCAGCCATCTCGTCCATCATCTTCCGAACCATGGAAAACGCTTCTTCGCAATGGGAAATCCTGGGTTTCCCGGTCTCATTCCCAATACTCGTCATTTCCCTCCTCGCCGTCGTCCTGATACCTATTCTCCTAAGTCTAGGAGGGGTGCTAGTCCCCAAAGCTAAAACAGGTCCATCATCCGTATTCCTCCTCGCTGGTCCTCGAGATGCCGGAAAGACGAGCTTCCTATTATATGTATGATTCCGAGGAAAATTCTTCTAAATCCTTAATATAGCAGAGTAGTCTAATGTACCTTTTTTTTTTTTTGAGATAAGCTCGAAGAAAAAACTCTGGTAGCGACTCAAACATCCACGGCACCGGCGACTATCAAATTCTCACCGGCTGCCCTAGAAGCCACGAAATCGGAAGACGGCCATGAAGATGTATCCGGGAAACCGTTCCACCTAAAGGACACCCCAGGCCATCCCAAACTTCGATCCACCGCCCTCACCAATATTACCGATACAACAGCGCCGTGTATTGGCATTCTATTCATGCTCGACTCCGCTGTTCTCTCCGCCCAGCCAAAACTAACAGATACCGTTGAATACCTTCACGAAATCCTGCTAGCGATCCAGAAACGATACTCCGTTCTATCCGAAACGACGACATCTGCGGAACTCATCCCGCTGCTCATCGCTTGTAATAAGAATGATCTCTTTACCGCGCTTCCATCATCCAAGATTAGTCTCTTGCTGCAATCGGAACTGGGGAGGATGAAGGAAACGAAAAGAAAAGGGTTGTTGAACGCTGGTGCTGGAGAAGATGATGACGAAGATCTGGAACGTGTTCTGGGAGACGAAAATTCGGACCTGATAACGTGGGAGAATCTTAAGGAGTTTGGAGTGGATATATCCGTGCAGAGCGGGAGCATCAAGAGTGGTTCTGTTGACGGTTGGAAATCGTGGTTGTCGAATTGCCTGGAGGCGTAAATTCTATTTCCTCACACTTTAATGAATTGCATTTTTTGATTCTACTCGCAAGCGTTATTGTATATTTCTTTGTTTGAATCCTACAAAATCTTACATTATTATTCTGTTGCTTAATCGTTTTCATCTACCGTACGTTTCCTTTTCCTTCAAGTTGTTTATAACAACTATCTTTGAGGGATCACGCCCATTTGCTAAACTCGCCAGCTGCCCTACTTCCGCGCTGATATCTTTAACCTTCCCTTCCACCGCGTTCAAATCACTCCCAACGGTTCCACCTTCACCCTCGCCAACCGTATGCCCCAGTCCGCTGACGACTCCGCCGACTTCCCTAATGTTCTTCATATGCGTCGCCCAAAGTTGATTATACAAATCTTCCTTCGTCCCCAGCTTCGCCGACCCGCCGGCAATCTCCACCGCCGGCCCTTCCTCAGATCCGAAAGAAGAGATACCCAGCGATCTCCACAGTTTGCTTTCAAGGTAAGCCATCTTATCATCCGCAGGGGCACTGGGAGGTTGGTTGTTGACCTTGGTTAACCCCTTGAGAGCGGGATTCTGCATCGCGTCGTGAAAATCGCGTAAAGACAGGTCGAACAGCATCTTCATCCTGCCGGAGACGTATTGCATGTTATTCCTATTTGTGAATTCCGCCTCCACTTCTTTATTTCTCGTATCTAATAGCGACAGGGTATTCAAGATCTAAAACGCAGCATTTAATATCTTCATCGTTTTGACACCCTTTTTTTTACTTGAAAAAAAGAAAAGAGAGATCGAATGGATGAATGTTGAGTGAGAGGGGAAACTCGGGGGTAAAACTCACGTAACTACATCTCTGCGCCATACTCGCCGTCTTCACCTTCTCGTCACCCGTGAGATGTGCCAGGATAGGTTGCAATAACCCTTCTTTAGCTCGCATGCTGGCCACGACTTCCACTTCCTCCATCAACTCGTTAAACTCCTGAACATCCAAGAACGACTGTCCCTCCATTTCCCCACTATTACTACTACCAGCAGTAGTAGTAGACTTGGCAACTGATTCGAGGAAGGTTCTATCCACTCTTGTTTTTATAATTTGTTCTTCCAACGTCGCCAACATGTCCGCGTATTCTGACGCAGCAGAGATGGCTTCTTCGCCGCCGCCGCTCTCGGTGGCGAGGAGGATATCTGATATAATCGTCTGCAGACGGGCGAGGAGACGGTCGTCGTTACGGGTTGCTTCTGACATGGCGGACATTGTGAAGTTTAGTTTGCCGGAAGCATCTTGGAGATCTGAGAGGCAGGCGCGGAAGGTTACTTCCAAATCATCAATCTGTTAAAGATTCACCATGATTTAGTATCAAAAGAAGAGACAGAGGGTTATAATTCGCCATATATGTGTGAGAGTGTGTGTGTGATTGATTGGAAAATTTGAATTTGCATACCGCGGCAGCATTCTGGTCTCGTTCGGACATGTACGTCCGAAGAAGTTGTTCCCGGTTTGAAACCAAGGACGTTTGGTGTCCCTTTTCTATTCTCGATTTAACTTCATGATCTGATTTTAGACGTGTCAGACGGGTTATATTTTGCTTTAACAGTTCGTTTTGTAATTCCAAAGCGGCGAGGTCGTCGGATAATTGTTCGTCGGTGGTAGGTTGGGAGCTTAACGGGGCTGGTTCGGCTGATAGGAGATCTGTGGATTTCAAACTTTCGTAGCTGTATTATATTATTAACAAAAAATCAAAAAAAGTTAGTGGTCGTTAAACTAGAATCTATTATTATTCAAATTTGTACATGGACGTGTAAATTCGTAATACCCACATTTCTTTTTCTTCAAGTGATAATAGGGTCTCTTTGTTCAAGTATTTTTGAATGAATGATGAGATTTGGGTGACGTTCTTTTCGTTTGCGAAGGCCCATTCTATATCTGCCCGGGTTATCAGAGCGCCGTGCTCTCGTAGGCAGTCTAGGAGGGTTTGCAGAGCAGTCGCGGGATCCATATTGAAATGATTATCGCAAGTAAGCGCTCGTGCTCACCATTTAGTGGAGCGGCGATGCCTGGTCTGTGTTGTTGCTCAAAATGTAACACGAGGTTCTATTAATGGAATTCAACAGCAAGCTTAAAGAAGCACGCGCATGAAAGGGTGATTGACCGACTCGAGTCTCTTATCGGCATGTCTCAAAATAAAAGATGGCGGTGTCAGTCTTGATTGAGAGCCCTCTAAAGATACTTCTTTGCCAATTATAGACGGCCACGCGCACGGAGTGAACCGTTCGTGTTAGAGCACAGAGAGACCCCGAGAACGTAACAAGCAGAGCGCGATAACGAAAGCGTGGCGAACTTCAGTGTGTTGTAGTGTTGTCTGGCTCCTTCAAGGGTCAAACGAATTTCTCATCACGGGGTTAGCTTGAGGGCCAGTACCCCACGTGATCTGACTGCTCTTTTTCATTGTGGTTGTGCCCGACCTAAGCGAAAATCAGTGTGTTCTCTCCAAACCCTCTGCATCCTCGAATTCCATATCACCATTATCCATCGACGCCCGCCGAAGACGATACGACCGACTAACCCACTACCCCCGAATTAATCATCTCGTCTAAAAATCAAATACATTCAAAATGACCAAGAGAACCAAGAGTATGTTGTTTGATATCCATCATATTTGTGAGAGGAGGATGGTTTTACTATGAAGCTGTGGAACTTTTTTCTTGCAAGATTTTGATGCTAATGGGAATTTTTTTCAAACAGAGGTCGGCGCAACCGGTAAATACGGTGTCAGGTACGAAACTATCGCTATCTTCGTCTGCTATTTTACAATCATCAATCGATAAATTTTGGGACGTTTTGGAGACGACATGTTGAAAACGAAATGAACGATGCAACAATATGGATCGATTATGGGTTACGATTACCTTTGAAGATGAAAAGTACTGATGGAGGATGTTTTTTTTTTGGTTTATAGATATGGTGCCTCCCTGCGTAAGCAGGTTAAGAAGATGGAAATCAGCCAGCACTCGAAATACACATGTGCTTTCTGCGGAAAGACCACTGTGAAGAGAACTGCTGTCGGTATCTGGGACTGCAGGGGATGCGGAAAGAAGCTTGCTGGTGGAGCATACTTGCTATCGTATGTCGCCTTTCCCTACGGATTTTGTGATCTGCTTCACGATCACGACCACGACCACGATCACGATGATACGTGGATGGATGCCAGTGGATGAAGAAGAAGATTGCTGACGATATGTCTATTGATTTCAAAACAGGACACCCGCTGCTGCTGCTTCCCGTTCGACAATCCGTCGTTTAAGAGAAATCGCTGAATCTTAAGCAAATATATATGATTTCTCTTTTGGCGTTTCCTTTCCCTTTTTTTTAGCCGACTATTTTTTGACCATCAACTTCCCTATACCCGTATCTCGAACCTCGCAGATAGAAGAAATCCCACTAAAATTCCTCTTCCACCAACCCCAAAAAATAACTCTCTCACACACTTACTCTCCCGACCAAAAAATAAGCATTTTATATATACGATATTCTCGAATTGACGAACGAAAGACTTCCGGTATACGAGGTTTCACATTGTTTAATGGGCATGGTTTTTGCACATGGGGACTTTTTTTTTTCTTTTTCCCTTTTTCGTTTTTATTTTTCATTGTTGCCGAATTTTTTCCATGTATATTCTTTGTTTTTTTTTTTTTTCGGAATGATAGGGATATGGAGCGCCATCGCTTCATGTTTTTTTACTCCCAAACCTAAAATAGTATGGTGGCGAGTTTGAGCCTGCCGACACACCATGCACCGACCGATACATCTCAACATGCCCTTCTTTTTACAAGTGTGTAAGTGGTAGGAACTCGTAGCGTCTGGGACTGTTTCTTCTTACAAGTATCTGGACGGGTAAAAGAAATTTTTATTTTAGTTTTTTCTCATTAAATAATTTGGGAAGTGCACTGTTGGTTTTAAAATTTGAGCAGATGAGAGAGGGCTCATTTGAGGAAGGGGGTGGTAGTAATGCTGTACCGTTCGTTACATTTTTATATGCGTGCATAACATAGGTAATTTCGTGGAGTTTGGTGGGCTGTGGTCTGTGCATCATGTATTATCATCTCTCACCAATACTGTTAGTATAGCCTCGAGGCTAATGATAGTATTATATACAGTGTGTAGGATACTATCATGGGCATGCGACTTGACATGCGACTTGAACTACCGTTTTTATTGTATTAGGGTGTCGCAGGAATAAAAAAGATCACTGCATTTTTAATTTTCGTGTTATGAAGTGTAAAAAGTATAGCCACGTTAGATATATTATTATTAACTATTGTAATGTAAATCGTGTGAACGTCAAAGTCACAGGCTAACTTGATTTTCAGCTAGCCCAGCCCCAGCCCCGGTGTCATGTAACAGGTAGGGTCATGTCAGAGACCACGAGTGAGTGGCCCTTTGTTTAACTAAGGAAACCTTCATATTGCAAGTTAGACCAGACCGGGTCGGTTATGTCAGATGAGCACATTGGCGTTCTCTTCCTTTGCCGTATGCGACCTTGGACCATTTCTCTTGGAGGAGGGTTGTCTGTTCGTATTATTGTCGGTTTATTATTTTTGATTTACTTTTACTTTTTTAGCCCAACACCTTGTCTTCTTTGTCGCCCTGCCTGGCCCTGAATGAATGAACAATGAATATGAACGAACGAAGGAACCGAACGAGCGAATGAATGGGTTGGTTGGCTCAGAAAGTATAAATACCCCGGGTCCCCAACCTGTCTGGTTCCAACCTCATCAAGACATTCCCCTCGACGGAAAAAAAAAGAGTCAGGATAACGAGAACGTATTAATATAAATAATATATAATATATAATATCTTTCTTTCTTAGCCTCGCTCGTAATTACTTGGTTATATCTTTATGATAGACTTTCAGGTCTCCCCGTTCTCTTCGTTGTCGTCGTCAATCCGGTCGCCCTAATCAACCGTCCCCTTCTTTCTTCCCTTGTTTGTTTGCGTGCGCCCAGGCCCTCTCACACTCTCCGTCCGTCCCATCCGTCGTCCCGCCTGCCTGCTTGCTTCCTTTGCTTGCACACACTCTACTGGCCGCCCCCCCCCCCCCCCACAC
>LDDX01000152.1:445745-642938 GCA_012184315.1 Arthrobotrys entomopaga
TCATCCCCGTCCCTGGCAGGAAGCCGTTAGCAGCTTTCCGTAGAAAACAAACCAAACGGCACTTCTCTCTCAGGATCCAGGAACCAAAAATCTTAAAAACCCACACCGCTCGCCTCTTGAACGATACAACCACAGAAGCAAGAAAAAAAAAAAACCTCGCCTTCAAGTTAAACTTCATGTTCCAGCAAGTCGCCATATCTGCTGTCAATCATCATGGATACCTGTATCGTCTGTCTTGCGGATCTTCCGGAGCAGAACCTCCCCCGGACGGGCCCCGATGGCCTCCCAATCTCCTACAACCTCGAGGACCTACCTGAGTTTCTCTTGGCACGACTCCCTTGCTCCCACGTCCTGCACAACAGCTGCCTCAAACCTTGGGTGGAGCGCGCCAACAGCTGTCCCATCTGTCGCTTGTCTTTCAACGTCGTAGAACTCGTCACCAGTCCGACCGGTTAGTCCTATTAGTCCCTATTTCTATATGCACTTTTTCCCATTATCTTTAAGAATCTGACTGATTGGTATATTTAATGTTTTAGGTGACGTCTTATCCAGCTACTGCGTGGACGATAAGGTCCAAGCTTCCGAACACAATGACCATAACATGCTTCCAACAGGGGCAGGTGACAATGATAGACAACAGTCGGGTGGTTACACTCCCGCTTGCTTCATCTGTAATGAGCCAGGGTATTCAGATCTCCTGCTTTTTTGCGATGACTGCCGTAGTCCGTATCATACTTACTGTCTTGGTATCGAGGCAGCTCCCCGAGGGTTATGGTTTTGTCCGCCCTGTGTAATTGAACGTCCGATCCTTAGATCGCGAACGAACAACCCACGACCGACCTCCTTGTCATCATCGTCGGCCAGAAGAGGTCGCAACAACAATAGCCATCCCAGCTATGATCCTTGGGAACGGGTCTGGCTTACCGTCGGGGGCCGATACGAGTCGCTCGATGCCGCCTATAGTACCAATAATAACAATGACGACGATGAGCTGCTCGTCGACCTGAGTGAGCAAGATATCAATGCTTGGAATAGAAGGATCGATGTTGCTCGACGACAAGGAGCCGCACAAGTACTTCATGAAGCCGTCCCGAGGATACTCGAGCGCCTGCCATTCCAGAAAGAACCAGAAATGACCGAGGATGAGAAGTCGGCGTGGGCCATGCTTGAAGAAGCGGAAGGAACGTTATTGACCGGTGCCAGTCCCCAGCCGATGGAACACGAGCCTCAGCCATCCCGAGCTGAGAGCAGTGCCGCTGCATCCAAGAAGCGACGGTTGAGCAAGCTCCTGACCTCGCCACCCCAGCCTGAGAGAACATTGGCCGGTGGAGATATCGACGGTCACAATATTCCACCAGAATCACCGTCTCAACCAGTACCTGAACGAAAGCTGAAGCGCCCGAGAACTCGCCGTAACGTCCCACCACCTCTTGCAAACCCCGAGTCTCCCATCGAGGCTCAACCTCGAAGACCTAGCGTAGACGCAACCGAAGCGGCAAATTCTCCACCTGCAAGCAAAGATCCCGCGCCGGTACCCGCGCCGTCATCCCCTACACTCCTAGACACTTTACTGGCGGATATCGATAAGCCACAGCCGGCAAACACAGCGGGGCTGAAATTTCCCCGTCCGATATCCAGCAACAGACCAGCCTTCCTCCCACCATCCTCACCCTTAACACCACCCACAGACACACCCGAATCGTCTCCCGCGTCTCCAATCCTCGAACACCCACATGAAGTAACATTACCGCACAGTCCTCCCGCGGAACCATCATCACCACCACCAAGACAAGACTCGGCATCACCCTCAGGACTCTCACTGACCAACAAGAAGGAAATCGAAAAATTGGTCAGGTCGGTTCTGGCGCCGTATTATCAAGCCGGGGATATGTCGAGCGATCAGTTTGCAGAAATTAATAAATCCGTGTCGAGAAGTTTGTACGGTAAGATCGGGGACGGGAGGATACGTGAGTGGGAAAAAGGGAGGTGGCAAACATTGGCGAAGAAGGAGGTGGATAAGCTTGTGGATCAGTTGAAGGGTTCTCCTCCGGCGTGATTATGATTTAACTTTTGTGTGCCTTTATATATATATATATATATATATATATATCATAACCTTTTCGCTTCGATGTATATTTACTTTTCTTTTACACAAACTCTTTTTCTTTGGATGTGGAGTCCTTTTTTGGTTGGCGTTGAGGAAATATATGAATGGGGGGGTTTGGCGGTACTCTTTTAAATTTTCTGGTTTTAAAATTTTCTTCCTCTCTGTTTTTTTTTTTTACTGTAGGATGCAGGCAAGCAAGATACCCATAGTTATGGTTTTTTCCTTTCTTCGGTTCCACTTTTTGCATTACCATATGTAATATGTAATATAAGTATATAATATATACACAATGCTGGACGACGCTTTAGCCTAGATTATAAAAGATGAAATCTACACTATGATTCATCAATCATATACTATGTGCATGTGCATGTGCTAATATACGTAATATATATATACCTTTTAAATTTTGGGAAGAATATTAATGAACACTTTGATATATAACAAACAATTCGCCGATAATACACCATGCCTCCTCCATGAATGCATATGCACCGAAAACTCCAGACGGATAACTCTACTCTTGATACATGAAACGCTATGCGTGGTGGATAACAAGAAAAAATAAAAAAATAAATAAATATAGTATACACAAATACAGAATTTTTCTCAATATATATATCTTGGTGTGAAAAGATCTTGAGAATAGTAATGATGGTAAACAGGGGGAGAAGAGACTCAATCTCAAACCTTATATATATAATCAAATAAAAATCTTTACTCCATCATTTCAATCGGTCATCAGGGAGGGGGGGGGGGGGGGGAAAAGGGGNGGGCTCCTCGAGTAGCTTCCGAATCCTACCTAAAACCTAGTCAACGTCTTCCGTTTGGCTAGCGGTAGTGGTTGTTGTAGGTAATATCTCTTCTAGAGATCCGTATCTACCGAGACTACCGTATCTAGACAAATGTCGGGCGGATGAGACAAACGGGACTATTGTTCCTTATCCATCTTGTACGCCGAGATCTGCTTCTTCAACGCTTCCACGATTTCGGCCGCCTGTGCTGGACTCATCGCCTCGAACGCATACCTAAGTTTTCTTTTTATTAACTTTTGCGTGAGGAGGGGGGCGCGATTTTAGTTGGATGAGGAGCTTACCGTTTCCACTCTCTAGATTTCATAGCGATTATCTTGAAATTGAGCGGTGCCTTGCGGGATTGCTTACAGCCGATGATAGAGCTGATGTGAATGCTTGTCTAGATGTGTGGTTAGCGGCTATTTTACAAATTGTAATCAAAATAATTTAGATGCGACTTACGGTTTTAGGAGAATCGAAGAGGGTCCTATTCTGGTCGGAAGGCATGATGTGAACGTATTCGCCATCGATCGCTAGGACACGTTCATGACGGCTGGTGTAAAAGTTAGCATCCGTGATTTCTTTAAAAAAGAAATTATGAGCACCTAGGAATTACCTGATAAATGACATTGGCATTTTTCGCCAAACAGTAAATTTTTGATAACCGGCCGATGAGAGAACATCGGTAGCGGTGATGCTTTGGGATAGGAGCGTATGTCTTTTCGTTGCAGCTTGTTTTCCGAAAAGTGATCCGGCTAGAGTGCTTACGTTAGTGTGAAACTAAGATCCGGCCGGTAATTTACGCTTACATTGGTTCGACACTCCCGGCGAACCATTTCTGTCAACAACAGGATCGAATATTCCTCGGACAGCCAATTCCAATTCACCCCTTCCTTCCAAATCCTTCACGGTTCGATCTAACGGAATGACGGTAGAGGTCCCAAGAAGACGGAAAAGTAGTCGCGTAGGATCCAAGTTCTTCTTCTTACAAATTATATCCATAACTTCACCAATGTAGGTGTCGCTAGTAATTTTGACTACTACGCTTTGATCGTGAACTTCAGGCGTATTGCAGAATATTTTGAGGTGGACAGTGGCACCAGTCTTGGTGACTGACTGATTGATAATGGCTGGCGCATCTGCGGGTTTTGCAGGTGCTTGTTCTAGCTTGGGTGGTTGCTGTTGTGCTTGTGCTTGAGCGTTTGTTGGCGCAGCTGGTGTCGCTGCCTTTTTGGGCTCTTGGACAGCTTTGGCGGATGGGAACTGGCGTTCGTTCTCCTCGACTGCGGTCTATCGTTAGTGATTTGGACATCATAAACTACAGTAAGATTACTTGCATTGTGCTCTTGATGCTTCTACAAGCACCAAATCTTCCAGTTGATAAGCGGATATCGCGCGAGATCTGTCCAGTGCTAGACAGAAAGTTAGCAATATAGTAGTGAAATATCTGAGTCATGGATACTCACGCGGAAAGTCTTCATCGGGTTCTCCGGGCTCATCCATTATATGCAAGCTCCATTTGTTAACATTGTACTGCTCCTCGGTGAGTGGTGGCTGTCGGTCTTCTTCGCGATATCTATACAAGATATAACCTAAAGTGTCTGCGACAACGGTCTCGTGTTTTATCCCATCCCTTATAACTGATCTCTTCACGATAACTTCTATGAACTTCAAACGTTCCATGCTGAAGGGGCAGTAAACCCGCAATCTAAGCGGCGCATTTAAATCATTCGATTGGCCGAATCGGCGGAGGACAGGTCCAACAGCCTTTACATCGCCTTTGCCTGAGAATTGAGTATAAATGTCTAATGGGTGCTGTATTTCCTCCTCGTTCGCCTTGATAAGTTGTGTTAGTAGGGAAACAGGTTGGATTTGAGAGATAGGTCGAGGTGGTGGGAGGGGAGGGAGGTTGGTAGGATTTTTTGTCCCCGGGGCGTCAACAAAGAGACCTTGAAGTGGAGGGGAGGTATTGGCAGCCGATGATAGTAAAGTTGGATTGACGGTTGTTGCACCGGCAAAGTCGCTAGAAATTGTCGAGGCATCATCCGCATCTTCTGCGTCTAAATCTTCATCACTATCCAAGTCGATCTCATTTTGGTTTCGGAATGAAGTCGCAGGAGATGCTCTCAGTTGCTGGGCAAGGTCCTTAAAAGCTTGAGTTTCTTCGTCAATCCTATGCGAGAGAAGATTCATCGTATCCTCGTCCTTTGCTAGGCCTTTGCTACGTTCATACTCGATCATGCCGTGCGATCCGCTTCTCGTACGAGAACTGGCGGACTTTCCTGGCGATGTAACGAGGAGTCTCGGGTTCGCATGGTTGGCGTAATGAGTCGGAGAGCTTCCAGCCCGCTGCCGTATTGGCATTTTTGGGAATTTGATGTGATTCGTTCGGCTCCCGCTTCCCTCGTCGAGATCCGATTCATCTGTCAAGTCTGAACTGTCATCATCCTCTGCCTGGCTTAAAGATCGTTGCTGATCGGACTGTCGGTGAAAGTTTCTGAGCGAACCATGACTCCCACCACCAGCGAGGCCTTTCCCGATCGTTTTGGTATCGTCATCGAAATCGTCATCGTCTAGTTTGGGCCGTTCTAGGGCAGCGGATCGAGGTAGAGCGGCAAAGTAGTCTGTTGATCCTCCTGCGGGTATAGGAGGTGAATAGGCACGTCGATTGTAGTTTTCTGTCTCCGAGGGTCTCGGCCAGCCGGCGATCTTGTATCCGGGTACGTTGAAGACATTTTGATTGAGGTTGATAAGTCGCTCGCCAACTCCGTCTTTCAAAGAGGCTAAGTAGCGAGTGCGCACCTGGTGTAGGGCATATCTGTAGTACAAAAAGGAGCCGTTAGTATATAACCTGAGGAGATCCGAAACAGTATCCTGTCTATATATATATAGGGCAAACACGTCAATTGACGGTGGTATGGGTGGCTACGGACTCTTGGTTGTAGAGGAGGGACATAGCCGCGAAATGTTGCAGTGTGATTGTGACCTCGAGTCTATCGAGACCTCGTGATATGAATAATAGCTGAAGAAAACTCTCGTTTCGTCTAGAAGCTGAGAGGAGCGAAAATAATGTAAGTGAAATGCTGAAAAGCAATCTGAATGGTTCGCCTGCGAAGAGCTATCGGGTTGTGCGAGGAATGATCGATCGAAAAAGTAGACTTAGACTTTGGTCGGAGGTTGAGTGGTAGAATGGAATCGTAAAATCCTCCGGTTTGTAGGAGGTACAAGCATGGTAGATGATGATGAATAGACAAAATACGTGAGAAGATAAAGCGCAGCTGGCTGGCTTGGAAGACGTTAAAACGAGGGGTGAAAGAATGGGGTAAAGGATTGGAAGGGGGGTGATAGATCGATCTAATAATAATAATAATAGTATAAGCGGTGGTGTGGAGTTAACACTAATTCGTCTGATTGAAGGACAGGCGACAATCACCGTCGCCTGTCGCCCTGTGCGCGATGGCCTTCTCAGGGGCACCGGCAGTCATTCTTATCGATAAGAACGGAGTCCGGAGCGTTTCGGGAAACCCATCTGATCACCGGGGACTCCACGTGCTTGTCGCATCGATTTTTGGCTTGGCACGCGGCCGCATCCCCAAATTTTTTTAATTAGTGCGCGGACTTGGTCTCAAAGTTTCAGTCCTTTTCAATCCAAGGCCTGTTTCTTTCTTCAATCTTCATCAACCAACAATTATCGTCGGTGGTCAGTTTACTTTTGTATATTTGCCGTCTATATTCATCTTTTATTATCAATGTTTAATCAAAATTCCTTTCAGCTATAACATCATGTGGCCGACGTCCTTGGGTGACCAGTCTCTGGCCGAGTCTGCATTGCTTCAACAGATCGTGTCCCCAGAACTACTCCTAAATCTCCAGAACGAAAACAACCAGATATATCTTGATTCCCTCGCCCGAATCGCTGTCGATACACGCCTAACGTCACTGGTTTTCATCTCTTTTGAATCAATATTCCCCGATATACTCGCACGATGGACCAGTCTCGCGACGCCCGTCGACTTTGCCGCCGCATTATCCAAAATTCTCCCAGTCGCACCCTATCTCGTACCACACGCTGAGCACTATCTTCTGAGCAAAGGATCCAATGCTTTCTCATCTTCAAATATCAGCCATACTGTCACTTTCTCGCCCATTTTCACAGCCCGGTTACAGAGCCTGTCTGTCGAATCCATCCAGACCACTCTCCTCGCCTTATTGCGGTTATTAAAGTTCAATTTTAATCGTTTTTCGCCATTGGCCCGCCTCGAACACATATGGCCGCTTCTGAAACACTCTTCCATGGTTATTCGATATCTTAGTTTACAGATCACCGTTCTTTACCTCAATGTGTCAGACAGTGCATTTGAGGATTTGCTAACCATATACTGTGGAGAAGAACCAATAATCGGTGACTTGGAAGGGGTTTCTCTCAACTTCAGACTGTTCTGGTGAGCTAAACTTGCTTCAGAGACTGTGTTCATATCCCTTTTCATGTTACTCATAAGCTTTTCTTCTATTGTAGGACTGAGGAAGCACGCCGACTCGACACACTAAAGTCAGGCCTAGTCCGCGCCCGAATCAGCTCCGCTTATAATGATTTCCCGCCCGGTAGAGTTATCTCTGCAAACGATACATCTCCCTCCATAGTCCCGGTAGCCGGAATACAATTCCTTCGACTTCCAGAGAGCATAAGCGCACCCGAAGGCCATGTCGAGACAGCGACAGCTTTGAAGAACCTTAGCGAATTGGCGAATGCCGTTCGAACGGGAGACCCAATCTTGATCCAAGGAAAGCAGGGTTGTGGCAAGACGCACTATGTTCATCATATCGCAAAGTTATTGGGAACATCTAAATCCTTGATATCCATTCATTTGGGAAAGCAAACCGATACAAAACTGCTGTTGGGAACATATGTTTCGTCAGAACCACCAGGCACATTCAAATGGAAACCAGGTGTTTTAACAACTGCTGTCCGTGAAGGCCGTTGGATATTGATAGAAGATCTAGATCAAGCGCCAAATGAAGTTCTTAGTCTTCTCATCCCTCTCATGCAACGTAGAACCTTGTTCATTCCGAATCGAGCAGAAACCATCATTGCCCCTTCCAATTTTCGACTAATCGCAACAGTTCGTACTATTGATAGCCTACAAGATGGCTCTAATTCTCTTCCACCGAATTTAAGCAATGTGGGGATCAGATTATGGCGCCGTGTCACGATTGAACAACCTTTGCAAGAGGAGATTGTAGCCTTTATCAATGCCCGCTACCCACCGCTAGAACCTTTTTCAGCCAGTCTTGTTAGAGTCTATGATTCCGTCCGAAATTTGCAATCTTCACCCACGAGAGATAGACTTTTCCGAGGCCCCTCTCTTCGCCAGATCGGTCTAAGGGAGTTACTCAATTGGTGCAACCGAATCAACTTGCACATGCGTCAAAGACCCACGGATGTAAGATCCGGTGTAGTGTCGGAATACCTACTTGACATGATATTTATGGAGGCCATGGATTGCTTTGCGGGCCAATATGCGGACACCAACCAAGAAAAAGTCATCAGCACTTGTATAGCCCGGGGTATTAATCTTGATATGACCCGTGAGCAGTATTTGGTGGGAGGGTATCTGCCTTCATACCAAGACGACTCTGCTCAGATCCATATTGGCAGGTCAAAAATTGTCAAGAAGAACCAAGAAAAGAAAGGATACTATCGCCAAGGGAACGCAGATCGTCTACCCTTTGCTATGCATAAGTACGCTTTGCGTCTCCTTGAACGAATCTCAGTATGTGTAAATACAACAGAGCCCGTGTTACTTGTGGGAGAAACAGGCACGGGTAAAACTACTGCTGTACAGCACCTCGCAAACCTCCTAGGCATCAGGTTGACGGTCCACAATTTCTCCCAGCAAACTGAGAGTAGTGACCTAATGGGCGGGTTCCAACCGATGGATCTAGCAAGAATTGGCGTCGAGATGGCAGCATCGTTCGATTCGCTGTTCCGGAAAACATTCCCTTCGAAACGAAATCTTACATTTCTGGATCAGTTCGACCAAGCCGTGTTGAAAAAGCAGTGGAAGAAGGTCGTCAGGTTCTGGACTAATGCGATTGAGATGGCAAATAAACAACTTGCTACTGCGGAGAATCCTGAAAATCTGGAAGATGGGCTACGCAGTCCAAGGAAGCGTAGGAAGCTCGAGGTGGGGGGTCAAAAGTCGGTTATAGCAGAATGGGGAGAATTCACCGCTCGTGTGGCCTCTTTTGATGCCCAATTAAAAAGTTCGCCACAACAGGCCATATTCAATTTTGTTGAAGGTCTGCTTGTCAAAGCTGTGCGCAACGGTGAATGGGTTTTACTCGACGAGTTGAATCTAGCATCGCCTGAAACTCTCGAATCAATTGCCGATCTGATGAACGATGCAGAGTCGCGCTCAATGCTGTTGCTAGAGAAGGGTGGCGTTGAAAGAATATACGCTCATCCAGATTTTCGAATCTTCGGGTGCATGAACCCTGCGACAGATGTTGGAAAGAGAGATCTACCTCAAGGAATTCGATCCAGGTTTACAGAATTCTACGTTCCAAATCCTGATAACGAGAGAGCCAATGTTCTTGCTATTGTTAAAGCGTATCTGGAAGCCCATTGTGCCGGCGTCGAGCAGCTCTTATCGAAAACTACTGATCTTTACTTGGATATCCGAAACATGGCAGAACAAAATCGTCTTGTTGACGGAGCTGGCCAAAAGCCAATCTATAGTATCAGAACACTAACGAGAACACTGGCCTACGTGGTTGAGATTGCGCCTGTGTATGGTATTTTGCGGTCTCTCTACGAAGGATTTTGTATGGCATTCCTTACATGCCTTGCAAATGAATCTGAGAATCTGCTACACCGCCTTATCGAGCAAAGACTACTTTCGGATCACCCAAATGCACGAAGTCTCCTCAGACAAGTTCCCAGGATGCCGACGCAGGGCAATTATACTCAATTCAAACACTACTGGATGCTCAAAGGACCAGCTGAGGTACAAGAGCAGCCAGACTATATCATTACGCCTTATGTCGAACGAAACCTGTTGAACTTAGTCCGCGCGGCTGCGACTAGAAAATATCCCGTTCTAATCCAAGGACCTACTTCGAGCGGGAAAACCAGTATGATCAAGTTCCTAGCCAACCGGACGGGTCATAAATTTGTTCGTATAAACAACCACGAACATACCGATCTACAAGAATATCTCGGATCCTACGTATCAGATGCTTCGGGGTCCCTCAAATTTCAAGAAGGTGCTCTTGTCCAAGCCATGCGGACAGGATGTTGGATCATTCTTGACGAATTGAATCTTGCACCTACCGATGTTCTCGAAGCACTGAATCGCTTGTTAGACGACAACCGAGAAATATTAATACCGGAAACCCAAGAAGTTGTACGTCCGCATAAAGATTTCATGCTCTTCGCGACACAAAACCCGCCCGGGTTATATGCAGGCCGTAAAGCTCTTTCAAAAGCTTTCCGAAATCGGTTTATCGAGCTGAATTTTGACGACATCCCTCAGAATGAGTTGCAGGATATTTTGCAACAAAGAACCCAGATCGCACCGTCATTTGCTGCGAGGATTGTGTCCGTGTACAATGAACTTTCGGTTCTTCGACAATCTTCGCGGCTTTTCGAACAAAAGCAAAGTTTCGCAACTTTGAGAGATCTGTTTCGATGGGCGAATCGGGATGCAGTTACCAACGAAGAGCTTGCGCAGAACGGGTACATGCTCCTTGTCGAGCGTGTCAGAAATCAGGAGGAGAAGCTTGCTGTCAAGAAGGTTATCGAGAGGATATTGCGAGTTCAAATTTCCGATGACATTCTTTACAACAGACCGCCACCTTCTTTTGGCGACGGCGCCGTTGAGGTTGTTTGGACAAAGGCTATGGCTCGTCTTTATACCTTACTTGAGCAAGCAATTGTCAAAAACGAACCCGTTTTGCTTGTTGGAGAAACTGGTTGCGGAAAAACAACGGTCTGCCAGTTGTTGGCTCTCGCACGACGGAAAAATTTAGAGACTGTTAATGCCCATATGAATACTGAAACAGGAGATATCATTGGTGCTTACAGACCTCTCAGAAATCGCTCAGAGGCCACCCAGGCTCTACTCCAGAATCTAGAGCATCTCTTCGGGACATGCCTACCTACAAAATACCAAGGTGATGGGGGTTTGAAATCCTTACTCCAAGCGTTCGATCGCTTGCAGCCAGAAGACAAAAGAGATGTTCCAGAAGAGGTGCTACGAAAAGTCCAGGAAACCCGTGCTCAAGCTAGCCAACTCTTCGAATGGGTCGATGGAAGTTTGGTTGGAGCAATGCGCAAAGGCGATCTCTTTTTGCTTGACGAAATATCTCTCGCTGAGGACAGTGTCCTCGAAAGACTCAACAGCGTTCTTGAACCAGAACGTGAAGTATTCCTCGCAGAGAAAGGATACAAGGACGCCAAAATCACGGCCCATCCAGAGTTTCAATTTTTCGCAACCATGAATCCGGGTGGCGATTACGGCAAAAAGGAATTATCACCAGCTCTCAGGAATCGGTTTACCGAAATCTGGGTTCCTCCAATGGACGACTTTGATGATGTTCTCCAAATCACACAGACTAAACTGGTAACCTCCCTGGGTAACTACGCTCCGGCTATGGTCAAATTCGGCTTCTGGTTCAACAAGACTTATCGCGTGGGCAAGGATGGGTCAATATCGATTCGGGATATCATTAGCTGGATTCAATTTTGTAATAAGGTCCAGGGAGTGCCTCCAGCTGTGGTTTTCCAAGGAGCGTTGATGGTGTATATTGATACCCTGGGCTCAAATCCGGCAGCGCTGCTATCCGTGCCGCTTGATCAAGTAGAGTTAGAGCGAGCAAAATGTGTCGCTCAACTGTCAAGGTTCCTTGACCATTCATATGACTTGAATGATCTCGAGGCTACAGAAGTTCAGATCACGTTTGATTTTTTCCGAGTGGGTGCCTTTGAGCTACCTCGAGCGAGCGCAGACATGGGCAAAATTCCGTTCGATTTCAACGCCTCGACTACAAGTCTTAATGCCATGCGTGTGATGCGAGCAATGCAACTCTCGAAACCCATCTTGTTAGAAGGCGCGCCCGGTGTTGGGAAAACGAGCTTGATATCTGCACTGGCTGCCGTTGTTGGAATCCCGCTTGTCAGAATCAATCTTTCTGAAGAAACAGATATGATGGATCTATTCGGTAGTGATGTCCCCGCCGAGAATGGCGCCGTTGGAACATTTGTCTTCAGAGAAGCGCCGTTTCTGCAAGCGATGCAATTAGGACATTGGGTTCTGTTAGACGAAATGAACTTGGCATCTCAGTCGGTTCTTGAAGGATTGAACTCCTGTTTGGATCATCGGAAAACAGTTTACGTTCCAGAACTAGGGAAAACTTTCCACTGTCACCCAAATTTTAGACTGTTCGCTGCCCAGAATCCGCATCATCAGGGCAATGGACGTAAAGGCCTGCCAGCGTCATTTGTCAACAGATTCACCGTCGTTTATATCCGAAGTTTGCAAAGAGAGGATTTGTTAGCCATCTCGCAACATACCTTCCCTGAGTTTGACTCCGACCAGTACTCAAAGATTGTGGAATTTTCGAGTGAGCTTTCTAAGAATCTCACAGCCGACAAGTCGTTTGGGATATCTGGCGCTCCTTGGGAGTTCAATTTGCGTGACACCTTGAGGTGGCTTGAGATCACTGCCAGCAATACACCAATACCGGCACGCAAAAGTCTTGAGCAGTACTTCAAGGTCATCGTTGCTCATAGGTTCCGGAGTGACAGCGATGTAGCGCAAGTCGGCAGAATCTTTAAGAAGATATTTGGTACCGATCTCGAACGGGGTTCTCAATCTGGATTCATGAGAATCTCACCAAATAATTTACAAATTGGCAATGCTTTAATACCCAGGAAGAAAATCCGAAACGCACAAACCATTGACGGAGTTGAATTCCTGCCACATCAACTACCCATCCTTGAGAGTATCCTTAACGGTATCAATAACCGTTGGCCATGCTTGCTAGTCGGTGCTCCAGGTTCTGGAAAATCTAGTATGGTTGAGATCATCGCCAAAGCTGTTGGTGCACATCTTGAGGTAATTCCGCTGAACAACGACACAGAAACTTCTGACGTTATTGGCGGATACGAACAAGAAGACTCATTCAGATTGGCGAGAATGGTCATGAACCGACTTCACACCGATTTGGAAACCCTGATAATTGAAGTTGGGCTTGACGATTCTATGGTTTCTCAGGAGCTTTTGGCCGTGGTTGATATGCTTCACAATTGGGAACCCACATATCATGCCCTGGACGAGATAGTCGGTAATGTGCACATTGCAATGCAAACAGTAGCGTCATGCCCACCAGATCGTCTCAATATCATGCAGAGTTGTCTTCTGATACTAGAAAATATAGTTTCAGAAAGAGATCAGAAGCCAGTCGTGTCGTTCGCTTGGTACGATGGTGCTTTGGTCCGTGCTGTTGAGAATGGGCACTGGGTAATCCTTGATAACGCGAATCTTTGCAATCCATCTGTCTTAGACCGTATCAATTCTCTACTCGAGACGAAAGGAGCACTTTTCTTGCATGAACACACATCTGCAGACGGGGTAGCACGGGTCATCACACCACATCCAGACTTTAGGCTATTCCTGACCATGGATCCAAGGAATGGTGAATTATCGAGAGCTATGCGGAATCGTTCCATTGAGGTATTTGTCCCGTCGGCGGATGATTGCGTCAACAGTGAAGAATTAGAACGGTCAAAGGTCTTAAATCTTGTGGATCAGTCTGCTGCACAGGCTATGACTCGGATCGACTCTGTGAAACGCTATGCTATCGAAAATGATGCTAGTCACCTTGATATGTGGACATATCATATTCTAGAAGAGGCTCCCATTCGAATGCTTCCTAATGTGCAATCGTATTTGAAAGATGCGCAGGCTGGTACATCCTCATTTTCGAATCAGAAAATAGAAAAGGCAATCATCTTATTCGAGGAGATCAAGAACCACCCAGTTGGAGAGCAGCTGCTCAAGTTCAAACAGCAGCTATGCCAAACCCTTGAGCTCGATGCTGGATTTACTGCTAATGAGGTAAGTGAAGAAATTAGCATCGTGGTATCAATATAGTCGTAACTAACGTTTCCACCTTAGTCCTTGCACCCGCTTTCGAATATCCACATCTTGGGGGGCTCCGACTCAATGATCGACTCACATCGTGCGGCTTTATCACTCAGCGACGTCTATGATATCACACTATCATCAGCAAAGGTTCAACATTCTTTGGGCCACCTACTTGAGACTTTGAAGAATCAGAAGGTCTTTAGAAATATGAACGGTAGCGCAGATTCTAAGACTGGCCAACCTGATAATATCGATCGAGATGCCCGTATTGCGCTACTTGAATGCTTGTCGAATCTCAATTTCACCCTCTGGTCGTGGCTTTCACAACAAGGCACCTATGACTTTCTCCAAATGGATTCAGAAAAGTTCTTCTCTATCTCGGAGATGCTTCTCTTTTTGGGCTTTATTCTCAGCGGCCATGAGCTTGATGGTCTTATTTTCCAGGCTTGCTCTGAAAAGATCCCCAATTTCCTCAACGACTTCCACGGGCTCTGGTCAGAAGATACCATGCGCCAAAGTAGACTAGCTATTCAGACATTAAACAGAGAGTATGGCCTAGGTTCCGGATTTTCATGGTCAAGGGTATGGAAGGCTCTCCGAACGAGTCTACCACAATCGGAAAACGGGATGGACTTGCTCCGACAATTGAAGGTCGCTGCGAATAAATTCGACGAAGCATCAATATCGATTTCTTCTCCTACAGCACAGATTTCAGAGTTACGACTTTCGTTCGTAAAGGCTTTGGAATTGGTGCGAAGCTCTGGAGCTATCGTCGAACTTCCTTCTGTTGATTTCGAGGAAGCCGTGAACCAGATCGCGAGTACTGGCAATAATGCGGTTCACTCCTTTGAGGACTCATTCGACATGATCCTAAGGTTCCATTTATTAGGAAGCATGAATCACCGGAGGCAGACTTTGAAGGTGAGTGTCGAGTTCGAGGTCCCCTATTTTCTGAATTCAAACTAAAGATAGTAGATTGAGGATATCAATACCCTTACATACTATTCACGCTGGCCGACCCGATCCCTCTCAGCGTTGTTTGGCTATCTTGATTCGAAAGGTAAGTTCCATTTAATCCTAATCAAAAAAAACGATATTAACTTTGTTATGTCAGATACACGTCGAGACCAGCCACTGAACATAATGTTCAATTTTTCACACGTAAATGATGATTCGGATTTGAAGCACTGTATTACATCCAGAAAGCTTTTGGGTTTATTTACAAAGAGAGTCTTACATACAAGGTACGCTTACTCCAAAAATTCAGTTTCAAGTTCTATACTAAGAGACGTGCTTGAACTAGTGAGCTTGTCCATTCCACAAGTATTGAAGGCTACAGCACAATCATGCCAGACGTTCTGGCCCTTGGTCGACAGTTCACATTGGCAATCGAGAATTACAGCTCCCCATACTGGAAGGAATTCGATTGTCTACTTGTTAATAAGATTCATTCGGTAAGCCCCAGCATTCGTCCGAAGTGAGCATTATTTTATACATGCTAACGGTTAGCATAGATTTGTTACCTACATAGGGAGTTATTCTCTGTCAGTGGTGTTTGGGCTGGTTCTGCCAACTTTTCCTCTGCCGAATCGCTTCTCCAGGTTTTGAGTAATCATGGCCACACATCCGACGAACGATGGGCTACGATACTCTTAAAATATTTTATCCCATCTCTTCAAGCCGTCATGACTGGAGAAAGAGAGAATGTCGCCCTAAGTAACAAGAATCGAAGTTTAGCATGGATACAGTTCGCCTTAGGTTGTCTGAAGCTTTTGGTTCCAACACATCCCTATGATCCAGCCCTCGAGGCAAGATTACATCACGAGATGTTTATCCAACGGAAGGAAACACTGGAAGCTGATCTCGCAAGCCTTGAGAAGGTCACAGAAATTCTTTCTGGATCAAGGGATACTGCCCGTTCTCGACGCCTCAAAGACAAAATCAATCGGGTCAAATGGGATGATACCATATCAATCTTCCAACGCAGCAAGCAATCTAACTTTGAACCGATTCGTCACCTGCTACAACAAGCAGTGAGCTTTATCAACGGGCAACAATTGCAGAGATTTATCCAAAATATTTCGTCAGATGTCGATATCACTGCTGCCGGTGGAGCGATTCGTCAGAATATCAAGCAAATTTTACAACAACTCGCACATCAAGACGATGCATTTGAGGATTTGACTGCTATCGTCTCGGAGTTTGTTGCGGCTTTGGAGTTTGGTATTCTGCTTGCATGCGAGCCGGAATATGAAGATAAGGAGTCAGAAGTGATCTTCTCACAGCATACACTGACTCCATCAGCATTGGGGAAATTCGTTGGGAAAAAGACGTCAAACAATGGCGAGCCAGAACTTCAGGCGCTTCGAGTTCTCGCCTTGCGTGCAAACATCGAAGGCAAAGATTCCTTTGAAGATAAGGAGCTAGCGCTTCTCGATACGCTTTTCGCTCGTATCCTGAAAGTTTGGGAGCGAAGGGAAAGAGATGATGCTCGAGAACGAGAAGAAGCGACAAAGATGTATCACTTCAAGGGCCTTGAGGTCTTCGATCCTGAAGATGACGAAGCTGGTGTTGCAGAAATGTTTTCAGAGGGACATTCAACAGAAGACGAATCTCAGAATAAGCGGAAAGTTGATATCCAGATCTTGGGTAGCAATGTTTCCAGTCTTCATCAAGCTATCTTTCTAGGAAATCAATCTGATACACCGAACATAGCATCACTACAGCGCGACCTCGGACATCAAATGAGAAAATCGGAGAAAACTATAGTCATCTCACCTGGGAATGTTGAAAACTTCGTTCCTATGATGGTACTCGATATTTCTAGTGCGGATGTTTGGCTCAACAACTCTTCAGAGTCATCATTCAACTTCTACAAAGACGAGAATCCAACTGAGGTCAAGAAAGTTGTCGAATTTCTGCTGACACTCAAAAACCGTGTCGCCGATTTGGTGGCGCTGTGGCCGGAAAACGATATCCTCCGAGACATCGATGAGAAAACTACAGAGATACTGCGACTACCTCTCAAAACACCAATCAACAGCGTCCTAGCCAAGTTAGAAGGCTTGCATAGCGCGGTCCATCAATGGCAACAAGTAGCGAGCAAAGAGTATTCCCTGAATACATACCTGGACCACCTCACGACTCTCATTGTCAGTTGGAGAAAACTCGAACTACAAACTTGGTCCAGCTTGTTCTCACAAGAAGAGGCGGCTTGTAAGAAACAGGCATCCGTTTGGTGGTTCCACATATACAAAGCTGTCAGAACAGCGATAGACGTTCAGGATCAAGATATTTCAGCGATTCGAATTACCCTTGCTGAAACTCTGCATATTTTCCTCCGTCAGTCAACTGTTGGAGAGCTGGAGAGCAGACTCAAGCTACTAGAGGGAATTGAAAATCAGCTGAACCGTACACAATCCAGTCATGCGCAACTCTTACGAAGCACTGTCCACAATATCTATCAGCTTCATGCTCAATTCACAAATGCTGCTACCGAGCATATTTCTACTAATAGGGTGAAGCTCGAGAAGGATATGAGAGAAACAATTTTGCTTGCTTCGTGGAAGGACACCAATGTTAACGCTCTAAGGGAGTCAACAAGGAGATCGCATTACCAGCTTTACAAAATTGTCAAAAAATACCGGGCTATACTTGCTACTCCGGTTTCAACCGTATCGAAAGCAGGTGATCTAAGTAAACTGGAAATGCTCCCGCTGTCACTACAATCTCGACTCCTCCCAGCAACACTAGAATCAGATATATCCGTATGCGCAGCTTCGATCGCAGATTGGCAATCCCGACCAGCAAGACTGATGAATGTATCTTCCACGGTATCGAAAATGCAACAAAGCCATACAACCATCTCATCAAGTCAAACCACATTTGAGATGGTTGACCAATTTTCGGACCACATTCTCCAGCGCGCTCAGGAACTCCGGGATGCTACTCCATCGAAGCTCACAAAGGAAAATACAACTGAGATTCGAAGATTACAAGACGCTAAACGGAAAACTGTAAACGAAGCTCTCAAATCGCTTCGCCAAATGGGTTTCAAATCGAATCTCAGTCAGAAGGAACTCTCCGGGCAAACTTCCATTGAGCAGATTCTGGGGCTGGCTTCAAAACTTGAAGGTGAATCTTTCAATTCGAGAGTTCAAGAGATAAATAGCATTCTGGTCGCTACACTCGAAAATCTGCCAAAGACTAGAGGCGTCTTCTTGAATATCCCGGCCGATGTGAATGTACCCGACTTTGTTCGGGGGTCAAAATATTTCGAACACGGTCTATCGATGGTGGTACAGCAGAGGGAAAGGCTTGCATCAGATCTGAAAACTTTCCATCAGTTGAAAAATTTGGTGAACCAATTTATGGTTTCGTGCGAGCGAAGGGAGCCACTAAGAGTCGATTCTGAGGTTAAGCCACGTTCGCCTTCAGATTTCAAGTCCCTACACCGCGATCTATGTTGGCTACGCGCAAATATAGACTTTGCTTTGAAAGTTGTCGACGCCGAGGAAAAGTTTGTCCCTGGAGATTATGGAAATCTTCGAGAAATTCTCAACAAATGGAAGCAGTGGACTATCGCCTCGTCTGAGATTTTGATGACCTTCCCGAAAGCCTTCCCATCTGTCATTCTTCCTGAGAATGAGATTGCTGTTGGCAAAATATCTAGCGATTTTGAGAATATGGCAAGTGAGTTCCACGATTTTGGGAAAACGAGCCCCAAAATCGAGCACATTGTAGGCTATCTACAACCCTGGATTCCTGTTTCTCGAAAAGAATTGGCTACAAATGGGCAGCCCTTCACGTCTTCGGCTATCCCAGACTCTCTCGTAAATCTCGACCGGAATTTGCAAACTCTTTGCGATACCATTTTAGCACAACTCCAACCAGAGGCTTCGAATGATGATCTCGTCAAAAAGGTTGGCAGCCCCGAGAAAACTGTCCTCCTTGAACACGAAAAATTGCTGGTTTCCAGGGTCTCAGCCGGTTCAGCATCTGTCATTCGAAGCTTTGAACTGTTCGGTTCAAGCTTGGGTGCCGCCATGTCAGAGAGTCCAGATGCGGTTACCGCTCTTATGCGATTGATGGCACCTATCATCGTGGAGTATGAAAACATTTGTTGTCGTGATCTCCTGCGGCGTCTTGATTTCCACCGGTCAATTTGCAGACTTACCCATATTCTCTCAAACTTTGTCATCAACATTGGAACGAATGGGTTCTGCGCCCCCTCGGAGGGATCAGCGGAAGCTGGTGGGGCAGGACAGCTTGAAAGCGGTACTGGTCTCGGAGATGGCGAGGGAGAAGAAGATATCAGCAACGATGTAGCGCCGGACGAAGATCTCTCCGAAATCGCAAAGCAAAAGGAAGAAGACGGAGCGTCGAAGGACTTTGATGCTCACGAAAATGCCGTTGAGAATGACGATATCGACGGCATGTCAGAGTCCGGGTCTGAGAAGTCGGATAAAGAAGGAGAAGGCGAGGAAGGCGAGGAGGAAGATGTGACGGATGAGATGGGTAAGGTGGATGATAGCCATGGTCTCGATTCTCTCGATAAAGACTTTTGGGACAATCCGGCGGATGAGCCGCAAGAAGAAGTCGACGCAGGGGGGGATGGTAAACTTGAAGAGAATGCCACATCCAACCAAGAGAAAGCTAAAAAAGAAGAGAAGCAGCCGAAAGATTCAAAAGATCTTCCTAACCAGGAGGATATGGAGGTGGATGATGCCGTTTCTGAAAACTCTGCCGAAGATGAGAATGATGGTGTTGAGAAACGAGACAATGATAATCTCAACGAACATGTCCCAGAAGTTGAGCGGTTAGATATATCAGATGATTTTAATCTTGAGGATGTAGAGGAAATGGAGGATGAAGATGATGGTGATATTTCGGAAGGTGAAGGAGAAGATGATGGTCTAGATCCGCCTCTTGACAACACTGCTGATAAAGACATGACTATGTCAGATGGAGAGGAAGATGAGGAAGAAGATGAAATGGGAGAATACGATCCAAAAACCGCCGAAGAGGATTCGGAATCACCTCCAAACGGTGACGAAGAAGACAAGGAGGATGAAGATGAGGACATGCTACAGAAGCCAAATGAAGACCCTGTAGAATCAGGAATCGACGAGTCAACAGCCCCTCCCAGCGCCGGGGCGTCAAAGGCAGCACCGTCATCAGCCAACGTCGACACGGATGATCTTGATACAACATCTGGTCCGCAAGATGTAGAAAAGAATGATCAACAGGAAACGGCTCTCGAAAACTCTGTCCCAAATGCTACTGATGGCAAAGGTGACTCTGGAAAAGCTGAATATCGCGCAGGCCATCGCCAATCCGACATGCAACCAAATGAGCAACGATTAGAAAACGGTTTAAAGAAACTAGGAGATTTGCTCGAAAAGGTCCATCGTACTCCGATGGAAATCTTGGATTCTGAAACTAGCACTGGACCAAAGGATATTCCAGACCAAGAGGTATTTGAAACCGTCATATTAAAACAACAGGAATAGCGTAGACTAACAATATCTTTAGGAACAAAAGCAATCCCAATTCGAGCACGTTGGCGAAGACGATCGCCAGGCTGCTGCCCAGGCCTTAGGAACTGCGACAACAGAAGAAGCGCATGCCATAGATGAGTCCATGGTGATCGATTCTACCCGCGATCAGGTCGAGCAGCCTCCTACAGGTGGTGAAGAAGAACCCATTGACAATAGCGCAGAGGGAAAGGACGGAAACCCTTCAGACGAACATGCAGGGTTTGATAATGCACCTCAAGAAACAGAGGACGTACCAGCAGCACCTCAAACAAAAACCGAAGAGAACCCCGATACTGCCATGGAAGTCGAGGTACCCCGTCTCATTGGTGATTCTAAGCACGGAGAATTAGAAGATATGGACGACGACATGGAGCTCGATGAGGACGAACAATCACTGACAGAACCAGGCCATACTGCTACCGCCTTCAACGAAGAAGCACAGTCCCTCTGGAAGCTTTACGAAAACAAAACCAGAATATTATCTCTCAGTCTCACAGAACAACTACGGTTAATCCTCGAGCCCACCCTCTCCACCAAGCTCCGGGGCGACTACCGTACCGGCAAACGGCTCAACATGAAGCGCATAATACCCTACATCGCCTCCGACTACAAAAAAGACAAAATCTGGATGCGACGCACAAAACCCTCCAAGCGACAATACCAAGTCATGATCGCACTAGATGACTCGAAATCAATGTCCGAGAGCCGATGCGTGGAACTCACGTTCGAATCTATAGCGCTGGTAGCCAGAGCGCTATCCCACCTCGAAGTCGGTCAGATCTCTATGGTTTCGTTCGGGGAGACGACAAGACTCATACACCCCTTCGAACAGCCGTTCACAGCACAATCCGGTGCCAACGTGTTCGCGGGCCTAACTTTCATGCAGACGAAAACAAACATGAAGTCGCTCGTCGAAACTTCGATCAAACTGTTCCGGGAGGCGAGACAGATGAACCAACAGTCCGATTTATGGCAGTTGGAGTTGATCATATCCGATGGAATATGCGAGGATCATCAAGAAATCCAGAGGCTGGTCAGATTGGCGCACTTTGAGAAGATTGTTTTGATATTTGTGATTATTGATGCTGCCGGGGGTGCGATTGCCGCGGACAATTCTAATTCCAATTCCAAGTCGAAGGGATCGTCTTCGATTTTGGATATGAAGGAGGCGGTGTTTACGGATCAAGGAGATGGGAGGGGTCCTAAATTGCAGGTGAACAGGTATATGGATACATTCCCTTTCAGCTATTACCTTATCATTCGGCGGATAGAAGATCTTCCGGGTATGCTCTCCACAGCTTTGAGACAGTGGTTCTCACAAGCTGCGGAAGCAAGCTAATACTACCCAAGAGTTTTTTATTTTATAATATATTTTGTTTTATTTTTAAAAGCAAATTTCTTTTGTTTTATATTCGATTATATCTTCTCTTATAGATTTTAGAGCAGGCGTTTCAATCTATAGCTTTAATTTATTTCATGTATTTAGAAAAGGAAAAAGCAATTTCATTTGTTATAGTAGTGAATGGCACACATGAGCAGTAGAATAAGAAGCAGGAGTCCTCACGATTAATATACAGCCGGCAAAACATCGAAAAATGAGATTTGCTCCGCCGAAAAAAATAATCAGGACTGAACGACAGTGTGGACAATGAAGGTGTTTGTAATATAAAATCTCAAGCAAAAGAGAAAACAGGTAGAGGAAACGCAAGTTACAATCTGATCAATATTATGGTTTACCGAAAGCATCATCATTACATGATACTGCTTATTCGTCATCCTCTTCCTCTTCACTGTCATCTTCGTCCTCATCGGCCTCCTTGAGCCATTTCAAGAATGAAGCAGAGGCACCCTTGACTTTCTTGCTAGTAGCCGTATCGACATATCGCTTGGAAGCCTTCTCTCCCCATTTCAAGATAGCCTCCTCGCTGACAATTTCGCTATCGTAAATCTGATGGAGGATAGTTGGCATGGAAGGGATCAATGCAGGGAAACTCTTTCCAACAAGGCGCTCAATGCCACCCAAGAAAGCCTTTTCATGGCGCTCGCTACCATTGATAAGCTACAAAGAGAAGCGTCAGTAAAGATCCCTTGCAAGTTAAACAAAAGTGACACAAGATAATTCATACCTTCTTCAACAATCCGGCTCGAGGAGAGATCTGTTTGACGATGTTCTCATTGAACATGCACTGTGGGAGGACTTGAAGGGTCTTGTGTTTTTGATCGAGACCGAGCTCCACGAGTTTCTTCCAGATCTCAATATCATCGACATCGCTCGGGTTGTCCCCTTGTGATTCAAACCAGCCGGCAAAAGTTTCGAAAGAAGAACCACCGGCAGCTTCCTCATCTTCCTCATCATCGCCCATAGTTAACTTCTCAACGGCACTGGTAAGCTCGTTCCTCTGACGTTCCTTCATTGCCTTCTCAGAAGTATCAATGGTGAATTGGGCATCAGCGGTACCATCGGCAGTGATGCCCTTAGCGGCCTCCTGGATGGTGCGAGAGAATTCATCATCCGATCCAGCTTCAGCCTTGTACTGATCCAAATTATTAGAGGCGGTGACCAAGTTTCCATTACCGTTCTTGGTAGTCTCCTCTTCCGAGTTGCTAGCCTCCTTACCCTCCTCGCCGTTGGCGGCAGCCCTGGACTTTTTCTTCTCCTTCTTGTCCTTCTTCTCTTTGCCTTCCTTCTTGGGAGGATTCTTCAAGATGTAGCTGGAAAGCTTGAGGCGAGCGTCGACCATGGTACGCTGGCCGCAGGCCTTGCAGTTACGAATGATGTTTTGGTCCTTGCTGATGGTGAGATCGGTCTCCGGGTTGTGACATTCCTTGCAGAGGACAAACTTGGTGATGAAACCATCCAGGAGATCTTGAAGTTTGCTTGCCTCGTGGGCGCCGTTAATGATCCAGCGGTCATGGTCGCCGGTATTGGTTTGGGCTCCGAGTTCGAAGCCAAAGTACTTGACGACGTAAATTGGAGGACGGGCCAGAGAAGTGGCGATACTTGGGAGATTGACGATGACACTCTTGATGCCGTTACCTTTGCCTTCAATCTATAGGATTCTTAGTCACGTAGGCCATAGATGGATTTGATTCGTTAATTAGAGAGAAAAAATTCTTACCTTAGATTGAAGCTTCTCCATCTTGTAACGGTAGAAGGGGTCGGCGACATCTCGTCTGATATTTATGGTCTAGTATTGAAATTATCAATGAATGATCAAAGCTGACGAAAGAGAAAAAAAAAATATGACATACAGCCATTTTGACGGGTAAGGTCTATCAAGTGCGTAAATGCGGTTTATGTCGTATAGGAATCACAACGCTGGCAATCCAAGATGACATGCGAAACACCTGAGTTGATTAGTTAGTCTAGTTGCTCGGTTCAGAGAATGGCGTCTGTGATGCAACGGACGTGATACTCACTTCGATTGAAAGGCGAAGTTTCTCTTGATGCTGCCTGTAAAAATGGCTGCTGAAGAATAATGGTGGGGTAGGGAATTGTTGTCGGTAGACGTGAAGACGGGGAGGATTTAACCACTACAAAAAATCTGCAAACGCTTCCGACAGGTTTTGGTCGGATTCCAAGAGGAATTGCAAAATGATGGTGATGAAAAGGTCCTTGGGTGCAAATGCATGAACAATCGTCGTGGACAGAGAAGTCCCCGCTTGGTATCAGGTGGGTGGTTTGGAAGTTGAGGTCCTTTTTTTCCTAACAAAGAGGAGAGAGAGAAACGCCCTTTCCTTTCCTTTTTTTATTTCTTGCTCGATAGGTTTGTTTAGTCCTTGCTTGCAGGCGGCAACGGGTAGGGAAGAGATGTCGACGGGAAGATGGAAGCAAGTGAGCGGTGGTGGTTGTGGTTGTGGTTCTTTTGAAATAGAATAAATATGAATATCAAAGAAGATTTTTCGATGGATGGCACGTTGTCTGTGAACAAGGTGGTTCTTTCCGGTTAGCTCTTCTTTGGCTCTCAATTTTTTTCACCGAATTTTTGCCTTCAAGACAGGCTCGCACACAAAACCCGCCCGCCTCACATAAAAACAGCAGGCAAGCAAACAAGCAAACAACGGGCAACAGCTATTTTGACGCTGCTGCCAACTTAACTGGCTGGAGAGCTCACCTTCCAGTTCTCGTATCGTGGCTACTATTACTGGGCAGTAGTTAACTGGGGGGGACGGACAGCAAAGTCCCTTGCTGATTCGACGGTCTCACGAGAAGGTGAACAGATTATCTGCTGATAATATTGCAGACTACGGATGAACAAGACGGTAGAAAAGTAAAAGACGAAGAGACGTGATATTTTATTCGAAAGAGAGGAAAGTAAAAATAAAATAAAATCGTTTCACAGGCTGGAATCCAGGCGAATCTTATTGTCATTCTCCTTCACATGGCTTAGTCACAGCTCCCATTCGCAGGCGCCAGCTGCAGCCAGGGGGGAAGGGGAATATGCCGACATCCCCGATACTTTGACTGGCTCCAGCTGGCTGGCATTCATTCCTAAGTACCTACACGCGTCCTTTGCGTGCATATTTTCCAGAATATTCGGGGCGGCGCGGTCTTAACGGTGAACCGCGGTCTTAACGGGCGCCGCCTGCTTGCTGGGTCGTACCGTACGCCTCTCCAGACTAGGGTCGTACTATAGTTACAGTGTGACACGATATTATGCACGTTGGTTCGAGGAGCCTAACTTGTCTTGATTTCGGGGTTGCCGGCTAGTTAGCTCAAAAGTAGCTACAGGTGTTCCAAAGATTTCTCGCAAAGAGTCAATAATCATTCAAAGGCGGTGATATACAGTATCTATTGAATTTAAAATGTTATACATTCCTTCGCACAAGCTTTATAAAATAAATAATACCTCTAGTGTCTATAGTACCTGTCTCGCTTGAAAAAAAAACAAACAATACTGTAATATAATATGCAAATACTTTATCAAATGTGAACTTCAGCTCGGACTCAACGGATTCTCCGGGCTCATATCACCAGCAAACCTATCCCTCGTAACGTGCACAAACTGCTTCTCGTCCTTCACCGAATTCAAAATAAACCAGGCATCCTTCTTCGTCATGAGCCCCTGTAACTGTCCGTGATACGCAAACAGTAGATATCTCAACCCCAAATCTTGAAACAATGAAGTTGCTAGCATCAAAGAACTGCGCGCCGGCAGCGTCATGGGCGTATGGTCCATCCATGGCCGCATATCTAGCGAGTTTTCCGATACCGTCCCTATCAAAGCCGACCCTCCAAAGTGGCATTCCGTACTTCGAGGCAGGTCTCTCGCCTGATCGATTGCGTAACGAAGCTCGGTTCGTGAAATGTATCCCAATAACAGCGCATCTCTAGTATCTGCTACTACAGGGAAACCTTTATACGGCTGAGTGTGAAGAAGGTCATCTAGTGAAGTCCAAGTCAGCAAATGTATCCCCGTCGCTATGCTGCCAACTAAGCTCACCTAAGGAAGCTATAGTATGCCCCGTTGCCTCGATCAGCACGATATCTTCAAGTCTGGTCATGACTTGCGAAACGAGCAGGTCAGGCACCGGGTCATCTCTGTTATCCAAGAATGGATACTCTTTGAAATTGATCCAAGATTCATATATCCCTCGTCTATCAAAAGCATCGCCGACCCATTTGCTGATCAGGACCGCCACCATGATCGGTAGGACATACGTCAAAGCTCCGGTAAGCTCAAACATAATGACCACAATAGAAACTAGATATACTTTTGTTAGCAAAAACACCTTTTGGGCTCAAGGAGTGCTCCTACCGGTCATTCTGGTAACACCTGCAAGTGCAGACGCAGCGCCTACAATAGCATAAACTCCAGGTGTGATACATTCAACATCAGGTTCGCACGAGCTGAGCATCCATGCTGTCGGGTTGTTTCTATGCCATACCTGAATCACCATTCCTATAGCTCTTCCGTACAAGGCCCCTATTGCCATAGATGGAAGTAAGATTCCAGCCGGAATCTGCAGTCCAAACGTGAAAGCAGCAAGCGCCATTCCCACGAGAGAAGCTAAAAGGAGTAATGAAACTGGACCAGCGGTTTTGCCATCCCTGTTTACAACTAATCAGAATATATCTCAGTAACATATTACCTTGGCATACTTACTGGCAAATATCCAAGATGTCGTCGTTAGTCGCTTTGCACTCTTGGAATAGGTTCGCCACCAGCTCGGATGCTTGAACTCGCATAAATACGTTCGGGTAGTTAATCAACGCCGAGATAGACGCGATAATAACAACCTCGATGATCGGATATGACTTTATCCAGCTCCCTTTTCTCTTTTCCGCAATGAACAAGTTCGCTTTGATAAATAAACCGCCATAGATACCCTTCGTAGACAGTGTTAGGTTTCTAATTTGAGAGATATTCTTAGCTCAGTGTCGGACTTACCCCGATTATTCCGAGAACGCAAAATGGAATAAGTTCAAAATCGTGCCAGCCTCGTGTGAATATCACTTGATATAAAACCAGTTTTCCAGTTCGGAATGGATTCATGAACTGTAAGGTCACCGCTGCAACCATGGCGCAGACAAAGCTCTGCCACATAGTCTTATCCGGGAAGTAATATGAAACTTGCTATAGGTAAACCAGAATCAGAATAACTTTGTTTTACCATAGGTTGCATGAGATAGAGTGTATACCTCCAAACTGAATAGCACACCGCCAATCGGCGAGCCAAAAGCCACGGATATACCCGCAGCGGCAGCCGCAGAAAGAATCTCACGTTTTCGGGCTTTGATAGATTTAGTCCTGTAACAATAAAACCAGAATATTTAAACAAGGTTACCTTCATTTTGGCTGATAGAACGAAAAGGCTTCATCAGGAGATTCGCACAACAACACGCGACATGAACTAAAGGGCCCTCCTTCCCAAGCCAGAGGCCTGAAGCTACAGATAAACACTAGCGTCCCGTAAATTAGTGATCCCGAATTCAAAACCCCAGGAGAGGAACCTACCAAGCCGACAGATTTTATAGCCAAAGTCCAGCCACCCATAAAGCGCCGGATGACGAATCCACCAAGAACAGTCTTGATCTCGGGTATACCGCTTTGCCGAGCATACGGCGCAAATTTAAGAACCAAGTAGCTGGCGGATATCGCAAATGTTATCTGACAAACTCTCATTAATAAGATACACTCTTCACAAGTTAATCGTTATGAGAAAACTTACGGAAAACAGCATGAACATAATATACTGCACAATATATGCACCTCCTGCAGGTTTGACATGGAAGAGTTGTGCCCATGTAACCCAATGCTTACACTGTTCGGTTGCTACATATACATCGTTAGCAATATATTGTCGGCTATATAGGGTAGTCTTTACTGACATTGGAGACCTAGACAGCAGGTAGCATGACTTAGATAGAACGTTGTAGTACAAACTCCGTTCTTCGTATCGGCAAGCCAGTTCGATGCGATATCTATTGCCGCGGCTATTAGGCCCACAGCAATCCCTACCAACGCGACAATAGTGAGAACCAGTTCCTAGAATTGTAGCGTTCCGTTTTGATGTATGTACCGGCGAGTATGAGAACAATCCATGCCTGACTTGCATCTGCGAGGACTCGAAAGTAAGTCGCAACGCCTCCTCCACTTCTTAAAATCCTCAACCTCAGCTGCTCGACAGTATACTCGCGAATCCAATCTGTAAATTCCAGTATTAACATCAAAATCCCAAGATAACCGTCCAAAGCAGTTATAGAATACCTATTGCAGTAAGATCTTCGTATGCAGCTCTCTGCCCCGCGGCTTCAGCAGACCAATCCATGATCCCCGGTTTATTGTCCGGAATGTTACGACTAGGACCGGCATCTGAATCTTCGGGGTCGATGTCTAGGAATGGCGTGTTGCTCGAGACGATATGTATCGGACTGAGTTGGTGGTATATCTGGCTCCCCGCCATGCTGCGCGACCCTTCACCAGGGGAGAAGGGCATTGCGTTTTCTCAACGAGGCGGTCGCCGCCTCTGTATTCGGTTTTCAAAATATATCGGTTCTCCAAGGGCTCGGCATTGGTCGAGGCGAGAAGAGAGAAAGTATACGGGATGGTTAGGTTACGTGGATACGAAGCCGGCGATGCTTCATGTGTCCGTTGTTATCGGTACGTGGGCGGCTGGGTGTAGCTTGAGCTTCGCAGGGTTATCGAAGCGAGACCACGGATATCGCGGACAGTTGCGATTTGGCCAGATGTTGCTTTAACGATCGGACTGCGCTGCAGCTTTGAAAACGAAAGTTGCAACTCAAGTTCTCCTCCACTTTCAAAAGTCCTAGCAATAGGGACGGAGAGATCGATAGTTTCGAGCGAGAGAGAGAGAGAGCGAATATATTCGACTATTACGTATTTCGAGGCATGCTACGACGGCATGGTGGTGGAAGCGAGCTCACAGTGGTAACGAACTCGAACCCGACAATCTTGGCGCTGCCTGGCGTTCACGCGGCACCATGCATTCCACACTTGTTCGACGCAGCTGCAGTGGGTGGTTATGGTATTATTATTACTACTTAATCTATCAGCCGTCCTGGGCGGGAATCCGGGAAAGTGGGCAGACAGATGACAGGCTATCAGCTGCCACCCCTCCTTTGCTGCGAGCTGTAGCCTGTGAGACGGCGCGCAGGAAGGATGCAGTTATGGCAGGGGACGGCGACAAGTTGATAATAAGAATTAGGTCCGGTTATGCAACTGTGGGGAAACTACGATATCCGATGCTTCTGGCAAGAGCACCAGTATACCCACGCTCGTGCGGGGCCCCGGATCCTGAGTAGGCATGAGAAGGTAGCCTCCTGCCGTTATCAAGGCTGAAGGTTACATATCGGTACACAGATACTCCGCTCCCTCCTGTACATACATACTTAAGTATGCGACTGAGCTGAGGGGTTAAGTTACATGGGGGGTATTTGCATTGAGCGGAAAGCGCTTTGATGCTAATTGAAGCCTGGTTGCAGACGGTCCAAAAAGTCCCTCTGCATATATTCCGGACCGACATGCAATAAGAATTACATGTCCATTTCGACTTTTTATTTCCCACTCTAACCATCTTCTCGATCTCTGGCCAGTTCAAATCTAGATATTTGCAGATGCGAGATTCCAACATCTCATTACTCCGCGTCTTCGAGTAGTACAACCCTCGTTGGAGTTGGGGATGTAAGCCCACACCGCGCACAGCAACAACCGTTCATCCCCCACGTTGTACGATGATTCTCACCGTCGGTTCCCCATGTGTGGGCAATGCCGCCAAAATGAAGGCCGTCCTCACTCCCAGATTGTGTATGTATATATATGTCTTATCGCTCGTCGTATATTATCATCTCTTTTGTGTGTTTAAACTGACTCTAGCTCTGATTGTTTGCAATCGAAAGTGCCGTCATCCAGACTTGTCTCGTACAGTGGCTATCTTAGCCATAGACTGGTCTCCGTGCACCGCAGCGGTCAATTCAACGTCTTTTCCACTTCGTCTGCCAAATTTGACTCTGCTCCCGAGTCTTCAAAGCCTGCTGGAATCCCGTATTCAAATTTGACCGTTGGAATTCCGCTTGAGACCTTTCCGAATGAACGTCGTGTCGCAATTGCCCCGCAAAATGTTGCCCAATTGCGCAAAAAAGGCTTTAAAAAGGTCCTCATCGAGACAGGAGCCGGCGCCGAATCCAGCTTCACGGATCGCGCCTACGAAGCTGCCGGGGCTACCGTTGGAGATCGCAAATCCATTTGGTCCGAGAGCGACATCCTGCTGAAAGTTCGTGCCCCGAATGTCGAATCAGAGGTTCCTATGCTCCGTAAAGGTTCAACGCTCGTGTCCTTCCTCAACCCATCCATCAACAAGACATTGGTAGAAGCTTTGGCAAATCAGGGTACTACCTCTTTCGCAATGGATTTGATCCCTAGAATATCTAGGGCTCAAACCTTTGACGCCCTCAGTTCAATGGCAAACATCGCGGGTTACAAGGCTGTATTGGAGGCCTCCAACCATTTCGGCCGCTTCCTGACAGGACAGGTTACAGCAGCCGGAAAAATTCCACCATGTAAGGTTCTTGTGATTGGTGCCGGTGTCGCCGGTTTGTCTGCTATCGTTACCGCTCGTCGTATGGGTGCCATCGTTCGAGGTTTTGATACTCGTGAGGCTGCTCTTGAACAAATCCAGTCCCTTGGTGCGGAACCAATCCGTGTAGATTTTGAGGAATCTGGCGAAGGTGGAGGTGGTTATGCAAAGGTTATGTCCAAAGAATTCATCGAGGCCGAAATGAAGCTATTTCACGCCCAAGGTAGGGTTCCTTGACGTTTATATATTCAAGTATAGCAAGGGCTTATATAATTTCTCGAATAGCCAAGGAAGTCGATATCATTATCACAACTGCTCTCATCCCCGGAAAACCAGCACCTCGATTGATCACTGAAGAAATGATTGCCAGCATGAAACCAGGTTCCGTTATAGTCGATCTTGCCGCTGAAGCCGGTGGAAACGTAGCTTTGACTAAACCCGGCGAAATCGTAACGAAAAACGACGTTCACATCATTGGATACACTGACCTACCTTCTCGGCTCCCTACCCAATCTTCGACCCTCTACGGAAACAACATCACTAAGTTCCTTCTGTCAATGGAAGGTGAAAACAAATCATCATTCACTGTAGATCTTAACGATGAAGTTGTACGCGGTGCTATTGTAACTCACAACGGAACAATTCTCCCAATGGCTCCACGACCAGTTCCACCTCCCCCACCCGCGAAGCCAAAGGTTGACGAGAAAGCTACTCAGACATTAGAACTAACCCCATGGCAGCAAACTACTCGAGATGTCGCTGTTACAACTGGTGGACTTGGCTCGCTTTTGGCACTTGGAAAACTCACGACTCCTATCTTCATGAACAACATCTTCACTTTCGGTCTTGCGGGTCTCGTAGGCTATAGAGCTGTATGGGGTGTACAACCAGCCCTCCATTCGCCGCTGATGAGTGTGACCAATGCAATCTCAGGTAAGATTTCCGGTGGAAAGGCTTAGACTCAAACATCTAACATTGTTTCCAGGTATGGTCGGTGTCGGTGGCTTCTTCCTGATGGGAGGAGGCTATTTCCCTGGAACCTTCCCTCAACTCCTAGGCGCTATCTCTGTTGCCATGGCCTTCGTCAATGTTTCTGGTGGCTTCGTAATCACAAAGAGAATGTTGGACATGTTCAAACGACCTACTGATCCTCCAGAATATGGTTATCTATGGGCAATTCCAGGAGCCTTGTTTGCTGGCGCCTTTGTTGCATCCGGACTGGGAGGACTAGACGGTCTCCCGACGGCTGGCTATCTTGTGTCTTCGCTTTTGTGTATCGCTTCTATTTCCGGATTGTCATCACAGGCCACTGCTCGACGAGGGAACGTCCTCGGTATGCTCGGAGTCGCTATCGGTGTTCTTGCTGCCCTATCTTCTCTCGACCTTTCACCACAGGTTCTTACCCAATTCGGTGTTCTTGCCGCCGCTGGTGGAGTCTTGGGTGCGGCTATCGGGTTCAGAATCACACCAACTTCTTTGCCACAAACTGTCGCAGCTCTACATTCCGTCGTTGGTCTTGCTGGTATGTAGTCACCATCAAACGTTACATTTTCAGCCGAAGGTCGCGCTAACATAATGGGACTACAGCTGTCATGACTAGTATTGGTCTTGTTCTCAGCCATGTGAATGACATCTCAACATCGCATCTCATCACCGCCTACTTGGGAGTACTTATCGGTAAGACAATATGCTTTCTTATAATTAGCAACTGATTTTTAACATATATCACACTTCTCAAAATAGGCGGTGTCACGTTTACTGGTTCCATTGTTGCATTTTTGAAGCTTGCTGGTCGCATGTCTTCGAAGCCTATAACGTTGAAAGGAAGACATGCGATAAATACATCTCTTCTCAGTGCCAATGTAGCTACGGGAGCGTTATTTGCGACGTCTGCAGTTGGAAACCCCGCTATAGCTGCGACGTGTCTGACCGTAAATGCTGTTTTATCCTTTATAAAAGGATATACTACGACAGCGGCGATTGGCGGAGCTGACATGCCCGTCGTTATTACGGTGAGATGTTTGAGAAATCCATATCTTGAACGAAAATGCTAACAACTCTATCCTAGGTGTTGAACGCTTATTCTGGATTCGCTCTTGTCGCGGAGGGCGTTATGCTAGATAATCCACTTTTAACCACAGGTAGGACAGATATCTGGCTACTTCATTCAAGAGGAAGATACTAACTCAAGGATCAGTGGGTTCGTTGATCGGTGTTAGCGGTTCTATTCTATCGTACATCATGTGCGTGGGGATGAATCGTTCCCTTACGAACGTTCTATTCGGAGGCATAGCTCCAATAGCTCAAGAGGAACATAAAATGGAGGGCGTTATCACCAAAACTACAGTTGACGAGACTGTAGAAGCCCTTTTGAATGCAGAAAGCGTCATTATTGTAAGATTTTGGATTCGAATTCTTCCATTCTTCAGGATATTGTTTCTAATAAACACTTGTTTTAGATTGTTGGATATGGCATGGCTATGGCGAAAGCACAATACCCAATCGCCGAAATCGTCAAGATTCTTCAAGCCCGTGGCATTAAAGTCCGATTCGCCATCCACCCTGTCGCAGGAAGAATGCCAGGACAGTGCAATGTGCTGCTGGCTGAAGCTTCAGTTCCATACGACATCGTCCTCGAGATGGACGAGATTAATGAAGATTTCCCAGACACCGATCTCGCTTTAGTCATTGGCGCTAATGATACTGTCAACCCTATTGCATTACGGCCAAACAGTCCGATTGCTGGCATGCCAATTATCGATGCTTATAAGGCCAAGTCTGTTATTGTTATGAAGAGAGGCATGGCTTCTGGATATGGTATGATTCCCTTTCCGCACTTTTCTCTTTCCGAAATCAGCCGTGCTAACTCTTGCCATTACTAACTTGGCAGCCGACGTTCCAAACCCAATGTTCTATATGCCAAATACCCGCATGTTATTCGGTGACGCCAAGGCTACTTGTGATGGTAATTACCCCCACCTATTATTTTAGTCCCTTCAAGCAGGATGACTAATGAGTTTGTCTTTTTCTAGCCATCAAAACTGGATTGTCGAGCCGCGGAACTCAAACTGATTAAGTTTTTTACGCATGATGATATTTGTGTTTTCTTATATCTTTTTGACAAATTTATGCATGCAGACGGTGATAGGCATATATCTATACCCGTACATAGATCCTTCTTATGTGACAGCATAGATTAGATCTCATAGTCTCATAGCTCTGCATTCAATGCGTGTAATTTCTTTTCGTTTATTTCCAAATCTGCATTTTCTCTTAACTGGATATTTTCTCAAAAACCTTATATGTGAGACCGATTTTGGTTTTCGTAGGCTGTCATATATGCAGGGAGACCTTTTTCCCTCGATACGAGATCTCCACCCCATACGTATCCTGATTACCCCCTTCCAGCGTGCGAGGCGTCCCTAAAATAGAAATCTTCGTAACTGACTATCAAATGAAGGCAGACGGGATGGATTGCGATTATCAAGGATGATTCTATAATCTGCGCGCCGCAACGACGTAAACAAACGGGACGGGCTCCACAATCGATGCAATCTGCCAGTTGCGCCGTTTCAAGTTTTTTTCACCTATCGATTGATAATGAGAAAAATGTATATTATATTATATAATAAACCCGTGCATATCTTTGTTTCGCTGCATCCTTTTGAATTTCCAGGAAATCGCGGAGTATTCAATTCTTTGCCCTAATGTGGAAGTGCTTGGCAGTCACCTGTTTGAGCTTTGCTACCTTGTTTGTGGATACTTCTGGCTGAGCTGAGAAAACCCGGCAACAGGTTTCTAACTAGCGTCTTCGCTTCAACATTACCACACCCGCCGACGTTACTCCTTTGCAGCTTCGATGGTGACAGTAACGTATTCGGCGCCAGTTCATGAATTCATTGTAATATATCTCGGATCATATAGCTGGCGAGTCCGAAGCATATGAATCGGCTTGAGATAGAGATCGGGTTGTGTCCACTAAAAATCATCGATATTTCCATGGCATCGGAAATCTGATGTAAATATCGTATCAGTTATCCAAGTCCTCAACTATCAAAGGCAGGTAGTATACATCCAACCATAAAATAAATTACAGGATGAACCGACCAACCGCAGGCTCCAGCGCGCGCGGAATGTCGATGCGAATGAAGTCGCGATAACTAGGGCATGTTATAATAGTTAACAGGCCAGCCCTCTGATTGCATTGTCCCACCTATAAAAGAGTATGTTAACGAATTCTCGCCAAGGCCTCGTTGAAGCTCTCATTCTACAACCCTCTTTCGGAATCGTGCGAGTTGATCATCTGCGGTTCCTAAACATACTTGACTTAAGTGTCTAAGATATAGACAACCTTCTTGTTCCCGCACGTTTCTGCACCAATCAGCTGGTCGCTTTGGGAAGATATATAAAATGGTCGGTCTGAGCGCATCACTCGGACCTGGAGGGTTTAAAGCGATGGGGTCGGAAGCAGCCAGATGCAGCGGACTTTTTTGGATTCGAGTCCCTCTGTTCTGGAATACATCTTAATAAATCTAAAGGAATTTATTCTTTTCCTACGAGCGCGATATCTTCAAGTCGATCTAGCTAAGGGATAGCTCCAAGAAATAAGAAACCGACAATATGAGATGCGCAATACTCCATTCGGTGCTGTACCTTGCAGCTGGGGCTACGGTAGCTGAAGCATGTAATGCGGATAATTGCGCGAGGCACATTACCGGAGCCGAATTAAACCCTCCGCTCACCCTACGACAAGCCGATTGTTCTAGCTTCATGGCAGTTAAAGTTAATGGAGCCGCTGCCGCCGCTAACACAACTACCGTCTGGGCCACTGTAACTGTCACAAGTGGAGCCGACACTGAAGATGTACGTAGTTCCTTCGATATCTACGCCATTAATTCACGTCCGCCCAATTAGACACTATAGCTAATTAAACATATTTATTACGGATAGGCTCCTGCGAACGCTTATTATATCAAAAGAGCCGATGCTGTAACAACGGAGTATACCACGCCAACCGATGTTCCAGCATATGCGACCCCGTGTTCCGGGTCCTCGAGATACAGCTCTGCCTGTTCCTGCTGGGGCATCACTCGCACTACAATCATGGGAGTAAATTCCGTGGTGACAGTCACCTCGACCTCAACCGTTACGGTTGAGACCAAGCCTCCTAACCCTACTACTACCACTGATCCTGGCAACCCCGGGTCCGATCCAGGTTGCTCTAAACCCTCAATACAGTGCTCTGGAAGCTGTAAGAACGTCATGACGGATACCAAAAACTGCGGCACTTGTGGAAACGCTTGTAAGACTGATGCTAGTTGCGTCAACGGTGTGTGCTCGGAGCCATTGTGCGCCGACGTTCCAGCCTGGACTGGCGGATCCGACAAGATGGACTGTACCGGTACCACTTACACGGATCAGCAACTAATGCAAGCTCCTCCTCCATGTTTCTGCCTGCAGGGTATCAATAAGAAGTTCTGTACGGCTTATGGAGATCTTCCCCTACCGACATGGGCTACGCATTGCACCGCCGACAGCGACTGCGATCAAGGACAGATCTGCGGTACCGTACCTTTTATCACTGGTACAAAGGTTTGCGTCAGAGCTGGGAATCCAAAATGCACCAATATGCAATCGACGTCGAGATTATTCAGAACCCGCGCGAAGCAGAGAAGGTCGAACAAGATCAGGAGCTGGAAGTTATCAGGCCACTAGCTAGTAGTCTGCCAGCTTGTTGTCCCCTTACGGCCTTTTAATACGCTTTCCTTTTCATCCTAATTACTTGTTACCTAAGTATACTACTCGCACATACCCTCAAGCAAACCCACGCGGTTACGTTAATATATAACATAACGTTGAGGTATAGCTAGCTGCATGTGAGCAAGGTTTAAAATTGTATTTCGTGTTGCATTGGGAGTTCAGAACCACCCATGGATTAATTATCTCCATGCATGCATGTCGGGGCCAATGGATTTTTACAATTAACCTTGTATAATAAAGTATTGTATAAAAAGGCTTATGTCAAAAAACAGACAGGGTAGGCATTGCCTTGTCGATGTGACGGCTAATCTCGGTAGTATCGAACTAGCGAGACAGTTGATATTTTTTTAAAAAAATTTTATGACAAGGCAAATTCAAGGTCGATCGTCCGAATCATGCTTATAGCCAGCCCTAAATCACTCACGAATATTAATTTATTTTATGAATAATATATGGTGGTATTCGTTCGACTTTTTGAGGAACTGCCTAAATATATGCTGTATAGCAGGCCACGTAATACCGTCGAGGATCATGGACGAAAAACATGATGTATAAAACCTTTTATGGTCCGACTTACTTATCTTTTACCACACCACTATTTGTTGATAAAGGCTTAAGGATGTTGCTCCAACATTTTAACCCACCCTGGTTCGACGAAAATACATGTATACATAAATAGTGTAGGTTACAGCAATTAATTGCATTTTGGCATGCATGCAAATTTGAATTTGTGAAACGAAACTTGGTTAGGAGATTATAATATTGATACTACGGTGGCATAGCAGCCCGTTATGCGTTACGCACTATATAGTAGTGCTATATATATGTCGGAATTTGTTAAAGGAAATTGAAGAGTATGCAACCGGTTATGATATAAGTACTTCAGTAAGTACTCAAGTATTCACGGAGCATTAAAAAATATCGCTCCGATAGCCGTCTGTTTTGAGACATACCAGACATCGATAAAAACGTGTTGCCAACCAAAATTCCCTTTTAAATTTGCCTGGTGGGTGACTGACGGGATTTCGAAGCTTTTCAGCCAAGAGCTTACCAGCAACCGACCCACTTTTTTGGTTCAGAGCCTCGTTCCTGAACAACCCTGATTGGATGGGCCGCTTGACCCATGATTTCACCATGACTACTGATAGGCGGAAGGCCGAAGGTTACATTTTATATTTTTTTTTTTTTCCGACGACTAAAAAAGTCTAGGGGGGAGGTTAAATAAAGAAACCTGGGGGATTGAGCTAGATTTCATTCGATGCATCGATGGGAAACACGAATAAAGACAATAAAAAACTTGCATCAACCCTTCCTCTCGTCACCGGGGAAAGACGGCTTTTCGGCACCAAAAGAGCTTGTTCTTCTAGCGAATAGTTAAGGTTCTGCAAGGGATTAGGGTAGCATCAGCCATGGCCATGCTCGCCTTTGCGGATCGTAGCTCATTCCGACAATGCAATCCGGGGTGTATGACGGTGGCATGTTCTATTTAGCCAAGAACCTCTCTATAGCTCACCTATAGGCCTATCCTATTATTATTATCATTATTATTTTTCTTTTTTAGTTTTCTTTTTTAAATGATTTTTTTTGTATGGCTCTGACGTTCAAGGTTGAGCCCTACAGCTAGATGGGACGAAAATGGGGGATCAACGGGTATTGTTCCGAAGCCTACCTCAAGGGGCCATATATAAAGAGAAGGGGTTCGGTCGCAGGATATGTACATATATAACTTGGCTATGCATGGTTTTATATATGTCCTTCTGCCAATATCCTTCTCGAATCCCTTGGTTAGAATTTCCTTGAGATCTTTAGCCTACAATTTATTTACCAAGGTACCGAATCATCGCTGATAGTTTGGTCCACACACTGCATATAAAAAGTAAGTGCTTGGTCTGGTCGATTATATACTTTATACATTCGCTGCGCTGAGCTTCTTGACACAAGACTAATACATTCGTACTCTCGATTTTCCAAACCATAAAGTTATTAAAAAATAAATTTGCGTGTGAGTTTGAAATTGAATAGAATATTTATTAAATACTCTCCAACTTATTACCCAAGTCAAAATATGGCTGTTCTCAAATTGGCCATTGTCAACGTCTTGCTGCTTGGCAGCACTCTTGCAGCCGGTCTCGCTCCTCGAGCGCCTTGCGAGACCTGCACGGTCCTTAACCACGCTCTATGCCCAGGAGGGCCGGTCCCAGCAACCGTCTGCGGCCCATGCGGATATCCAATCCCAACCGTCGTACCATGCCCTACAATAGTCACATCACCAAAACCTACCACAACCAAAGCTTGCACGACTTGCACGACACTTACAACTCCTCTGTGCCCAGGAGGACCGGTTCCAGCAACCGTCTGTGGCCCATGCGGATACCCACCCCCAACTGTCGTACCGTGCCCTACGATGGTATCATCACCAAAACCTACCACAACCACAGCCTGCACAACTTGCACTACACTTACGACACCCCTATGCCCAGGAGGACCGGTCCCAGCAACCGTCTGCGGTTCATGTGGCTCTCCACTCCCAACCGTCGTGCCATGCCCTACAATAGTCACATCACCAAAACCTACGACAACCACAGCTTGCACGACTTGCACGACACTTACGACTCCCCTATGTCCCCTAGGAACAGCTCCAGCCACAGTCTGCGGTCCATGCGGCTACCCGATCCCTACTGTCGTGCCATGTCCTTGCGCGACTTGCACCACCTTTAAAACACCCATCTGCCCAGGTGGACTAGGACCTACCACCCTATGCGCACCATGCGGTCAACCGATTAACACCCGAGTCCCTTGCCCGTTTATACCGACAACAACTGTCAAGGTGACAAAGACGGCGAAGCCGTGTACCACTTGTACCACTTTTGCGACGCCCCTTTGCAACGGGTTGGGACCATCGAGTGCTTGCGGACCTTGCGGGACGCCGATTAATGTGAGAATCAATTGTCCGTTGATGACGACAGTTGCAAGAACTTGATGAGATACATATATATCGATCGTACGGCGGGTACTCTTATTGAGTGGGTCTATTCGAACAGTCTGATAATTTGTCTCTTATCTATAGCTTGTAATGTAGAAAACGAAATATGTGTTCAAGAGATCCGAAGTCATCCGTGGACATGAAGCCGCAGTTAGGCCAAATTGATCGTCCTCCTTTTAAACTTTGATGTTTTGAATATTTTTAAAATTGCCCATGCACTTTAGAGTTTCCAGTATGCTGTAGCTTTATTAAACTTACGCACGGCCGAGGAGGTTTATGTAAATGATCATGAAACAACCATATTATTTACAGCTTCTGGGTGCTCACATTTGAGTCTGAAGCTTTAATTAAAATTGCGGCTGGGGTTTTTTATGTCAGACAATATCATGATCAAGATCTGTGGCGTAGAGGTAATTATGTATGGCTTAGTAATTGCCCTCCATCGGCAAATTAATGCAATGCAATACAATGCACCGGTGGTGTCAGATTACGATGATGTACTTGATATCATATAAGCCAGGCCTTTCCGGCAAAATCACGAGCTAGAAACGCCCAGAGTCTACCATCTCTATTTATATTTATACCGATAGAATCAGGGCTTACGCACTTAGCATACGTATTCGACCCAGTCCAGTCCAGCCCAGCCCAGCCAACACAGAAGCGGTTTGCGTGGTAGTGTTGGATTTTGAGTGTTGTTGTGTTGATTGTTTTCGTCGTCCGTTCGGCGGACAGCAACCAGCAGCAGCCAGCTCTCTTCTTATTCCTCTTCCTCTCTCTCCGTTCTCTCTTCAACCAAACAACAATCGACCTCCGCCACTTCCTCTTCTTCCTCCGTCCTTTCTTCCTCCCTCACCACACCTCTCCGTCCTTCGACCTCCCCTCCCTCCTGCCATCGACATCCCTCTCCGATACTCAGCCTACAAATCTACCCGCCTAAGTCTCCTGGAATACTCTTCCGTGTCGACTATATTTCACGCTTCGGCATGCTTTAACTAGTCGGCCGACCTGGGAAAAAAAAGATTAAACCCTACGTGGGCTGCGTTTGAGGGATACAACGCTTACTCCAGCCGCCCCTCACAGTTTAGCTCTGTGGCGTCTGGTTCTCGTCCCTTTCCGGGTTTCAGCACACGGCAAAGGCTCTCAAGGTAGCCAATACCGTCGTCTCCGAATCCTGTCTGGCAGAAACCTCCTTTTCCACCACTCGTAACTACCCTAATACTCCTCGACATTCTATTCGCATCCGTTTTCCTTGGATCTGAGCGCTGCCACGACACCGAACCCGATAAAAAAAAAAAAAAATCATCCCCTGAAATCTTCATCCCGCTACCTTTTCTATAAATCCCTTCTCGATAATATCCAAAACCTCTCCACTCGTAGTAGTCCAACCTTCGCAAATTTCACCAGCACACCGATATCTTCCCCTCACGTACCAAGTTTTTCTTCGTTTCTAGTGATATTTTTTTTAACCTTCGAGAATGAGTAACCCCTTTGCCGCCTTCGCCCCTAGACGGGTCTCACCGAAACCAAATCTCTCAAATGCTTCTGGTATATTCTTCTCGTCTTCGACTTCGACTCTTCCAGATGGATTCCAGAGTACTTACCCTCGCCATACAGGCCCCAAAAAACGGAAAGCAAGCCCTACGGATGACGATTTGCAAGACAACTTTGATCGGATGTCCGCATCTCCAACTGCGTCTCCCAACCTCGCTAACCGAAACATACCTGCCCAGCCAACACAATCTAGAACGATAAAACGAGCCAGAACGGCGGTCACAGGACGCCCTCTACCCCTTTCCCGACTTTTGGAAACGTTGGACTCGAACGGCCTGAAGACCGTTTTGCGAACCTTGTGTGATCGTCACCCACAGCTTACAGCTGAAATTTCCGCGGTGGCACCGAAGCCAACCGTATCCAGCTCCCTCAACCTTCTTCACAATTACGAGAACTCCCTTCGTCAGTCGTTCCCATACGGCGGTAATCCTGAAGGAGACTATGCATACAATCGCGTGAAGCCAGCATTGCTCGAGTTATTAGATGCCCTATCCGATTATACTCCCCATTTCCTTCCACCCAACGAGTCATCTCTTTCCAACGGACTTGAATTCTTGGACGGTGCGACATCCATAATTCATCGATTACCAAACTGGGAGAATCCGATACATAACCATCACAAAAATGTTGCGTACGAGGAAATAACAAAGGCTTGGATCCTTGTTCTAAAAGAAACGGCGAAACGAGGAGGTGGTATTAGCTTGCAGTACGATGGTTGGGATGGAAAGCTACAACGGCATAACGAACAATCCGGTGGTAGACTAGAACCCACATTACTTGAACTACGAAATGCCCTGGGTTGGCTTAGTAATGATAATAACCAGTCCTTACAGCAAACAAGGACTGGCAATACTCTTGGTTTCCGCATCGAGACACCCGGTGCTCCGGTTCCCCTTCAAATTTGGTAGAGGTATTGCCTCCCCTATTGGTCTTTAAAAAGAAATTTATATGATGCTTTTTTGGTTTAGTTTTTTTTTTTGATTTTTAGCTGTGCTGGTTCAATTTTCGACAGTGACAACTTGATGAGCTTCACCACACACACACAGAGAAGTCTTCAGTCGCTTTCCCTTTTTACGTATTTCCCCCTATATCCTTCCGGATAGCACGCTTGCATTTTTCTACTTCCCGAAGCGTCCGAATCTTTTCGTATATCATTTCCTTCCCTTTACGGTATCGGAGCCCCTCCCAGCGGTTGTTTCCTTTTTTTTACCAATAGGCACTATCGTATTTCCCTTTGTCCGGTTTTTGGTTTTCTCCCTTACAAACTCGAGCAGAAATGTAGTTCTAATGATCGCATACCCGGATCGCTAAGCTTTCAATAATCCCTTTCACGAAGACGGCCACAAGGCTTTTCCAATCCAGCAAAAAATAACACTAACGTCCCTTGTACTTTTATATCCAAATCAGTATTTTTTTTTTTTCTTTTTCTTTTTTCTTTATTCCTTTTGTTGCATTTCGGTGGGTGTTGAGACTTTCTATTTTTGGAGTATATTAGGATCTTATCTTTATAGTTATATAAGCCTTTTTTTTTTTCTTTCTAACTTTTTTATTAATTATTCTTCCGGTTGTGATGTATATTTATATTGTCTATATATGTCGCCAATTGGCGCGGTATTATATATACTTACTTTAGTACTTATTTAACAGGATGCGGCGTGCTATGTCAAGTATCTTGTTCCGTTTCTAATGCGGTGGAAAGAGGTGGTTGTAGTCATTTTCCTCGTGTCCATGCGTACGCAGCTTTTTCTCGGGGTAGGAATGCATGGAAGGCGGAACGGATGTCTTTATAGAACGTGGAAATCGGATGGATATTTTTTAACAGGGTTACGCGGTTGAAATCTATAAGTCTCAATTTTTCTATGATTATCCTTTGTAAGAACTTTTGGGGGAAGATAAATACTCAAAGTACTTACTTATGCAACCGCACATTTCAACTCTCGGCGGCGCCATCGTCATCATATCCACCCTCCTCCCCATCATCACATCATCCTACGAAATCGCATTCCACCCCTTCTGGCTCGCCGTTCAAGGTGAAAACCTCCACCCGCTAACCTACAATGTCTTCCCCCGCTTCACCTGCAACCTCATACCCCTCGACGACCTGGAACCGGATACCAACCATTTCATCCAAAACGTCGTCGTCCGCACCGCTGAAGATGCAGCCGGACCACCTAAAGTCATCTTATTCTACGATACCCGTCCGCCGCTAAAAGGTCTAACCCGTCCCACTGGTCCTTCATCGCCTTGTACGTTCCGTAACGCTGTCGCTGCAGCATACTTTTGGCCGGAGAAACCCTCAACGCAGGTGTTTTACGTGCAGAATAACAGTAGGTTTACGCATTTTAAAGAAATCGACGAGGGTATGCCCGAGTGGGGCCGGTTGGTCAGGGGTTTGGAGATGGAGCCTGGCGAGATGGGGTATTTCGAAGAAGGCGAGTGGGGGAAGGCTTACGATGAAGAGGTCGAGTTGCACGATTTTGATTGGGATGAGGGGTATAGCAGCGGGTTGGAGTATAGTTTCCGCGGGGGGGTGGGTGATGATGATAAGAGTCAGAGTACGGATGTCGGGGAGGTTCATTCGGGGGACGAGTGGGATATAGAGTTCGAAGGACCGTATTGGAATCCTTCTGGGGAGTTGGGACCGGAGTGGAAGCCACGGGAACCGTTTGGGACGCGGTGGGCGCCTGGACAGGTCGTGCCGGATTGGGAGGTGTATCGGCCTGATTTTAGGGATTGGAGGAATTGGAGGATCGGTTTGGGGGATTATCGACCTTTAGCGGAGGAGTTTACGGAGGATTATAGTTTTGCGGAGTTGAAAAAGATGGGGTATATGATTGATGAGGAGAAGGAGGCGTTGATGAGGGGGAGGATGGAGGAAGTGCAAAGGAATGCGAGGAGTACGGAACAGGAGAATGCTAGGATTAGGGCTATGGAAAGGGAGAGTAGGGATTTGGAATTCGCTAGGGAAGCACAGTTTTTGCAGGATCTCATGGGGATGCAGCCGGAGCCTGCTGCAATGGTAACTCCGCTGGATGTGCTGTTGAATTTCAATCCTGAGGAACCACTCAATCCTGCAATGCTTGGGTATACTGAGCAGCCGGGTCAAGGCGGTTCTGGGGCCGCTACTGGCATGGAACCGGAACCAGAAGAAGAGAATGGTTCGGCTATGCAGGAGGAATATTAATAGTGGGAAGGCCCTTTCAACGACGTCGACAATTTATAGGCCTTCTAAATGTTGAAATGTTGTATTTTTTGCGTTGTTGCTCCCACAAGTGTCTCCAACAATCTCAAGACCAGTGTCTCCAAGTGCTGCAAGGCGAGTTGGTGTTTGGTTCGATTTAGTATTATTATTATATTCATCCTTTGAATGGGAAGGCATTTCAAATAGCGCTGAGCTTCTTGACCACAAGACCATTCAAATAATATGCTGTGTATTATATATATTATAAGATCTCAATATCGTAATATAGCTAAAAGTTAAAAGAATGAATAACTTCTCGACGCTCACCGCTCACACTTGCTCCGATCCAATACAAAAAAAGCAGACCAATCCTAATTTTTTATGGCGCTTCGATCCAGAACTAAAGCCGATTTCTAAACTACTGGAAAATGACCTTAGCAGCAAGACCAAGGACCCATCCGGCGTCGGCCCAAACACTCTCATCCCGTAGCTGCGGAACCTCAGGCTGTTCTGCCGATTCCGCCGTTCCGGTCTCAAAATTAGGAATCGATAATCTCGGAGGATCGTGTACCTTCTCCTCCGGTTCGTGTTCTAGATCTTCGTCGCTATCCACATCTTCGTCGAGAGAGAATAGGCTCCATCCGACCATCCGATCCACCCAAGCCCCCAAACCATTCCTAGGGCGTTTGGACCAGTGTAAATCCTCGTCATCGTCCTCCAGCTCCTCCGAATCGCCATCCTCATCGAATGAGTTCCCGATGAATGTCTCATCGATGAATTCTGGAGCGAGCGGATGCACGTTGTCTTCCTCTGGTATATCTATCCTCAATTTGGTGAATTCTAATTGAGATCTAGACACCCGAGTGGGTATCCTTTTGCTTGCTTCTCCCTCCTCCTCCCCCTCCTCTTCGCTATCCGAATCCCCGTTCGACAGGAGACTGGTGGACGATTCACGACTGGCGAGCCACGACTGGCCTTTACTCTCGCGTGTTTCGGACGTCAAGGCGATACCAGCCCTGTGTACCCATTCTGTAGATTCATTCCGACGAACGGTGTGGGTGTGAAGGTGCGAGGTTTTGCGACGTCCGACGAGGAGATGGCTGGCGGATTTTGCTTTTGTGAGTTTCACATCCGAACGTGGGGTACCCGGGACGCTTAGAGTGGCGATTTGAGCACGGGAGCGTCTTCTAGAGGTTTCACGAGAGAGTATGCTGGGCGTGGATGGTGCCTTTTTATTGTATATCCCACCGGGAGAAAAATGGTTGACGTTAGTGGTTTTCGATCGTCTCAAAAGGGATATAGTGTCGGAGCTTTTTTTTCTTCTTTTTTTTTTTCGGGGAAATGGAACTCACCGATATGCCTTGGATGTAGGATGATTGTGGGCTAATAATCTTTTCGACATCTGAAAAAGCGGTTAGACTGAAATGCGTGGTGAGAGGCGAGATGTTGCTCAGGTTGAGATTTGAGGATGAGCGACGGCTACGTCGACCGCGAGGGAGCTATAGAATATTTGACACGATGGTTAGATGGTTTAAAGATCGGGGGTTGGACAAGGGGGGTCCTAGGGCCATAGGGGTGACGTGATACTCACGTTCTCCATTTCTGATTTGATTTGTAGGTGATAGAACTAGATAGTTTTTTGGTTATGATTTTTACTTTGTAAACGAAGGTATAGTCCTTGTGATTTATTTTGAGGGTCCTAGTATAGAGAATGCAAATGATACATGTAGGACACCGGGTTTTATATTGAACAGTGGCGATGCATGATGGGGAATGCTGTGAGGATGCCCGTGCACCGCGGGTGGTCGGGTATCGCCGGGTGGGGGCCGAGGCTTTGGGGAAGCTATGTAACCAGCCCAGAACCTCGTTCGACCGGGGGGCCATACCTGCCCGCAACAGTTAATCGACGAGCAAAATTTAACGAAAAAAATGTTCAACCCACAACCATGGCACGATTAACAAAATTTTTTCCCTGGCAGTAGTACATACTATCTGCAAAAATAGAACGAAAATATTCTCGATGCCTTGTAAGGTTCCGTGAAAATTTTCTGTTGGTTTTTTCTAGTGCCGGAAGGGCCGTACGAGCGATATTCCGGCAGTAGTGCATTTTGTTGCCGATATCGATATCGACAGAAATTGATCAAATTAATGTCAGGGACTTGGATCCTGACGCCATTGTGCATTTTATAGTATCTCACAATATCTAGTTCCCGCATGTATGATATCATATATTTTCTCCTGTTCGTGGGAGACTTGGGGCAATTCCTGAATAGCGTTAATCTACCTACTTAAGTACTTACTTATACAACATATATTTCCTTACGTATTTTGTTTGTATTCAGAATCCAATATATATACGCTTAATATTATTCCTAGTATAGTCATCGTAGATGCAACCGATCTGGTGCCAAGATACCCGATATTCTTCCTAGTGTAATGCATGTATATCGAAGAGAGTTTTATTGGCCATGAATAGACTTATGGTAATTGGGGAGCCAGCCATGTCACCAATTAAGATTCAATGCAACTAGCCGTTAAAAACATGCAAACCTGCCAGCTGCTCATTCATTGCATATATATTGGCATGATATGTCTTGTTCGTCCCGCATGAACGGCTATGCTTTTTGCTTGGTCGCTTTTCCCTGTCGGTTTGTTTGTTTTTTATTTGGATTGTTTTTTAATAGGTAATATAACATGGGAGCGAGTGAGTCGATTTACACCCAAAGGATAGGTCACCTCCGAGTACTCTTAGCGAGAGTGGAGAAAGGTAACGGCTGAGCGTATGGCAGCTTGAGTTGGAACTAATCGGCATATGCAATCGATGATTCCTTGCTGGTTCCCTGCTCGTTCGATTTGCTAAGGAGACAGGAGGACCTGTTGTGTAGGAGATGTATACTAGTATAAGTTATACCCCATACCATACATACACTTAGTACAAGATTAATCCGGGGCTATGGGGTTTTGAGATTTGTGTTGTGGTGGACGTCATTAATATACCATTTTGTTATCCGCCCGCAGAATATTAATTATTATCATTACTCAGCTGGGAAACAGAGAGACAGACCGTCGAAGTGTCCGTTCCTGCGCGATCACACAAGCCAGGCACGAGCCACCAGTCACCACCAACCAACTCCCCTTCTTCACCACCACCACCACCACGACTGTCAACCAACCTCCCATCCATCTCTGCAACCGCCCATCACTGTCCCTGAATCCTCTCGCTTCCTGAAATACAACCCGCTTCTTCGGGTCCCTTTCCACAGATCTCGTAATTGTCCTGAGACTCCTTTCCGTTACCGCCTACCCGGGTTCCTTTAAGGGTCTTCTTCTGTCATCTCCCCTCCCGCTCGTAGCGTATTCAAAGCTAGTTCTCCCGGCTTCAAACCACGTATCACCATGAGTGTTGAACTACATCCCACCGAGCTCGGTTTCCGACGTACGTACATCCACAACTACCATCTCACTCGGCTTTCTCCCGCTTCGGTCATCTAACCTCGGACTCTTTTCTTAGGCCCTTTCGATCGTGAAACCGTCCAGAAGCTCTATATCAAAAACCCCAACTCCGTGCCCGTGGCCTTCAAGGTGAGAGATACCCTCTGGTTCTCTAGCTTTTCAGTCATGACTTCCAAGAAAACCATCGTTATCTAACAAGGACACACACTCCTTCTTCCAGGTTAAAACCACAGCACCCAAGCAGTACGTCAACTAGGATCCACTTCGATAGTCCTCAGCTCGCTTATCTAACACCTGGTTTCCTAGGTACTGCGTTCGTCCAAACTCTGGACGTATCGAAGCCGGACAGGATGTAGAAGTTGCAGGTAACGCCACCGTTCACATTTAATGCTACTATCGGATTCCTCGAATGCTAATAAACTATAGTTCTTCTGCAAGCAATGCGGGAAGACCCACCTCCGGATTTCCGTTGTCGAGACAAGTTCTTGGTCCAGTCTGTCCCAATCACTGCCGATCAAGAATTCGCAAATGTTTCCTCCGTAGTATGTCGCACGTCAAGGGAAACCCGAATATCAAGTCGACAGTATTGCTGACATTTTTGTCTTTATAGTGGCAAAACGTGGAGAAGACCGCAAAGGATCAAATTCAGGAAAAGAAGATCCGAGTGACATACCTCCCACCGGAAGCGACTGTCCTCCATAACGGTGAACCGGAACCTGTTAGTTTTCTCGCATCCCCTCGAACAAATTTGTAAAAAAAAAAAATAAAAAAAAAAATAAAAAAAAAAAAATAAAAAAAGAAAAGAAATACTAATGATCAATTATCACGTGCCTAAAGAAGGCCAAGTCTCCGTCACCACCACCGTATACTTCACCCAGCCCGGAATCCAAAAACCCACGTCTCAAAGCAGACAACAGTTCATCCAGGGACAACGTTAGCGAGACCGATGCTGAACCCACCGAGGCCCACGAAAACGCACCAGCTATCGTCCAGACCCTTGCAGATCAGCTAGCGGAAGCCAAAGCCCAAATATTGACATTAACGAAGCAACTGAAGGAATCCGCCCAACAGAAGAACCTAGGAGAACTCGCGACTGAGGCCAAGGAGAAGGTTTCCGCTGGTGTCGTCAACATTGGGCGTACGAGCCAAGTTCCAGAGGGCGTTTCAGTTCAATTAGCTGCTGCTTTTTGCCTCGCAGCTTTCCTATTGGGGTATTTCCTCTTCTAAATCCAAATCCACGGCCTTCCTACCCGGCCGCTTCAGTTCAATTACTCCCACCTGTCGTTTTGGAGATCAAGGATTCATTTCTTTGGTTGGATCCTAGGACTGTGAATGCTTTTCCCATCAATGGCAGAAGGAAACCCCGTTTCTTTTTTCTCTGAATTGAACTGCCATACAAAATACAACTCAGTGATTTAGTTTAGCGGTGAATTCAAATCTCGTACTAAAAAAAAAAAAAAAGAGGTGCTTGCTCATGAGACAGCAACCTGCTTGGCCTGTCGATGAAACGCTCCCCCGAGACAACTAAAAAGTCACGACGATATCCTTTTCTTCCTTCCCATCCGAGCTTTTTTTCCCTTTCTTTCTTGCAAAGGATTACTGCTATTGACTTTTGGCCGATTGTATATAATCACGTCCCACCCCCATCCCTGTTAAATTTTTGAGTGTTCTTTCGCTATGCCCTTTGTTTCCCCTTGCTATTGTTTTTTTTTTTCTTTTTTTTTGCTTTTGAGATCATTCCTTAAATGGCGTCACAGAAATATTGAGCTTTCTTTCTTTCTTCCTTCACCATAGCGGTCTCGTGTATCTTTTCCCTTATCTATTAATATCGTATATATATATATATATATATATATCCTTTTGTGGCTATGAATTTACAGTTGAAGGTAAAAAATTTATCATTCTTTTGAGAACCCGAGAATATTCGAATAGTAAAATCTGATTCCAAGGTTTTAAATGGTTAAACGACAAGCAATATAGAACCATGGCGATGCATCTAGGTTTATTTTTTAGATCGGAACCAAAGTTATTGTATAAGAATTGAGGTTGAGGTTGTTCATTTATGAATCTAGAAATGTAATATTAATGTGTATTTTTATGAAAACGCCCTTTTCCACCACCGCCGGACCTGCATGCATGATGAAAAAAAGAGAGACAAAAACAAAAACCCCCGTATAAGCTCCATTCTATCGAAAAACAAAAGATGAAAATGAACAAAAGAGGAAAAAGAAAATCCGAAAAGAATAGTAGAGGAAAAAACTTAAGGGAAGATTGGTTAATCATCCCTGCTGCATCCTCCCGTGGAAATATGCAACAGTCTCCCTCAACCCATCAACGGCACTCCACTGCGGCTTCCACCCCAACACCTCCTGCGCCCTCGTCGTATCCGGCTTCCTCCTCTGCGGATCATCTTCAGCAGCGGGCAAATACACAACCTTGGAAGTCGACGCCACCTCCCCGACCCTCTGTTTATGATCCTGCACGAGCTCTAGAATGGTATCCGCGAACTGCTTGATCGTGTATTCTTCCGGGTTTCCCAAGTTGACGGGTTCCTTGTAATCTGAGTCCATGAGGGCGATGAGGCCATCGACCAGGTCGTGAACGTATTGGAAGGATCGGGTGGCGGAACCGTCGCCGTAGATTGTGATGTCGTCGTTTTTGAGAGCTTGTACGATGAAATTAGAGACGACACGGCCATCGTTCCAGTTCATACGTGGACCTAGTATATAAAAAAAGTATGACTAGTTGGTGGTTGTAGGATATATATAAGATACCGTGGGAAGAATATGAAACTTACCAAAGGTATTGAATATGCGGGCTACACGGACATCTACGCCGTCTTGTCGAGCATAGCTGTAGGTAAGGGCTTCCGCTACTCGTTTCCCTTCGTCGTAACAGGCTCGAGGTCCGATACAGTTGACATGACCCCAGTAGGTTTCCTTTTGGGGGTGTTCTTCGGGGTCTCCGTATACCTCTATATACATCATTACATTTATTTATATCAGAATCCACGCTATGATTGATTACTAGGGGGGTTTTAGTTTGGGAGGTGGGGTTGTTACCAGATGTACTCGTTAGGAGAAAACGGGCTTTGACTCGTTTTGCGAGACCGAGCATGTTGTAGGTTCCGAAGAAACCGGTCTTGAGGGTCTTGACTGGGTTCGATTGGTAGTGAACCGGACTGGCAGGGCATGCGAGATGGTAGATCTGGTCAACTTCCAACATGATTGGGTCGACGACATCGTGTCTAAGGTCAAGAATTAGTTTTGCAAAATGTAAAAAAAAAAAGCTGGAAAATGTGAAATATAGAATATGTATAGCTTACCTGATCATTTCAAAATTCGGATGACCGAACCAATGTGCTAGATTTGTCTTGCTTCCTGTAAAGTAGTTGTCAATAGCGATGACATCGTGTCCCATGAGCATCAGGCGGTCGACTAGATGGGAACCGACGAAACCGGCGCCCTGTTAGATTTCAGGATGACAATTAATAAATGTTCTGGCAATATGTATAAAAAAAAATATATGCATTCTCGACGTCTGTATATTTATTTATTTTTGGTTAAAAAGAAAATACTAACCCCAGAGACCAATATACGCTTCTTATTCAGCGGATTAAGCTTCTTAACAGGCGGAAACTCGGGTGGACCACCAGGATAGACAACAGAGGAATTGCTCCTGCGCAAACCGGTGAACCCGGAAGAGGGAGCGTAAAGACTTCGCATGACATCCATGGAGACACCTCCGTTCGTCCTTCTAGCGGCCGATATACTAGCGTTAGTAGCTATATCGATGCAGTCTTGCTGCGGCGGTGCTTCATGGACGATCCCGTCTCGTAAGGCTTGGCCTTGGCGTTGCGAAGCGATCTCCCAGAGATGCTCGTTACGTTCGCCAGAGGTTGGCGAGTGGACTGGAGAGTCGGATGGGCCGGCGGAACCGAGGATTTGCTGGGCGGCGGACATGCTGTTGGATGCTGGCGAGACTCCTGAGGTCCTGCGAGGAGATATCATGATGTAATTTATAAAATAAATAAATAGATAGATAAACAAATAAATAAATAAAATGCTTTCTTGAAGAGGAGGAACCTCCCCTGGACACTTCAAGAATATGGATCGATGCTACCGGGTTTTAAAAATAGCAATAATTGGATGTATGTACTTAAGTTTGTAAATAAGTACGTATACGTAAGTGAAAAAGGATGAAAGAGACGGCGTAGGAGTTTATGTAGATATGCCTGCTAGCCTATGAACTCTCGGAGAGGACAGGAAATAATGTTTCAAGGAAATGTTTCAGCGGGTAGCATTCGATCGAATTTACGGGGTAGAAGATTAAGCTTAAAAAGTTGAATCTGTGTCGAGCTGGGGGGGGGGGGGGGAACCAGCTGAACGGAGAGGCTAGTTAACGTTAGCAGCTGGGGGAAAGCAGATTTCGAATTGGCCAGAAATGCAATAATTGGGATGTAATATAGCAATTGCACAGATTGCACAGATACGATGATAATAATAATAATAATAATAATAAAATATCAATTTCTAAATTCACAGAGAATGAATGCTACATTGTGTGGCTGTGAATGACATCTCCTCCGCCCTGGACGGAGGGATCCACCTGGAATGTAACCTGCTCTCTCGAGCTCGAACGCACCGCACTGCAGCATAGCTAGCCGACCTTGGAATTATAATCTTAATTAAAATATATCGCAAGCCGGTTGGGTGTATCGGCCGTATTTGCTCGACTTGCCCAGTTCAAAAACAACCCTGCAGGTTGAACTCGTACCAGGCCTGGCCTGCTCTGCTCTGCTAATTACCAGCATACAAACGCGTTCCCGCGGGTGCATCTGGACCAGCTCTCAAAACCATCCGTACACACCACCACTATCACCACCACCACCTCCAATCGAATTATCCATCACCATGGCCCAAAAGAGAACGTTCGAAGCTAGCGGTGGTGCCGCTGGTGGCGGCGATGGACAAGCTCCACCTCGCAAGTTCTCACACAGAAGTAAGTCATATACATACGATCCCAAGTATCGGATGCCACGATGTTAATACTGGTGACTTGCGATGTAGGGCCTGTGACGGACTACGGTTCCTCCCTCGCGAGATGGATCCTCGATCGCCGGCTGGATTTTCGCCCGCACTGCCAGGCCAGCTCCTCGTTCGCAGAGGAAGGCACATACCTTAAAGAAGTACGTACGCTTCCCTTTTTTTAGTATCCGAATCTAATTTAAAAAAAAGAGTTCACGCTAAGAAAAGTTACATCGCGTGGTTTGTCTGCAGTTACTCCCATCGATCAGTATACCCACCAATGTCGTCGCTCAGATCCCGATACGGCACATCCATGCCTCCCTCAATAAAATCAAGCATCCTATCAATATGGTCAAGGTTGGAGCCAGTCACACTTCGTAGGATTCTTAAATGATGGGAAAAACTAAGATTCGCGGAACATTAGTGGACACCAGAAGGACGTCGCTTGCTCACCGGTTCCAGCAGCGGAGAGTTCACGTTATGGAACGGGATGGGGTTCAATTTTGAGACTATAATGCAAGCCCATGACAGTGCTATTCGAGCGCTGGAGTACTCTAACGGAGCCGATTGGTTGCTATCCGCAGACCAGGACGGTATCGTGAAGTACTGGCAGACGAATTTTAATAACGTCAAAGTATTGCAGGCGCATGATAGTCCTGTAAGAGATGTCTCGTAAGAAAAAAGCTCTCCTTTTTGTCTTCAAAAAGGCAAGGCCTATGATTGCTCTTTTTCGTTCGTCAGACTAAAATTTATCACAGGTTCTGTCCTACGGATGCAAAGTTTGTCACCGCGTCCGATGATGGCAGTTTGAAAATATGGAACTTCGGAGAAGGTGAAGAGGAAAGAATTCTGAGCGGACACGGCTGGGATGTGAAATCAGCTCACTGGCATCCGTATAAAGGCTTGATTGCCTCCGGTTCCAAAGATCACTTGGTCAAACTCTGGGACCCTCGATCCGCGAGATGCCTGACAACTCTCCATGGCCATAAAAATACAGTGTCAAGGGTAAGGTTTCAGCCGTCGCAAGGTAACTTGCTCGCTACCTGCGGCAGAGACATGACAATACGGATATTTGATCTGAGGACGATGAAAGATCTATGCATCCTTCGAGATCATGAGAAAGAGGTATCCTCTCTAGCCTGGCATCCTACCATTCCATCGCTCCTCAGCAGCGGGTCACTGGACGGTTCCGTTCGGCATTTCGTTCTCGACGAGCTGTCTACGTCGACGGGCGGGGGCAGCGTGAGCATTGTCCGTGCCGCCGTCTCCGTGCCGCATGCACACGAAAACGCTGTCTGGTCGATGGAATACCACCCGTTAGGGCATATTCTTTGTACCGGGTCCAATGATCGTAGTACCAGGTTCTGGGGTCGCCCGAGAGTGGGAGAGATTGAGACCTTTTCGGATAGACAGTACACTGGTGAAGGATCGTACGACTCTCGCAATACAGGCGATAACAAGGGCAAGCGCAAGCAGCTTCCGAAAGAGGAGGAAGAGGATGCGGATGATGATGATTACTTGGTGGATCAACAGATGCCAGTGATAGGAACCGGAGCTGCGCCTCCTAATCCAGGTATCATGCCGCCGTTCCCTCCTGGTATCGATCTTGGAGGAGCACTTCCCTTGCCTGGATTGCCGGGTCTGCCAGGGCTTGGGGCGTTCCATCCACCACCTCCTCCTCCGCCTGGTGGGTTTGATCCCACGTTGGTAGCATTAGCAGCCGCGATGCAGAACCAGCAAGGCCCGCGACGTTAGACGCGTAGATGGTCCTTTTTTTCTTTTTTTAATGAGATTAGAGCTTGTCATTTTATTATTGTATATGGCTGGCGTTTCTGGCGTTTCTAATCCAGTAAAGTCCGTTTCTTAGCTTGGAATACCCATGTATATAATTTTTTTTGAAAAACAATATCGCATTTGATACTTTATATTTTATGTGCAGCCTAATATGATCGGGAACTTCGGGAAGAGCTGGTCGACTCGGGATGCCGGGCCCGTCCAATTGAGTAATGTTGGGCAATCCCGATTTTTTCGGCGCTGCCACCGAAGCCGGAAAACGCCCAACAAATTGAATCCCACGTAACAAACCACATTCGTTCACACCCGCGAGGAGGCCCGATATCTTTCCCACCCCCATTGATACATCCATCCATCACCCTCTAGTCAACTGAACGGATAAACCATCATCATCCATCATCCTTCCTTCGTTCTCTCCACTCCGATCCAACCTCCGAGCCATTCCCTTCACGATGCTGGCGTCTCACACACGCAGAGCGGCGTTGAGCGCCTTCAGAACCGCCTCCCGAAGACCGCTAGTCGCCGCCTCATCCGTCCGATCCAGAACCTTCGCGACCGAGTTTGAAGTCGGCGCGGCCGAAAAGCTGGAAGTCAAGGGGGCTAAAGATGAGGTACCGAAGTTTCTCCACTGAAAAAAATGAAACGAACACTCATACTAACGGTTTTCTACATTTAGGATGGTGATAAGAAGCTCACCGTCAAGCTTGCGGATACCAGTTTCGAGCCATACGAGATCGAAGCTCCATCGTTAGAGTTGGAAACTTCCAAGAATGAGCTCGCATCGATTTATCGCGATATGGTTTCAGTCAGGTACCATCTTTTCCCAACTCCCCCCCCCCTCAAAATATAACTATAATAAGCGCTAAATATTGTTATTTTGTGGTGTGATATTAGACGAATGGAGCTAGCAGCCGACGGACTCTACAAGGAACGTAAAATCCGAGGTTTCTGCCATCTTTCTATCGGTCAAGAAGCCGTCGCCGTCGGTATGGAACACGCAGTCACCCCAGACGACCAGATCATCACCTCCTACCGTTGCCACGGCTTCGCCTACATGCGCGGTGCGTCCGTCAAATCCGTCATCGCGGAACTCCTCGGCCGTCGTGAGGGTATCGCGTACGGCAAGGGCGGGTCCATGCACATGTTTACCAACTCGTTCTTCGGAGGAAACGGAATTGTCGGGGCCCAGGTGCCAGTTGGTGCCGGGATCGGGTTTGCGATGAAGTATCTGAAGCGTCCGAACACGACTTTTGCGCTTTATGGTGATGGTGCGGCGAATCAGGGACAGGTATTTGAGGCTTTCAATATGGCCAAGTTGTGGGGTCTCCCCGTCGTTTTCGGTTGTGAGAGTGAGTAGCCTTCCATTGTCACGTTTTATTCTATACAATCTTCCTTTTTTTTGCTAAGGAATTTTAAAGACAATAAATACGGTATGGGTACTTCCGCGAACAGGAGCAGCGCTTTGACCGATTATCACAAGCGAGGACAATATATCCCAGGTTTAAAGATCAATGGTATGGACGTGTTAGCGGTCAAGCAAGCTTGCGCGTGGGCCAAAGAATACACCATCAGCGGAAAGGGACCCCTCGTCGTCGAGTTTGTCACATACAGATACGGCGGTCACTCCATGTCGGATCCTGGTACCACCTACCGAGTACGTACTATTTATACCCCCCTCACAACCTTGTCACATCTCCCAAAACCAAAATACATAAAAAGTATATATATACTAATGGAGGTCTTTTTTTTTATTATAGACCCGTGAGGAAGTAACTTATATGCGCAGCAACCAAGATGCGATTCAAGGTCTCCGCACCAAACTCCTGGATTGGGACATCTTAACCGAGAAGGAGATTAAGCAGATTGATAGTGAGGTCAAGGAAGCTGTTGATGCGGAGGTTCAAGCTGCCGAGGCTGCCGTTCCGCCGGATAATACTAACAGGATATTGTACGAGGATATCTACGCGCGTGGGTCTGAACCGGATTGGATCCGTGGACGGACTGTGGAGGAGACGTTTTATTATAAGGAGTAGTAGATTTGATGGGGGTTTTTTTTGTATGGTCTTGATACGGCATTACTATGACAACTACTACGACCTTTTTATCATCCGTCTTAAGTTCTCTTCTTTTATGGTGCTGTGGTTACAATTGGGGTAGTGGTGTACGTACGTATATACTGTAGCATGACTGCTGTTTGGGGGGGGGGGGGGGGGGGNTATAGATGAGGGCATGCATGTTGAATATTCTCGTTCGATTCGGTTGCTTTGAAAAAGAAATGAATAAATTTATAAAAAAACATGGCTGTGGTATTATGATATATTGATGGGTAGATGGGCTCGTTGACTGGAAAATTAAGTAGACATACTTCGTACATTAGACCCCCTTCAAAAAGCTCGTAAATTACTCCGTATAAAGAAACAGATTTGCAAGAGAGATAAGACAAAGCATTTAAACCAAAATCCGAAACAGAAAATAATGACAAAAAGATACATTAGTTAGAAATCCTTCATACTGTTTATAAATTATAATAATTATAACCTTGCTTAGTTAAAAAAAAAAGGAAGAAGAAGAAATCCCGTGAACGATATATAAGGTAAAAAAGAGAAAAACAAAATCAAAGTATATTAAAACACCCTAAAACTTTTTATAACCCTCTTCCCAAAAACAAATAAAATAAATTAAAATAAAAGGCTATGAAAGGGAAAGCAAAAGGAAAGGCTCAAGCTTGCTGGCTTTCAGAAAATCAATCAACGCTGGCAAACAAATCAACAGCTACGTTTACTAATGCGACAAGGATCTCAACAGCAATGAGTATTATGACAACCCATTCCAGTCGTTCACCTTGCGAGTGTGACAGCTGCTCTTTCAACATTTGCAACTAAAAACATCCCGAAAAAAAAAATGTCAGCATTCCTCACATTACATACTACAACCGAATTCTGGAACAAAGGGGGGAGAAAAAAAAAAACTTACAAGATCACCAATGACGTCTAATCTTTGATTCAGTAGAGAAACACGCTGGTTAATTTCAAGATAAGACCTCGCAGCTTGATATATCGGCTCTAATTGAGGTTCCGCCCACATCAACTCTGGCGAATCCATAACGCTTCCCTGCAAGTTGATGTTTATCCGCAGGATGAACAGGTCACCGATATGCATCATGATTTTCCGTCTGCTCATGCGGACTTTACCCGTCAACGCAACATCTTGCGGAATCGACTTTGTATCTTCAATGGTATTGTCGACGAGGTCCTCGTAGAGCGAAATTTTCACAGATTGCGCGACGGCATGGCTGATGCTTAGTTTGACCATGTAACTGCTCCCAGCGCTGAGTGTGATGAAATCGTTATATATCCGTGGCTGATAAGAGCTTGTGACATAAAAGTTGAAATTTTCGACCTGCACGTCTTCCTCGCCTAGCTTTTCCATCTCAAATTTGGCAATGTCCTTTAAGAAACGTTTTTCTTCTTGTAATGTCATACCCCAAATTACCACGACGCCGTATTCGAATAGAAAGACTTCGGGAGTGATGAGATGGGTGTCTACGAAGGAGAGAGCGTCGCCGGAATTGGATGTCCGTTCCATAGTCGGACTCACCGGAAGTCTTTCTAGTGTGGGACTCGTAGGTTGTCGTTCTAGAGTTGGACTGCCGGGACCAACTACGGCAGCGGTAGCGGACTCTGACATTGTCAGTTCCTGGAAATCGATCAAGTCCTGCTCGGTCTGTTCACGTTGTCTCTTCTGGTAGAGGTACGAGAAGGGAGTGTAGATGCATTCGTCGAATTGCTTGGGATTGGAACCTCTGGTGGTTGCTTTCGATTTTAGGAACTTGATGAGACCTTCCATGTTGTACTTTCCGGCGGTGCAGTAGGCGGTAGTACGAGGTAGGTGCGCCCGTTCGGCTTTACCCAGTCGTTCGGCATCACGCCTGGCGGTGGAGTCCTTTATGCGGGTGACCTGGGAGTAAACATCACGGCCGGACTCTTCTTCGCCTTCACCATCATCAGGAGCGGGTAAGAGTTTCAGTTTCTGGATGTTTTTTGTGGTTCTCTGAGGACCGATTTTGCCTCCGGGAGCGCCATTTGGCGTAGATTTGGAGAGGGTGTGGTTGCCGAGACTGGCGATGGCTTTGCGTTTCGCATTGGTGGGAGCATCGGAGGGTCTGAAGAAGATGATAGCAAAGTGGGGTTTGTGTTAGCTGGCAGAGATAACTATTGAGAAGGAGGGGTAAATGAAGATGACGGTGATGGTGATGGTGTGCGCAATATATGTAGGTATTGGTTGGCAACGGAGCGGCATGCAGCATGAACCTTCTTTTTTTTTCGCTTTGCAGGGAGCGAATGGGACGGAAACAAGACAGTTGAAGAGAACAAAAAAGAAAAAACGAAAACGAAAACAAAAGGATAGATGAGAGAATGATAAGAAGGAACGATGTATGTGTATGTATGTGTATGCAGACCTACATGTGATATCATGTGTAGTGGCAGTAGTAGTAGCGTGTGGAAAGTGAAATTCCTAACCTGTGAGAAGAGATTCGATCCTGAGCGGACGACGACGACGATGATGTATTGTTATGGGTGTTGGTATTGGGAATGGGAGTGGGAGTTGCCGCCGCTTCCAGGTCCGGAATCAGAGTGTAATTGCCCGGAGAGGACATGTTTTTTGTCGGTTGTCTCTTGAGGGATGCAGAGGTAGCAGCGGTGGTGATGTTGGTGATGAGCTCGGACGGAGATGATGACGGAGACGATGGATTGAAGAGAGAGAGAGAGAGAGAGAGAGAGAGAGAGAGAGTATGATGTTGAAGAAGGTTGAAGGTTGAAGGCCAAATATGCCCGCGAAGGAGAGGTGTGTTGTGCAGCAAAGTACCCGCCGCCAGCCAAACCAGCCAACCAGCCTTCGCATGGGACCTCCTCTTTTCAGCCGAACCCCGAAAAAGACGCCTTCTTCTTCTTCTCCTTCTTCGTTCTCGTTCACATTCCTGCCGTTTCGACGGGTAATAGGATTACCGGATGAGGTATTACAGTGCCTAATCTGTGATATGTAATGTACTCTAAAGTATGTAAACCGTAGTGGTGGTGGTGGTGGTGGTGAAGTATGTACATACATATAATTATAATTATCGTTTCAACTGAACTGAGCTGGCTGGCCCGTCCAACCAGAACGGTATAACTGGCGCCCAACAGGATATGCTTTGAACACCACCACCATCACTTCCTCCTCCTCCGTCTTTTTCCCTCCTCTCTTCTCTCCATTCTGTTGAATACTTTTTAGTATATATATTATTCAGCCCGTTCTCGTCACTTCTTCTTCATCTTCATCTTTTTTTTTTTTTTTTTTTCAAAAGAGTTTAATCTTCCTGATTTTGTAATTTAAAACAGATAGGCTTTATAAGTTTTTATTGCATTCGGGCGAGTTGGACCTGCCTGCCTGTTTCCGTCGAACGACACCCGCAACACATCCTCCTCTGCCCCGTCCTCCTCCTCCTCCTCCTCCTGCTCCTCCCTTCCTCTCTTAATTTCCCTTCCATCCCTCAACCTCCTCCTTCTGATATCATAGCATCCTCTATACCCTGTTTCCCCCTACATCTCAGCATCATCACATCCTTTTTTCCCCCTCCAGACTGTTCGTCTCTTGTTTTGTTCTTCTATCGTCGATTCCCGCTGATACGACGGATCGATCGAAACGGACGGCTGTGTGAGATCTCAGATCTTATTAGCTGATTCTTCCTCTCTTCCTCTTCTTCCTCTTTGTCCGTCGTGCCCATCATCAGTCTCCACTTTCTCCGAGCTCCCCTGTTCTCGCTCCTCCTCCTGCTGCTTCCTTCAGAGCTCTTTCTCTCTCCAACTTCTCAGCTCCCCTTTACTCGTCTGCATTCCACCAAATCTCGACTCCCTTGCCTTATACCCCCGAGAAAGGAAAAGAAAGGAACCAAGAATTCTTCAAAAATACATATTCGTTCCTCCAATCTCTAGCTCATCAAACCTTTCCAACGACCGAATCCCCAAGTCGAACGAAAAAATTTTTATATAGAAAATCCTCCGGGTCCCGATCTCGCACTTGGTCAAAACCTACTCGACGATTGGAACGAATAGGAAGCGAATAACGACATAAGAAAACGGTCCACTTTTTGGCGTGTGTTTGTCTCCATATCCAGTTAGTTCCTTAGCGTGTGTGAGTGTGCATGGGATCAGGTTAGGCTATGGCTACAATACCTCGAAGCGACGAGGCTTCTGTCTCGTCCCCTCGTCCCCTTCACACTCCTTCTCGCCAGATGGTCTCCAACATTTCAAACCTTCTTCCTTCGGCTCCTGCTAGCCCTCCTACCCCGGCTCCCAGTCCAACCCCGCAGATCCACCGTCTGCCCACTTGGTCCACCGCGAACGCGAACGAGGACACCTTTTTACGCGATGCTCGTCCTCATTTTCTCAGGCTTGATACGTCTGAAAAGCAGAGATTTCTTGCCGAAATACTGAATCTATGCGATTCACAGCAGCTTAGTTTTGTTCTAAATTATGTCTCCCCGAGGCTCAAAAAAGATCCGTTCAAGACGCTTCCAAACGAACTATGTCTCCGTGTCCTATCTTTCATAGATGATCCAAAGACCCTGGCTAGAGCCTCCCAAGTCTCAAAGCAGTGGCACGCCCTGCTCAACGATGACCTGACCTGGAAAAAGCTCTGTGAAAAGCACAGTTATAGACGTTTGAGCAACCACAGTCCCTCGCAAGCTGTCGCCTTTCGCGCCGCCGCCGCATCTTCCTCTGTCGATCACCCAATGTCCGATCCCATTAGCCCTCAGACTACCTCCAAAAACTCCGGCTTTACCTCCGAAATCACTTCCCATTATTCCCTACCTAGAAGGCGACCAAAACCCATCAGCTACAAATCCCATTTCAAGCAAAGATACATGGTTGAAACAGCTTGGAGAAGTGGCGGTAAGGCCATAGCTCGACATATCACGCCGGATCAAGGTGTCGTTACCTCTCTTCATCTCACGCCGAATTATATCGTCGTTGCCTTGGATAACGCCAAAATTCACGTCTTTGCTGAAGATGGTCGCTTCCTTCGAACCCTTTCCGGTCACGTTATGGGCGTCTGGGCTATGGTTCCTTGGGATGACGTATTAGTCAGTGGTGGTTGCGATCGTGACGTCCGAGTCTGGAACATGGCCTCCGGGTAAGCTCCCCCATTCATATTGCCTTTTTTTTCCCCCAATGCTAATTTATCTTTCAGACAATGCAATCAAGTCTTAAGAGGCCACACTTCGACCGTTCGTTGTCTCAAGATGAGCGATTCTAAAACTGCAATATCAGGTTCTCGAGATACAACATTGAGAATCTGGGATATCGAGAAAGGTGTTTGCCTAAACATCCTGGTCGGACATCAAGCGAGCGTTCGATGTCTGGAAATCAGCGGCGATTATGTCGTCAGCGGTTCTTATGACACAACCGCCAAGATTTGGAGTATCTCTCAAGGAGTTTGCCTCCGAACTCTCACCGGCCACTTTAGCCAAATATACGCCATCGCTTTTGATGGCCAGAGAATCGCAACAGGATCTTTGGATACCTCTGTCCGTATTTGGGATGTTGAAACTGGGTAAGTTGTTATCATACAGGGCTTATCGTGAATATCCGACTAATCTCTTATTTCTTACAGTGCTTGCCAAGCGATTCTTCAGGGTCACACCTCGCTGGTCGGCCAGCTTCAGATGCGTCAGAAGACATTGGTAACCGGTGGATCAGATGGTTCCGTCCGTGTTTGGAGCTTGGAAAAGATGCAGTGTGTACATCGACTTGGTGCTCACGATAATAGCGTAACGTCACTTCAGTTTGATGATACACGGATCGTTAGTGGTGGAAGCGACGGTCGCGTGAAAATCTGGGATTTGAGAACCGGAACTTTAGTTCGTGAACTTTCCAGCCCTGCCGAGGCCGTTTGGAGAGTAGCCTTCGAAGAAGAGAAGGCTGTAATTCTTGCATCTAGAGGTGGTAGGACGACTATGGAAGTAAGTACTATCCGCCAGAGTTCCTAGTTTGGTATATTTGCTGACAATCATCCACAGGTCTTCTCATTTTCTCCACCACCCGAAGCTTTTGCCGAGGCTTACAGGGCAAACAGTCCCACAGAATCTGATACAATCTATGATGATGTTACTATGGAAGATGACGCAAATACCCAGTTTGCAGCTTCAATGGATTCATGAGCTACGAATTATTTGATTTGTTTGGCTTTTGTTGGTCGCCCTCGACAGTGGTAACCATATCATAACGATTCCTAGCTCTTCCATTGCTTAACGTTTTTTTCTCTCCAAACTTCCATTCAGCGTGGGGCTCTGGTATCAATTTCTTAGCGCTTTTAGTTCAATTTGGGGTTCTGGTACTGTAGCTTTTGTTCCAATTTTCTCCCAATTTTTCCGCTTTTTTCTTCTCTTTTTGCTTTGACTTGCTTTTCGTCACAAACCGGAGTTTGAGATTTCAAGATATGCGGGGCGCATACGTTACAAAACCAAAATCAAAACTGTCGTAGGTAAGGGTCTTTTGTTTTGTTCCAGGTGGGGGGGTTCTCCTTTTGTTCTTCACGATCATATCGGCTTTTCTACAATATCCTTTATATTTATCCTTTTTTTCCCCTTCTCTTTCCTCCCATTCTCCCTTCCTTTTCTTTAACCTTTTTTGTGGGAGATACCATCGGGCTCGGAATTTATATCGATATCGGTTCCTAAGCCCTTTTTTTTTCTTTTCTTTTTAAACAACCGATCTTTTTTTTCTCCATCTAGCTTGCTTTGCTTGTCATCTTTTGTCTTCTTCTTTATTTAGGGATCGAATCTTCTTTTTATATATATATATATATAAGTATCTTGGTATATAGCAAGCAAGCATGGTGCTAACAAACGCACACAGAATTTGGAAAAAAAAATGAAAGTTCTATCTATTTAGAGTTAATATTGTCTAGTGTTCCTCAGGTTTCTCACTTCGCCTCAGCTATTATCACAAAACTAAGCTATTATAAACTTTAGCTAACCCAAAAACAATGTTGAACGTTATCACATGCATACAAAACCGAGAAGAGTAGCGTCCCAGGACTAGGGAAGAGTATCAGATATAGAAGTAAAGCTGATTAAATTAAAAATTTTCTATGATTCTTTTAGATCCTACAAGTATGACACACAAGATTTAAAAAAAAAAAGTTTGAAAGGTCCAGACAATCCAACCATCCCCATCCATCCATCGTAACCATTCCCTCCCATTTGCATTTTCCATCAGCACAAAAAATAAAAGAAAAGAAAAGGAAACCGCAGCGAGAAGAAGTATAAAATAAAAACCACTACATTCAACCATCATCTTCAGCAGCATTTGTCTCCACGATCACAGGTATCTTAAACGGATGATGAAACTCCTCCTGTCCCCCGATGAATGGAGACTCGGGTGCCTCCTCCGTAGTATGGAGCAGATCCGGAAAAATGACATCCGCGTTGGCGATCCAAGTCCGCACCATTTGCTGAAAGTGGCCGAAATCTGGGGTGAACCCCATCGAGCCGCTGCCGTCGTTGGCCATTCCCATGCCAAACACGATGGCGAGGTTGACCGTGTTCATCTTGTTTACTGATGCGTTTTCCGATATTCTGAGTAAAAAAAAGGTTAGCAACGGTTTGTGTTTATGAAAATGGGAGAAGTTCTAGAGGGAGCCCTTACAAGTGTAAATGTCTGTAGAATCGTTGGAGGAAAAAGTATATCCACGGTGAAGCTTTGGCGAAACAGTTCCTGTAATATAACAATTTTTCCGATTCTTCGAGATCCGCTATTATTGAAATCAGTTTTAGTTGAATCCATTCGCTGCAAAAGGGAGAAATGTACAAACCTGGCATCGCTCTGAAATCCTCTAAAAGTTCATGTGACATCAAGTTGTTCGGCATCTCCCTCATGAAAAGCTTGAAGCATCCGGCAACGGCATTGATATCAAACCAACGATCGTCGTCCATTCGAACCTCAGCTTCAGAATCAAGGGCTGCTTTGAGGGCACCGATGCTGCTAGTCGCTCCAGGAACTCGGTAGATACCAACTTCGTCGAGTCCTACGGGAAAAAAAAAAAAACACAAATCAGCCAGTGTAAAATTAATAAGCCTTGCCATTCCAGGGTGTATACAAACCTCTCCTCTCAACTTCTCCTAGCATCATTTCTACGACGTATGGAACCTTCAAGCCATCCCGGTGATATAGTTTCTCCAATGATACACCAAACGCTGATAACTACACTTAGCAAGCTTACTTATGATAATTGATATTAGGGAAATGTGCTTACATGGAGCGACAACCACACTTGGCGCCGAGGCGCTCCCTTCCATAGCCTCGTCCCCATCAGTGTTGACAGTCTCCCCGCTCACCGCTTCGATCGCATGCAGCCAGGTTTGGGTATCCTCCGCTCCCGTGGCCTGGAGGAGGAAACTCAACCCGTCATCGGTCTTGATTTTCCATATATGCCGCGGCCGGAACGACGGCGAAGAATGTACCCCGGTAATTCTATGAAGATCGACCACAATCGCAGGTTTAGTTCGAATACTCGAGCTGTGTAAAACGGGCAGCTCCGCCGGTGGAACGACCCGACTGGCAGTCGGAGGTGTCCACGTCGATGATATCGCCATCGATATGGGTCTAACAGCTTTGAAGAGTGTATTGACTGCAAGTCTCCGCCCTGATTTCTTCTCGGAAACGGGGTCCATTCTCATCGACGACGCTTTGACTTTTTGCGAAGCCTTCAGCTGACCTCTTTGCTGTTTATCGACGCTTTCACGATACTTTGAATCCCGCTTACGCTTATCGTGCTCCTTTTGAACGAGGCGGGAGAATACCTTTGTCCGGTTGGACCGCGTCGCTGCGTTCTCTCTGAAGGCGAATTCCTTCAACTGCTTCCTATCAGGCGGTCGACCTAACCGGCTGGGGGTTTGCCTGTCATGACCGGTGTTCGATAGCACATCGTCGTTGGAACTTCCGATATTCGGAGAATTTGGGTCAACATCGAAAAAATTACTGACAAGGTTGAAGACATATCTCCTCTTATCAAAGTTGATCAGTCGGCTGTTCTCGATAAGCATGTTTGGGACGTTGCAAATGATCTCAAGCATTCGATCCAGAAGCCAAGAGGGACAGACCGTCATCGGTCCGGACGATTTCGTCTCTTCGTTCAATATCGGGATGACGTTTTGCAAAGTATCAAGGTCAGAATTTCGTCCCGTCGAAAGCTCACCAGCCAGACCCCAAGCGTGGGCGAAAAGTCTGCTTTCAGGAGAACAGAGAGCTGTCGCTATTGCGTTTCCTACAAACGAAGGTACCGATTGGCGGGATCCAGAGGCATTCTCAACATCGAGAGAAGACATCCGACGCTGACAGACGGCAATACACCTCAGCAGAGAGTATATTCGCTGCGATCTCTCGTCTGCGTTGATACGAATATCTGCCACCATGGATATGATCATATTGGTCACATCGGTTTGAAGATGCGCAAGGGCTCTGATCGCCGGTGGGAGGCCCTGGAAGACTGTTTCGTTGGCGTCCACGCGTGGAATGTTTTTTAATATTAAAAACACATTTTGGATCAGATCCTCGTCTTCGAATGCTTGTGCCGTTGACTTTGATACCAAAAATCCGTGGAGTTCGGTTGACTGCATTTCTAAAATTTCAAAGGTGATCATCCAGTCAACCAGTCGGATTTCTTGGAAGGCCTTTCTCGAATAGATTTCGATTTGGTCGATAAAGTCCTCTAAATATTTCAGAGGGCAGTGAACAGGTACCAATAGCGAAGGTGGCGGCTGGAAAGTAGACGAAGGCCGCAGGGGCATATAAAAGCTTCTCTCAAACTGTTCTCTGACGTCCTCCAAAAGGTTGAAAATCTGCTCTATGAGTTCCGGTAAATCTTCATGGCTGTGGGGCTGCTGGTCCCACATTGAAAACTCTTTCGATAACATGGCAATGAATTCCGAAAACGCATCCCTTAGACCTAGGTCGCCGTGAAAGTCAATGTAAAACTCCTCAACCCAGAAACTCAGAACCCGCAAGACGCCGATATGAATCCTAGCAACCATGGGCCAATCGAGAACTTCGTCTTTATCTTGATATAGCCCAGTCCAATCAGGAAATACATCGTCATCCTTGACTTTGTCTGTTAGCTTAGCGGCGGAACGGGCCCCGAGTAGTCGCTTTTTGAGATATTCAAGCAAGACAATTGGCAAGCAAAAGCTATCAGATCGTTAGTAAAAAATTTTTCTAGGAAATGAAATATTACAATATCTTACCTTCTAAAAGTTGCGAGGAACGTTATGATAAAGAGTTCCTCGTCCATCCCAAATCCTGCCACCTCTTTCTTCTCTCCGGTGTCGCTACGGGCAAACATTCTGGTGCCAAAATCTTGAACACCTAACACTAAAATATCCACTAATCTCTCCAGTGTTCCACCTTTTGTTACCACTGTCATTGCTTTCGAACTATGGCGAGCTGTATTGGCAAATGATAGAGGCCGTTCACCACCCTCGGCATGTCCCGAAGCGATGCTAAGCGGTCGTCTACCATGCTCTATCAAACTCGATGGCCGCGACCCTCCGGTATCAATATTAGCGTCAGCTTTTAGCATGAGCTCTCCATCTTTACTATAAAAGCTCTGCTCGTCAACTCCCAAAACGTCCCGGACGGCTCGTAAAATGGTGTTGTCTTTGCTTTGTAGTCCTGCCGTTCTTTCATGAGTAGCAACATCTAAAGTATTATAGCCCGTTGTCTTTGCCGAAGTTCGAGGTGGGGGGAAAGATCTTGTCCGTCGGAGAGTTGGTGTATGAAGAGTTGATGATATCTGCATGGGGTCGTTATCCATATCGATAATTGCCAAATTTCCAGTACTGGCGTTGAATTGTTTCTTTCCAAACGCTTCAGCAATCGTCAGCGTATCCTCCCAATTGAAAAGCGAGAATCCTGGTAATAGTTCGGTGAATGCCAGAGGGATACTGGTTCCAGTGCTCAAAGGGGGCTTCTGATGATAATGCGGTTGTACATAAAATCCTGTATTCGGTCTTTCTGCTGCAAGAGACATTTGAAACAAAGGAGACGAGTATACCGATATCGATTTCGACCCGTCGTTCAAGAATCTGAGGCAATGCTGTATCCTTGGGTCTTCTTTAAACTTCGAAACCGATACTGCTTGGCCAGGCACATTCTTCTCATCGGGGTACCGGCTCCATCGTTCCAGACCTGCTTCGATTCCCTCGTAACCCTGCATGAGCTTCTTGCAGCTGATTTTGCTATCTCGTTTTTCGTTGACATCCTGTAACGAATGACATAGATCACCAAAGTATGGGATGATATCCTGCACTGCGATTGACTCGGCGCCACCACCGCCGGGAGCCATGACGCTAGGACGAACAGCTTCAGAGGAGTTTAGTTCAAACTTCCTCCGTTCTAGGTCCAGCATCACCGGTACCCATTCTTCGATGACAGTGCTAAGTTTCGTCACTTCGATCATTTGCCAAGTCATCTGGAGCCTTAGTATAGCTGGTGAGAGTATTGCCATGATGACAGCAAACCAACCCACCATATCTCCCAAGTCTTGGAGAATCCGACCAACATCGATCCAGTGCGACAACAGTGACGACCGAAACTCGTGTGAATGGTTCGGCAGGAGGATGTCTGTGCATAATTTTTCACCAAGAAAGTGAACGGCACTAGATGTGAAAACGAGCGGATTTTTGTGAGCTGTTGGTAGGGCGTGCGCGACGTCCATCAACAACGACATATCCGTCCCGGGGTTCCATATCGTTAGATATTTTTTGTGAAACAGATGAATCTGCTGCGCTAGGTGACCAGCTGGTATCGAGAGAAATTCGTTGGGAGACAGCAACAACGCAGGTCGCTTGTCGTGTCCATCTGCCTCACCTTCCCGTCGACATCATAAATTAGCCTCATCACCAAAAAAAAAAAAAAAAATCCGACTTTTTTCAAGCAAATATTATGATATAGATAGGATCTGGAGATGATCAGCTTACCTACATTAGTCGGGAAGAGTTCAGACTTTAGATGACTTAGCTTGCTTTCCACCCTTCCGGACAATGTGATTGCCAATTGTGCATTGTGGGGTTTGATGCCCTTCTCGATTAGAACAATGAGAGCGTCATGACATCTGGTTTCTAATAACAACCCATATGAAGAAGCGATGATAGTAGATACCACCTTCCCACAAGCATTAGAAAGGTTTCTTCCTTTGGAGTATTCACTAAAAATAGTGATTGCAGTCTCCGGAACTGTCCATGCTGGCAAGGTCAGCAACATGGCCTTCGAAAACCTCTCATCCATCCCAAACATAATCTCATGGCAAATCGCCTCCGCAGAACCACTGAGCACAGAGCCATCCTGATCCAATACCAAATCCGGATGTCTATCCTCCTTATTGTGTCGAAGTGTAGAAGGTTCGTGTGACGTTACCAATGCGATATCAGGTGCGGTCTGGGGTCGCGGTGCGGTTTTCGGTGGAACTTTGGCGAGGATGTCGAAGGAACGGATGTGCAGATTCTGAGGAGGTTTATAAAGACTGAGAAAATGGCCGTGGATAACTGCAAAATGCAGCTTCCAAGCGTCCTTCAGGGCTCCCTTTCTCGTGTAGTGAGAATTCACAACATTCAACCAACCCTCCAACACGATGTCTGCCGACCTCCCCGCCTCACCCATGAATGATGCTTCATCCGATTCTGGGAACTTGCCACCAGTTGCTAAGGAAGCCGTATGAGGTCTTTTCAAATCGTAAGGTCTATCTCCTCCTCCTCCACCTCCCCCTCCACCTCCCCCTCTTGGATCCCGGAGAGAGTCACCTTGAGAAGGAGATTTCGAGCGAGCGAATATATCGTTTACAGAACGAGAGATGCTTCGAACATGGCTGTTCAATGAAGCGGACCCCGCTTTAGAATTCTTTTGTTTGCTGAGAAGAGAGGGCGTGGAAGACGACGGACTATACGGTGCAGTTAGGGATGGGCCGAACGCCCCGGATTTCCGATTTGTAGATGTTATGAGCTCTGGCCGCTGTCTGTCTTTGCTCCCTTCGCTACGCCTACGCGGTACAGGGCCAGTCGGCTGCGTGAGGTTTTGGCGGTTGAATTGCGACATTAAAATGGAGGGAGCTAGCTAGCTGGATTGCTGGAGCATCGTAAGAGGAACCTAGGTGGATAATGCGGAGATCAATTCGAACGTGACTGTTCGAGGTTCCCAAAAAAACGCCAGAACTTTATTTTTGAGGTGAATATGGGCTTTTTTTTTTTTTCTGGAGAAATTTCTGGGCTTGGTTTTTGAAAGAGAGGCAGGCAGGCAGGCAGGCAGGCGTGCATGCGAGATGGAGAAAAGTCCGGCAACAGCAAGCGTAGCGGTATGGTGGTATTGGATTGGATTGGATTGGGTTGGATTGGGATGTTATGTGTGAGCAGCAGCAGCAACAGCAGCGGGCAGGTCGAAGGAAGGTTGGCTCCCAAACCCCTGTGGCAACGCAAAGCTAACTTAACTACAGTCTTTATTATTATATTATTATTTTATTTATTATTAGCTGCAAAAAAGTTAGAAAGAAAGAAAGAAAGAAAGAAAGAAAGAAAGGACCGGAGAAGTTGAGGACCGAGTCGACTTGGGTCTGTCTCCCTTTTTTGCATGCAGACGTTGCTTTCTGTTATTATATTTTGAAGATGCGGAGGAAATTACAGAGTAATAGCAGAGTACCACTAATTACTTAGCTAAAATAAGAGGACCAGCTTTTCGTATTCGAATTGTCCAGGCGGGTTCCGTCGCCTGTCAACTGTCAAACCTGTCAAATCAAAAGTGACAGTAATAATTTCATCAATCGAAGGTCACCGGCTGGCCAGGGAGGGATACCCCATACACAACCGGTCGGTCACCGATCCTACTAAATTAAATGTGACGGTGATGGGGGGGTTTTCCTTTATTTAATTGGAATGTGGCATCTGCCAAACCCGGCCGCACTCGAGTGGAAGCGGCCTTTTTTTATTTTTATTTTTCTATTTTTCCCAATCCAAATTTTGAGACCAAAATATCTCCTATTGTTATACATTGTACGCACATGTATTATCCATGTCTGTCCGCGTGAGGACATGCGAGATACATACTTACATACGGGGGCCAACATTTAACATGTCGGACTCGCAATGCAGTGCAGTGCCGGTGGGGGATGCTCAGCTCAATCGCAACAGCCAACAGGAGGTTGCATCCACTCGCGCTTCACAAAATGTTGACGGATGATAGGACGAATCTCGACGCTCGGGCGGGGCCCAAGTCGGACTTTGAAGCGCCACGCGAGATATAATTATAATTATAATTAGTATAATTAGTATATTACATACTTAAGCACTCAAGTACTTGCATGTAACTTTGAGATTAAGTTTCATGCGGCACTCAATCAATCCGAGATCGACGGCTCAAATCCCATGCACGTTTTAAAAACAAACCCAAAAAAAAATAAATAAATAAATAAATCAGATTATTCTCTTTTTGCGAGTTTCGAGGTTAAATTGAATTGATTGGCTAATAATATTCCGTCGTCACAAGTCATAAATCATAAATCTTTCGTTATTAGTACCTCTTTATTTCCGATGCGATGTTATACATAGAGTGAGGTCGCAGATACGTTTTCTTACACACGCATGCGGCGCGTTCGTTCTATCGATAGCTAGCCTTTGCATCCCCCCTTGAAACTTTAAACTTTAAAACACCACAGGAGCGGAGAACAGAACATTCGAAATGATCAACATATACTTCCCCCCCAGAAATCAAATCATGGCGTGTATGCATCATGCATGGCATGCGGGATGACGAATGTGAAACAGCACAACGTGCGACTTAACGCGCTCAACACTAACAAGCAAATCTTCTTCTTTGTGAAATATCGTCACCTCTAGCATCGTGTATAAAAAATAGGAAAGAGAGAAAAAACCGAACACCAGTTAGAACGAAAGGAGGAATAAAACCGCAACAATAGACGAAATCAAGTTCGTTTCCGCCGTGTCTACCGGGCACGAGACGAACGAGAGCCTTTGTTATCATGTTGGCCTTTTCGTCCTTTCGTTTTAACTGGCTGCTCGTGGTGATAATGACCGAGTCTTTCCGCAGCCAAATTGTTCTTCCACTTGAGGCATCGCTGGACAGGAACTTGGGCGACGGACTTGGTTCGTGTCGACATCCGTACCACCACCTCGCCTCCTTGATTCGATTCCCGCGGAGCAAGGTACTTCTTTCGCGATTGCATGGAGCTAACCATGTATTCCATATAAGTATCGAATTCCTTTTTCAACTTGAGTTCTCTCTCCCCTTTCACTTCCAACCAATCAACCAGAAGTTGCAAATCGTCAGGTTCGTCAATGTAAGCCCATTTTTCCGGGCCGCGGAGAGCTGCGTTTCCTTCCTCCTTCTTTCGGCGTTCTTTAATTGACATCGAGGTCCTTGTTCCATCGTTCGTATCATTGTTGATAACTCTGTCCAAGTCGAGAAATTCTTTTTGCTCTTCTAACGAAGCACCTTGTATCCAGAGTCTACCCATCGCGTAACCAGAATCGGCTGTAGAACTCGTCGGGATTCCGGCATAGGGCATGCCGTTTCTTTCGAAAAACCAATATCGATTCCAGAATCGGTCCCGACCAAGTAAACGTAGTCGCGCGCAATCAGACTCTCTCAAATCATTATCAAGTTCGGCGATTGCTGCCTCTTCCTGTCGAATTTTGGCTTTAGCCTTGTCAACACTGAGACATGCTCTCTTGTATCTCTGCATCGATTCCTGTATCTTTGCGTTGGCTTCTTCTTTTTCTTTCTCCTGCTCACGCTTTCTCTTTCGCTCTGCGGCTCTGTTCGAAGGGCGTCTAATCGCGGGGCGGCTAGAATCGGAATCCTCATTTTCATGATCGATTTCAGGGGTGTTGTAGCCGTTACTCATTTTAGTGTCTCCTTCTCCCTCTGGGTCCGGGGCAGGGAATGACATTTCGCTTTCAGGCATCAACTGGCGTCGTTCATCTTCACAAGTCTTCAACTCCTCGATGCTGTAAAACAGATTCACATTAGCTCGCTTTCTCAAATGACCTTGTTCACAATGCAAAACTTACAAAACCTTGCGGGCTTTCTGATGCTCAATCTTATCCTTTCTTAGCTTTGTCATAGCCTCCCCACACTCCTCCATATAGTTTCGAACGATAGATGTCTCGAATGTGAGTTTTTGAAGCAGTTGAATAATCTTGATTTTAGTATTGATGTCAAGATCTCGGTACTGCCCTCGAGCCGTCAGAAGATTCGGATTTTCTCCCAATGGCGAAAAGTATCGAAGAATGTCCGTCGCGAGAGGCTTGAATTGCACGTTATTAGTAATTTGACTGAAAAGTCCGACAATGATGGTTTCCCATCCGCCGTGTTGGAATTCGCGTTTTCGTAACAATTCCAGCCAGATGGGATTTTGATTATCGCCATGTCCGTTGAGAGTTGCTTTTGACAATGTGTTAAACCGAGCGCTGGACCTTCTCGTCTGCATGGGTAAATCCTCTTCCTCTTCCTCCTCGTCCTCCTCGTCATCTTCGTCGTCCGTGTCGAGATCCAGGATGCTAGCAATTTTGACCTTCCCTTCATCCCCTGCATCAACCAGTGCTTTCAACATTGAGCAATGTATCTCCAGCAACAGCGCGCAGTCTTGATGCTCATCTTTGTAGAACAAGGCATCAATGTAATCGTCGAACGTGAACGAGTCAAGCAGGAAAGGTTCGCAATAAACGTTCAAGAATACCCATGTCTCCAGAAGATGCGGCACACTATCCTCTGAAAGTTTCTTGCCAGGAATAACTTCGTGAAGTCTTTTGAGAGTAGGTCGCGGTTTTAGATTGGCTAGAGGCATTATTGTCAAGTCCTCGATAGGATACTTGATGACAGGCTTCGGCGGCGGCTTGGGCGGTTCCGGGATATTTTGGATTTTTAATATGCCGGTACTCGAAAGGCTCAATATCGATTGTGTTCCCTCCGGTTCCCTGTTTTTAGCTTTTCCTTTCCCTTTTTTCGGCGGAGCTGGATCGGGTGACAGTTTGGGCCCGGTACCAGCAATGGTTAAAGACAGTCCGTTTTCTGCCTGTTGTTTTCGGACGGCTTGCATGGCCTTTCGTTCAGCAACAGTAGAACCACGCTGCAGGTGCTTCGGAATCACCTGTGAGATGGCGTATCTTCTAGCGTACGAGTCTTTGACCAGCCATGGCGCGCCATTCCAAGCTTCTCGATGAACCGTATTTTTGATAAAAGCCCGTAGCATCGCTTTCGTGAATATTCGTCGATCTCGCGTCAAATCCGCGCCGGAGAGACTTATCTCGGATCCACGGTTTACCAAACTGATAGTGTAGTGAGCAGTGGCCGGTTTCATTAGTTCTCCTTGAGCATCCCGTTGTTCTGGTAACTGCACTTTCTCTCGGATCTGCCCTTCTGTTTTGTCGTTATTATGAAGAGTAGCAATAACGTGCTCTCCAGGAAAGAAGTCATTTTTGAAAAACTGGAGATTCAGGTTAAAAACATGCTCGAGTTTTGAAGGTAGATCGTGAAGAAACTCACGTCATAGACAAGATCAACTACGAATTGTTAGTTTCAAATAGTATTTAATTACAGATGTTTCCTTCAGCTTACCTAAATTATCAACCCGAGGGATGGTTTGAAACTGGACTTTCTTTAATATTGGTCCCTTGAGAGCATCCGGAAACGACTCTTCAACATCTTTGGAACCGGCGAGCTAAAAACCAAAAAGAATAAACAAGTGACCATCAACACCGTCAAATAAGAAATCCATACCTCGCTTTCTAGAGCCGCAAAAAAATCAAGTCCGGAATGGCCAGTGATTTCGCAGATGAATCGTTTCTGATAGCCATCCAGTTAGCATTTGGTAAGCATAAAAAACATCTTACGCTCTACTGACACTTTTGTAGAAGGACATCCTAAGCAAGACCAAGTTAATAACTTCATAGTAAAATATGACCTCCAAGATATAATAAACATACCGAGCCAAGTAGTCGTCATATTGAGTAAATATTTCGCCTGTGGCATCGATGACCCAAACCTGTATCAATTGAGGTTAGGCATGCTTCTCTTTCCATAGTTGGTAGCAGATTTGTATCACCTACCTCTTGGTGATCATCATAGATTTCCGGGGTAGGCAGGAAATGCACCGGCTTTCTTTTGAAGAGAACCTAAATCCGAGATGTCAGTGATATCGTCACGGTATCTTACAAGTTTTATATATTTATATATATACTCACCATATTGAATAATACCAGTTAGAACCTTCACACTCTATAATATCAAAGCGTGGCGTATGTAAGAGTTGGTTTCGGAGGTATCTCAAGAATGATTGCGCGAGACTAACGGAAACGCGCAAACCGACAGCCTCGACGAGGCTCCAGCAAGGCGATGTCCCAGATACGGATTCAAGCTTTGAAATATTGAATAGGCGCGTATCCGCCTCTTTGTTTTATGTTACAATGAGAACTGTTGAACAGGGTAGCTTGATGTTTGTAAAGGATATCACAGTTTGATATGCCAACCCAAAACAAAAAGCTTAGAAGGTTGCTGTATATATTTGCAACGCTTGATAGTGATATAGAAGGGGGGGGGTGCCGAGCGAGCTATCCTCCCGAGTCCGGCTGAAGAACAAGCAGGAGCGATATCCCGGAATAAGAAGATCAAGTTCGAGTATAAGAGACTGAAGCTTTGCGCCCTTAAGGGTTTAAGGTGGATTGGTTGGATGGTGAGGAAGAGCGCCTGGAGTCGAGGAGGACGAGAGATACAAAGGAAGGTGGTGACGATGGTGATGATGGTGACGAGGAGGGTCGACGCGGAGGGTGACCTGATTATTTATTTTTTTTTCTTTCGGAGACCGGGTCTGAGAAGGTTTCGTGCTGTTGTCGGAGACCCCCCCACCGAGACCACCCCGGATCATCCTCGTTCGTTCCAGCGCATCCTCCTGCTCCTGGTAAGACGGCCCAGCCACATCAACTACCACCTGCCCTGTACCCTACCTCCCGTCTTCCTCCTACCTCCTCTTCATCCTCTCGGCCGTCTTTGTCATGCTCAGATCCTCGGCTAGCATCACCATCAAGTAGAGCCTTGCTGGCAATTGGGCGTACAATGCATTTGAATTGATATAAATTGAAACGTTAGAGAGTGATATCTTGATGTCGGATTTTTGCCCAGAAAAGTCTCCTGGGGAGGACCGCATTTCGAGGTACCACGACCACTCAACACAACTCTCCTGGTACCCACTTTTCGAGGGGGAGCCCGTTAGCCTGGCCAGGAGGTCATGTTACCCATGTTTATGTTCCTGTTGTCTACAGCTCAAAAGGTTATTTTGCAGAAAACCATTCGGTCATAGAGATTTGGGAAATAGTAACTCTCAAATATTTGAAAGCGAGCGATATAAAAATACATTTTTGACTTTCTCTCGCATCTATATATCTACCCACCCCCCATATAGCTGATGACGAGAGTTATTTTGACGAGAAACCTAACTACAAAAATGGAGGTATTCGAATATTCATACATCCATCAAGTTATCCGTTTCTAAACAATCGAAAATTCAAGGAATATCAATATGCAAAGTCTCATATGCATGAAACTCAAGTTGGATGGCTAGAACAAATCGAAGGATAAGCTTGGAAGCAAAGTCAAGTACAATATTGAAAAGAACGGGGTAACCGGGTTATGTATCCGCCAGACATCAAGACATATTTTGGGATATCATTTGAAAAAAAAAAAAAACCAAGGGGAATACATGGTGGGGAATCAATGGAGAAAGAAAGTGTAAATGCCAAACATATGTACTAAGTAAATGCAGTTAATCCTGAGCACTTCAAAGGAATAAGCCATAGCCCGCTAATCGAAACCTAACAAAAATACGACCAGAAACTAGTCCAACGAAAGTATATGAATAAAACGGACAAACAAAAAGATAAAGAATGTATACAGTATATAGATTTAGTCCTCTTCCGCGAGATCTTCTGAGGCTCCGTGCCACTCTCGAGCCTGGGCGGTCAAATGCTTGATGCCAAAAACCCGAGAGGCGTGGAAGGACTCACTTGGTGTTCTAGAAGCCGAGTTAGTATACAATGATGACTAGAATAGTTGAGGAGAAAGCATATTTACCTAAATGTGAGAGCCCGTTGCCCAGAAATGACGCCAATGGACTGCAAGACCGCCTTTCGTGAATCTCTTGCAAAGACTGCAGGATGCGCTATCCATTCCAAAGCTGCTTCTAATTCAGCATCAAGACATGATACAACTCTCGTATCAATACCGGCAGTTGGGCTAAGCTTTCCGTCCCAATTGGAAGCTTGGCTCGGTGTTATATCCCCATCAGGTCCTGGAGGCGGAGGCAGAGGTGGTAGCCCGCCTTTGCCAAGACCTCTCAGAATTGTACGTGTCTCCGCAAGTAGAGTCTGAGCTCTGTCGTGTTGGCCTCTGGATACTAATGTTAAAGCACGAGACAGCATATCCGAAGTTAAAAGTTCCATCCGCCTCTGTACAATCATAGGATGAGGGGGTATCGGAGGAGAGCCCGGTCGAGCGTGGCTTTGGCGCGATTTACCATTCGACGCCGGTAGCATTGAAATTGTCAATAGCGACGGCCGCGATGATTGTGATAATGCTCCTTCACGTTGGATATCTCCATAAACTATATCCGCCTGGATAAGAGGTACCTCCTCAATGCTTTGAATCCGTTGTTCTTCACTGTCGAGCGGTCCTCCTAGTGCTTCAAGGCCAGATACAATAGTCTCCCATGGGTCTGCTGGAGGTAATTCGGTGGTTGTCTGGTCTGGATCAATAACAAGTTGCACAAGGACATCTGAAAAACAAAATTTTAGTATATGTGTTCAAGCTTGTAAAATCAGTATTGTCAGTCTATTCTACTAACCTTTCCTATCGCCAAATCTGAGATCTCCTAATGCTGCCTCTGCCTCCCTACCGCTTGCCCGTTTTGTGACTTGTAAACCGCCACTGATCTTGACGAATCTTGCGGGTGAGCCTTCGGGTAGCTTGAGCTTCACTTTGACGTTTTGATGTGACGAAGATTGCAAGGCGCCCATACAGCCCGCCAGACACTCTCTGAGCATCATCCAATCCTTGACATAAGTATATGATGCTTTTGTTCTTGTCGAAAGCTCGATCATTGTGTCTGGCTTGTGTGTCAATCCCAAACCAAAGGAATGGATAGCAACCCTACCATATTGTTAGTCAAGGAACTCAGATAGTGCGAAAAATGATATCAACTTACTTTGCAGCCTCCGCTCTCGAAACGACGAAATCGACAGCTTCGACATCGGAAGTTGAAGAATCACTAATCAGTAGAATCGAAGAAATTGGGTTGCTGTTCTTTCGTTGCATTAAGAGATCCATCGCCGCATTTGCACCTTCGACAACGTCGGCCCTCAAGCTCTTTTGTCCCACAGGTCTGATAGAATTTATAACTCTATTCCAGCTCGACCAATTCTTGGTAGTCATGCCTACTAGGGCGACACCGCCGCCGCTGGAACCAAATGACACCAAACCCATTCGATCCTTTTCACCGAGAGTGCCTACTAGGAATCTTAATGAATCTCGGAGAAGATTAATCTTGAGACCTTGCATCGACGATGTCACAGGGATGACGACAACGAGATCGATAGGTACGTGGGCAGCAAGAGAGGTACGCAGGATTCTAGACGACGTAGTGTACTCTGTCGGAGCCGATACTACGGAGCGTGCACCAGCAATAGAAGAATTCGCGGAAGAAATGCGGTGTCCTTTTCTCCTCGAATGTCGACCGTCAACCTCTTCATCGGGATCAGACTGACCACGTTCATCGTCATGTCCCGAGTCTGGGATATCGCTGTTCAAATTCACAAGCGCTCTGCGCCATTGCTCGAGCTGCGAGTGGTTCGGGAATTGAAGATGGAAGGAAGGCAACTCGGCAACAGAAAGGTTCAGTGTTAGGATATGATCATCTAACATTGTAACATCAATTGTCAGTATATGAAGCGCAGATACCGTAAACCACTAAGAAATACACTTACTAGCTGAGCTTGAATCCGAAACTTGTTGGAGATGCCTCTTTATCAAAATGGAACCTTTTAATGTGCACTTTCCGGTCTTCTTCCGTCCTTGCGAACCCCATTGTCCCGATGAAGTATTTGGGAGTTTCTTTTCTTTCACGCAGATGAGCATTTCGGAAAAGAGGAAACACTCGAGTTCTTGCCATGACTGACAATCCTTGCCAACTTTAATAGTACCAAACAATCGTAGTTTGCCGAAACTTGGAAGTGTTAGTCAAATTGTAAACTTCCACCATCACTCTTTTGATATGGACTGGATAACACATACCGAGAAACATCCAAGCTATGCCAATTCTCCACACGTCCACGCAAATCCTCCGTTATTTGCTCTAGATTCACCGATGGTTTTGAACTTGCTCCATTTCCATTGCTATGGTTACCGGAGCGATTGCTCGTAGACGGAGACGGCGGTCGGTATGGTTCTTCTAATCCGGATCCTCTGAGAGTTGGTACGGGAGGTAGAGGACTCTCATCGCCAACTGGAACCCATTTTCTCTCCGGAACTTCGATTGTCACGAGACAGGTAAGAGCTTGCTGAGCTTTCGATCTTGTAAGCGTTGGGAATTCGCTGCGAACCGTAACGGTGGGTGGATCTATAGGATTCTGAGGCGCATCTCGAGGACTGACAACACTCTCCATGTTTTGCACATCGAAATCATGTTGCCGTCGCATAGAGGGTGTTTCGGGAAAGTCGGCGGCGGATGCATTACTTGGGGTTCGCCAGTGTCCGTTATCGACACGAGGCTGTTCCCGTGTGGCTTCGGGTCGGCTTTCGCGACTGCTGTGACTATCCCTAGGATGGTAGCTGTGGTCATTTCTGCTAATCGTAGATTGATTGTACGATATTGTATCCCAGCGACCCGCCGATTGGTTATCCCAGTGTTGGGAGGCTATCGTCGAACTCTCGTGACGAATGCTTTGCTGCGATTGGCTGTACTTTCGAGAATTCTCAGCCTCTATGATGGAGGCGGCCTTGACGACATTGCTCAATTTCTCTATTTAAAAGCCGTTTAAGTCAGTAAAAGAGGCCATGAACCATGTATTCAGGGTTAAGGTTCAGAACGGACCGATATCTAGGACATTCCCGCCTCGGGTAGTGTCCAAACCCAAAGGTGCATCGCAAGTCGGACAATGTTGCGAGTCGACTTGGCGGATATATTCGTAGAAGCAGGCCTCGTGGGCGACATGCGAGCAGCTGAACTGTAAAACTCTTTCGCCAGGTAACGTGTGCTCCAGAAGTTCGTCACAGACGGCACATTCTGAGCCTACAAAGGTCCGGTCCCGACGATTACGACTTCGATCCATATCATAGACACCAGTCATCACGATTCAACAATACAAAAAAAAATAAAACCTCCAAGCCGTCCACAACTGTTATACTATGCCAATATATAGTATATAAATATTATTTTTTTTGGCGATAAGAACTGGAATGTTCACGGGGTTGCTGGGTAAGGGTGTTGCTTATTCGAATCTCTAACTTCGTGCCTCGCTAAACGGACAAAAAAAACGTGGGCCCCAAAGTTAATTTATTCGCCGTCAAATTCAAGTCGTCCCTGGATGGTGCACAATATATATTCCGATACGAGTCGAGCGAAGACCGGTCAAAGATAACTCTGACGAGGAAAACCGGGAGATATAAAATGGAAGGTGACTCCAAAGGAGCCGAATGAAAACGACGATGAAGGTCGACCACGCAATACGAAGAGGAAGGAGAAAAGGACGAGAGAATTCGGTTCGAAGGCAGGCCGTCCGGGTTGCCTAACAGTTACTGATCTGATACCGCGCTAGAAGGCTAAAGGGTCCACCGGCATCGCCATGCCTTGTCCTTTCAAATGGTAAAGGGACGAGAGGATGGCCGTTACACTATCGAAGACCGCTGGCAAACGAGAGATGAACGTAACTAAAACGTTCAAACGGGCGGAAGTAGGCACGTAGGTAATGAGACGAGTCGAGAAGGAGATAAAGATCAGCAGAAACAAAGAAACGGCTCTGCGGAAGGGGTATTCTTTTGGGGGGGGGGGGGGGACTTCNTCATTAATATTATTCTTCTGGGTGGGTGCTCGATGACGGACGGGGATCGGTCCCAGGCCTACAAATAACCACGCCCACTCCACTTCAGACTAGGGTGTCACCAAACACTCGGTTCAGAATACGCTTAACCAAGCAGTCAATGCCTTGTGTACGCAAAAGTGGGTGCGGGTGGGCGGGTGAATGAGAGAGAAACGGATTTGTATTCAACGGACGACAGTGGCTGGCCCCGTATCGTATCATATCATCGATTTACGGTAAGTAGCAGATATGGACCAGGAACTGGAAAGGCGGAAACAATCAACCTGTGCACTGGAGGACCACCACCACCACCAGCATGCAGCATCCCCTCTTCCGTCAAAAAAGAACGGACGAGAAGAGACTAGACTCGACAATTGCAAAGTCGGGAAACAGCAAAAATTACTCGCCTTAAGCGAGAAGGCAATCCAAGGTCAATGGCACGGACATCAGACACAGGAAAGGATGCAAGTCAGAACGCAATACTTATTTCCTTCTGCAGTTGATGCATTCAACATGTCTGCTTTGTCATCGCAGTTGTGTGGTCTGATCAAGGCGGCCATCGAGGATCTTGCAGAGGCGTTGATTTTGACTTCTGGAGACGGTGGATGCAGTGTGGAACAGCTGCCGAACGGCTGATTGATTAGCGTGCGTCCCTTTGCGCGGGGCCTCGAGTTATACAACTTGGAATTCAACTAACAGCGAGCCGGGTCCGGCTCGTGGATACTGCAGACAAACAGGGTATTCCTTTTTTTCCGCACTCACGAGGAAGAACCCGAAAAAGAAAAGGTGCGAAGGAGAGAAAACACTGATATACAAATGTTATTATTATTATCATTATTATTATATGATTCGTTAATGCGTGTGAGAACAGGCAAAATGGCTGTTGCAGGCTGGTACCACGAGTTCACTTCAGCAGCCAGGAGAGAAAGAAAACCGTGCCGAGGAGAGTGATACTACAACAGAAAGGCGGTAACCTCTTTTAAATTTTCCATACGTTTCTGCGAGATTGTCCAAAGGTCATCTGTACATATTTACATTGCATTGTACTCAGTTTTGCCCAAAAATTTCAAGATGTCTGTCATCTTCATGCAATGCGGACTTCTTGCTCTCAGACATATTTTTCTCTCCTGTCTGAACGTGCATAACAACGTGTTAATCGAGCGAGTAAACGAAATCTAAAAAATAAAATAAAAAAGAAAGCCCCAGCGGCATCATATAGAGGCGACCCACTCTTAGGGCAAGGGATGTCTTGGTTCGTATAAAGGGCCTGAGCCGAAGTGGTGGACATGACAGGAACGTTAACAGCAGAAAGCCGGTCATCCTTGGCTAAGAGGTTGAAGCCAAAGCAAAAAATCTTCTCGGGTATTTTTCAAATCCCTCTTTTCCAAAGAGTAATAATATAAAATGACATATAATTAGCTGATGATTGCTATAGCCATAGCCTCATCTTGACTCATCTTGAGGAGCAAACTTCATACATCCAATGTCACAGAATCTCTTGATCTAATATTTTGTCGATGTTCTGGTGGAAATGTCCATGGTCAACCGTCCTTTCCCGTCACTCGTTCCAGCTGATTCTTCTCAATCGGGATCACTTTCAAACACGCGCCTCGGTTTCAGGGCCTATTGGCAATAATTGGAGCCTTCTAATGCTCCTGGATCGATGGGCGTCGTTGGCAGGGTCTCCCCGCTTCAGCTGTCTCATTCGGATATTACTTTGTAACTTCTTGATCCTTGGGACCCAATCAATTTATCGGCCAGGGCGGGCAAACAATCAAACCAACCAGCCGAGATGATCTTATCAACCCCCTGACCGGCCGACTGACGCTTGCCTGCCTGCCTGCCTGTCCGCCCGTTTCAATCAACTCCAAACGAGAAGAGAGTGTGTGAAAAAAAAAAAAAAAAAAAAGGGGACCAGCTTTGAGGGTGGCGTGGCCGCTAATTATTAATTAATCTGTTAGTTGACACCTTGCAAGCCTTTGACGAGCACGGCTTGGCCAAATTGAATCCGCGAATCCGCCTCGAGCGTATCTGCAAAGCGTCTGGTCTCGCGGCTCAAAGCCTTCCAAGCTTCAACCGCGATCAATTGCAAGGGCGTGTCGACGACAGCTACTATGTATATGCATATATGTGGACTATACCGTATCAATTCGATTAATTCCCGTGTTATGCATAGTTAAGTAGATGGCAATATATGGCGTTGAACGTTGGATATTATTGATACGTACCTGATAAGGCCACCCAACACCAACACCAAACCCGAACACCGGCCAGTTCTTGATATATCGATATCGCGAAAGCGAATCGCTCCCCGGAGAGCTGTCCCCCACTACTACCTCTGCAAACATGGCTAGCGAGCATCCTACCTTCAACCAGTGCCTAGTGTTGGCAACAGCTCTCAAGCTGCTCTTAATCCCGGCTTAGTACGTCTTTCTCAGCCTCAGAAATCTCATGGAACGAACGCCATCTAATTGCAATCAAATCGAACATTAGCAGATCTACTGATTTCGAAGTACACCGCAATTGGCTGGCTATCACTCATAGTCTTCATCCGTCAAAATGGTATCTCGAAGATACATCGGAATGGACGCTGGACTATCCTCCGTTCTTTGCGGTGTTCGAATGGGTTCTCTCCCAGTTCGCCCAGTTCTTCGACACAGGCATGCTCCAAGTAAAGAACTTGAATTACGGGAGCATGGAGACAATATATTTCCAAAGACTCAGTGTCATTGTCAGTGAGCTCGTTCTCGTTCTATCGCTGCGGAGATTCATCAATATCCAGAGCAGCCCTCAATCGAAGAAGGTAGCCAACATCATCTCATTGTCGCTGCTACTGTCACCGGCATTTCTAATCATCGACCATATCCATTTCCAATACAATGGAATGATGTTTGGGATCCTCATCTTCTCCCTCACCGATGCTCTAACCGACAATCTTCTACGAAGCGGAATCCTATTCGCGATACTACTATGCTTCAAGCATATATACCTATATATTGCGCCAGCTTACTTTGCTTACCTCCTCCGCAGATACTGCCTCGGTGAAACTTTCTTTGACATTCAAATTGTCAATTGTATCAAGCTTGGAAGTGCAATCGTGTCCATATTCGGTGTCGCATTTGGATATTTTGCCGCTATAGGCCAAATACCCCAACTGCTCAGTCGTCTCTTCCCCTTCTCTCGAGGTTTATGTCACGCATACTGGGCGCCAAACGCATGGGCCCTCTACGCTTTCTTGGACCGTGTCCTCATCCATATCGCTCCTAGACTAAACTTAAACATTGATTCGGCCAGTTTGGGCTCTGCTACCAGAGGTCTCGTGGGAGATACCTCCTTTGCGGTTCTACCAAACATCCCACCGCGGGTTACATTTTTATTAACACTCGCCGTTCAGATCGTGTGTCTGGTCAAGATCTTCTTACAACCCAGTCCGTCGAGGTTCATAGGAGCCGTGACTCTGTGCGGGTTCGCATCCTTCATGTTTGGATGGCACGTTCACGAGAAGGCGATCCTCCTCCCTCTCGTTCCATTCAGCCTCCTCGCACTCCAGGATAGGAGATACCTGGGAGCGTTCAGACCACTCGCCGTTGCGGGTCACATTTCCCTGTTTCCACTCGTTTTCAAAGCCGCCGAGTTTCCTATTAAAACGGCGTATACCGTACTATGGATAATGGTATTCTTCATGGCATTTGACACGGTCGTTCCAGTGTACGTATTCCACCCACCCCCTTCCCTCTTACCCAGCAACCATAAGATACTCGCTAACATGGTTATTCGGTTTCTGGCAGTGCAAAATCGCAAAGAGTGTTCTTGCTGGATCGGTTCGAAATAGTGTACATGACCGTCGGCGTGCCGTTGATCTTGTACACCGAACTCTTTCATTTCGCCATTTTTGGCTCGAGACTTGAGTTTCTCCCGCTCATGTTTACGAGTGCGTACTGCGCGTTGGGTATTCTTGGGAGTTTCCTTGGATTTTTCGTGCTCTATTTGACAGGATAGAGCATTCATCACTTCAATCTTACCTTTTTTTTTCATGTTAATATATTATACAAAGCCTTGTATCTTTCGATCTCTTATTAGCTTTGACTACTCAGTTTGTATATTTTTTGAGAAAAAAAAAAAAAAAAAAAAAGTTTATATAAAATCTGGCGCGGGTAGAGGGAAACACCCTATGAAGAAAAATGCATTCTAGTAGCTACAGAACGCCTAAATATGATATATATTTTTTCTCTTCTTATCTTCGTAGTTATAATTACTTGAGTACTTTAATCATCGTTGTCCCATCCCGGGTTAGGAGCGGGTGGCTTTGGTCCTCCAGCTTGACGAGCGACGATAATTTGGTCAACGGAGAGCACAGTATTCACAGCCTCAGTGGCTAGTTTTATAGCCCAGCTTTTGCTCGACAACAAGTCAACAATACCCGCAGCAACAGCATCACCACTTCCCGACCCCTTCTCTTCCTATTGAAAACAAATGTCAGTGGATCCCAAAGTAACAGTGGTTGAACCCTAGAGAAAGGGGAAAAAAAACTTACATCAAAGCTCACACCGGTCGTGCAGTCACCCCGCTTATGATGTGCGGAGTAAAGCTTGCTCAGAACTTCGGTGGCATCCAACCCCGCGCTCTCTGCCAAAGTCCTGGGCACAACCTCGAAAGCCTGGCCGTACTTGCGAATGGCGTATTGAAGGACCCCGGGTGTCTTGTCACCATAAGCGACTATTCTTTCGACAAGTTGCATCTCCGTGGCACCGGCTCCGGGTACGAGTCGTGCGTCTTTAGTGATCGCTTTAACGGCGTTAACACCATCATCGATCGCTCGTTCGACGTCGTCGAGGTAATTCTGTGTTGCCCCACGGATGACTATTGTGGCTGTCTTTGTGCTCTCGTTTTCTATAATATCCGAATATTGTCAATATGTGCTTTTTTTTTTTTTTTTCAACCTAGCAAAATCCCGCTCTTCCAGATATAACGAGTAAACGAACGAACCTTGTCGGAAAACGGTAACACGATCCCCACCAATCTCAATGGTCTCGACGACATCCACCTTTCCCATCTCGTCGGGCATCGGGGCCCCCAATCTCGCAAGCGGGGTGGCTCCGATAACACGACAAAGTCTCCGTAACTCGAACTTACTCAAAACCTTGATAACCAAGATTTCGTATCGGTTCAGATAATGCAGGGCCAATTCTCCAACGCTCGAACCAGCTACGAGAACTCTGATACCCGAATCGTATATTTCCTTGATGATCGCCTCCAACTGCTGTTCCTCGCCCTTTGTGAAATCGAGCATTTCCTGCGCGTTCTTGAGAAGGACGGTACCTTTCGTTTCCGTCTGGCTGGTATCTATCGGGCATGCATAAACGGCGACCTTTGATTTAGACGCCGATTTTTTGTTCCCTGCATTACGGGAAGGTTGTTAGAGAGAACAAAAAAAGGTATCCTTGAAAGTCAATCAGAGATAAGAAGAATCCCACCTTCTGGTTCTCTACCGAAAACCATGCCTTTCACAACCTGACTCTGTGTCAAGCTGCTTCCCATAATCTTGACAACACGCACATTGTCAACGTTGAAGTTTTTGGGGTCCTTTGGAAGAACTGTAAGGACGGCTTCGGCGACGAGATCGGCGAGGATTTCCTCGTTTCCATATTGCTTTGATGCTATAACCGTGCAGAGTGCTTTGCTCAATTCTGTCTTGCTTCTAATATCCTTCACGGTATCATGGCTCAATTCTAAAACAAAATTCGGGTAGATTTAACATTAAATCTTTGATTAATGAGTACGTGTGGGGTATGAATTGTAGCCTTACCCTCCAGCGCCTTTTGTGCGAAAGTCTGAGCTTTCGTGTACCCCTGTATGATATCCGAAGGTTGAAGACCACCCATGCGTATCAGATTCTCCGCCATGGTGAGAAGCTCGCCCGCCAAAACAATTACTAAATTCGTCGCATCTCCCAGCTGTAAATCCCCACCGATAGATATCAGCCCGAAATACCCTACAAAGTATAATCAATAACAAAAAAAAGAGTAAAAAGCTCTCGCGTGGTACCTCAGACTCCTGCTGCTGCGTAGCCATAACCACAATCTTAACGGCTGGGTGCACGACGTCTAATTCTCGTAGTATCGTGGCGGCATCGTTCGTCAGGATCATCTTTTGGAGGTGGTTGATAACAATCTTGTTTCGTCCGTATGGTCCGAAGCTCGTCTTGACTGTACTGGCGAGTGCCTGGCAGGCGTCGATATTTCGGAGAACGGCGCCATCTTCGTTGCTTTGTCTGTTTGGATGTAAGCCTACTTTTGTTCATCTGGTGTCCGGAACCGCTGGCTGTGAAAGTTCTTACGTGCTATAGCCGCTCTTGAACAACCCACTCGAGGGGGCTGCTGGTATCGACAACGACATACTGGGGTTTTAAGATGAGGTTTGGTCGTGAGTGTAAATATTGGATTTGAGGTTATGCAGAGGAAGGTATAAAGATTTGAGAAGCTCAAATTTAAGCGGTGAGGTTCGAATCTAATACTACTGTATCTCAATTTCGTCGTCAACCTTATAATCTTCAAAATTTAAAACACCAAAAGAAAGAGTTGAAGCTGGAGGGCGCCGGTAGAGCTAACTGTACGGACCTTGAGGTCTTTGGGGATTGTGGGTATACAAATGCTCGTGATGCGTGGTCGTTGGGGTAGCTCGAGCTCTACCACAAAAAGGACGTGTGAAATTTTGGGATCGCAAAAATGCGGCTTTGACTTTTTTGGTGCCTGCAGCTGCCCCACCAGGACAACACAGGCAATCTTATCGATATCGACGGATAGTGGCGGTACATATACACCTCGCGATCTAATCTCTTGTCTTGTGAATTAAATATACTGGAATGCGTAAAGGAGTTTTCATATACATATTCTAGTGGTCGCTCTAGAAAAGATAGTAAAAATACAGCGAAAGCAAAATCGAAATGGCGTCTATTCCAACGCCCGGAAAAAATATGAGGGAGAAACATTTACAGGATAAAAGTTCAGCATAACCAAAGCCCGGCTTTCATTTGCATGGTTTTTAACAAAAAAATAAAATAAAATAAAATAAGAACACCCTTAGCACATTTACAATAGAACAGACGCTATGTTAATGCGCATGATGTGGACCAAGATATGTGATCAGTGGCGTCAGCATTCCTGCAACGGTCAAAAGTGTAGATTGCATCTTATTATCATCCCCTTCATCTGGGACCATATCCAATTCTTGCATCCTTAGATCGTGGCCATTCATACCCATTCCGTGGTTATGAGAATTGGCGCTGTCGGCCATCTCTTGCATCGCGTGCATTGCGACAAACCTAAAACGATCAATCAGTCAGCCCTCTTTAGTCCTTCTCGACCAGGAATAAATACTTGAGTACTGCTTACAAGAAAGTGCCAGCACTGAATAAAAGTAGAACACCGGACCACCACTCTGTATGCTGGTGGTGCGACGCAGTTTCTTTTGATCCGCCTAGAATGGCTATCACTAGCCAAGTAAAGAAAGCGCCTAGAGGTGCTGCCATGCTGAATGCGATCAGATGCACTCGTGCTTGTCGTTTGCTTAACCCTTGTTTTAACAAGATGGCAACTAAACCAAACGCTGCAGGTGCTTTGTGCAGCATGATGGCAAAGAACACAATGATACCCAAAGATGGCTTCGAGGCATTCGCAGATGCACCTAGTGCGATCCCATCGGCTGTGGCGTGTATTAATAATCCTAGCGTCGTCGAGAAAGATCGTTTAACGGAGAGCGGGGTTTCGTTGGATTCCGGAGAGGAGGAAAATGATCGAAGAGAGTTTACGGATATTGTGGCAGTGTAGCCTCGATCGTTCCTTTGGTTTGTCCATACTGAAACGAGGTTGATAATGTACATGAAGACGAAGCCGAGGACGAGAGCTAATCCGATGTATCTTTCGGGTGATGCCTCATGGTGTTCATGTTCTGCAATATTTGAAGGATGTTAGAACCAAAAACCGAATCTTAACTCTGTTTGTCGACAGTTATTAATACCTCCATGACCTTCACGAGTCTCCAAATGCGATCTCACAGTATTGGAGTGTGGTGCTTTTGTCAACTCGGGTTCGACGGTGTATGCGCTATAGAGGGTCGACACTCCTTCAGGTATGATGACGATGAGCGAAGTTCCGACCAAAAGTCCCATTCCAAAACTCGAGATTGCCTGTACTCTCTTGCGTGAGAGCGATAGAGCTAGAGGTAGGATCCCAGCAGCAATTGACCTGATGGGGCCAAATGACCGTGTTAGTGACGAGGCGCGTGAGAAACATGCAGCAGCCGGATATGGACATACGTTGAGGCAATTACGAAGCTGAGAAAAAACAGCCACCAGAATCCGCCAGCCATCTCTCCTCAGGGTGAAGCAAGGGTGAAGCAAGTTGAACCGGACGTGTGTGTGAGTGCGTGGCTCTCGGAGTCTCGCGATGAGATGAGGCTAGTCGAGTGTGGCCTCTTCCGGAGAACCTTGGCGTGTGTCCCGGCTGGGTTCCCTGCCTGGTCGCCTGCAAACCGAGCTTCAGAGAGTCAGCAGCCGTGGACGGAACAGCGACATAGCTAGAGCGCTTGCATTGGCATCCAATTGCCGCGGTGGTGATAGTATTGGTGATGATAGATGTTGAGGTGCTTGGTGGGCGGTAATCGTGTTCATTGGAAAAGGTGAGGGTTGGCTGGAAGAATGTGGCGGTGTTTTGTGGGCTTCAACCTTCCCGTTTCTTCCATCCTCTTCCTCGTTCCCACGTTTCCCTCTTCCTTTCATCATCATCATCGCTTCTCACCCACCAATCAACCAACCTCCCTTCGACAGGAAGACACTTCCCCCCCGTCAACGCTGCCTATCCCCATCCCAACTGCTTCAACCTGCCCCCGTTCAACCGCAAGCAAACCGACGTCGGTCAACTAGCCTCGATTTAGCAGTGGCGTCTTTATAGATCTTGGCGTGGGTGTGTGTGTCTGCGTGCTGGAGGTGACCTGACCTGACCGTGTTTGCCAATCGATGCCTCGCGACCACAAGCTCACCGCAAGTAAGTACCTTCTGCCCTTGTCCGGTACTTTGTTGCTTGCTCAAAACCCAGACGTGACCCGCTCAATCCTGCCTAACTTTGCAAGACTGCCCACCTTTGTTTGGGAAGCAAAACGAGAAAAGAAACAACTAACAGTGGGCGTACCTTTGTTTCTGCAGCTATGGTCAACTCTTCTCCCGCCCTCCCCGCTTCCGTCGAGGAAGCATACCGCCAGAAATGTATCGACTTGAAGAAGCGACTTAAAGAATGTGAAAACGCCAACGACTTGCTCGTGGTTCGAAACCACCGTCTACGCCGTGGCATCCAGCGTCTCCGATTGGAGCGCTCGCTTCTACTCCGAGAGATCGAGCGACGTATCGATCCTAGAATGGACGACTCTGATGGAACTCCATCACCTCCACCAACCGTACGCCTTTTGATACTTGTCTCTCTTGTCCGTTGGGATCTCGAGCTAACTTGGCGATTTTTTTTTTAGCCCCATGAGAAGCCTCTACGACTTAAGAGACCACGACGTGACGGACCGAACGGACCGCTTGATAGACCCGACTCTCCATTCTCCCAGGCAAATGTAGACGGTGAGTACGGAGGCATGGGAGGAGGAGGCGGTGGCGGCCGATCGAGAACCCCTCTAGGAGGACGTTTCGGTCCGGCCCGTGACCGGGACCAAAAACCAAGGAACGCCTACACCATGTAAGTTTCAAATATGTAACTTCCATAAGGTTCCGAAACCTTCCGGCTAATGTTTTTTGTGACCTCAGCTTCTGCGACCACATGCGTGATCACATCATGGGGACTGCCTCTGATCCAGAATTCGATGTTTCCAGGGAATTGTCGAAAGCCTGGCAAGAGCTCACGCCTGTCGCTCGTCAACCGTACTTTGATGAAGCCGAGGACGAAAGACTGCGCTACCAAGCCATGCGCTACGAAGCAAGAATGGCCACCGTAGCCTACAATCGTCAGCGTGCCGCTCTTGAGGCAGAAACCACGACCAAGGGCGCAATTCCTGACGAAAACACGCCGATGCAACCAGAAGCTGGCGAGGGTGGCGAGAAGAGCGAGAGAGGCGACCCTATGGCGACGGAAGAAGACTATCCACCATATCAAGACCGTGATGAATCCCCTCCACGTCCTTCTGGGGGTTTCACCGCTGTCAACCAACGCCAGAGCTTTTTGTAGACGCACTCTTGATACGAATCTATCTACGACACACCTCTGTTTTCATATTTGCGAATCGGCTTTCTCTTGTTTTACTTTTTTTTCACGAACACAAGAGGGTTTGTTTCTACTTGGGTTTTTAAGTTTGCTCTCGCGCGGATACCTTTTTATCACTTTCTTCCTTCCTTCCTTCCTTTCCTTTTTTTCAATTTTTTTATTTTTTATTTTTTATTTTCGAGACGGTTTTAGCTTACACATGACGATTCTTTCCTTTTTCTTCCTGGGTTTTTTGTCCGGAACTCGAGATGGGGGTGTTCTTTGTGGTCGTTGACATTTTAGATTTTCGGTTCACTTTTTTTGCTGTGGATATATTAAGTCCCTTCAATGCGCTTATGTTTTTGAAAGCTCAAGAGCTGTCATTAACATGCACGCATTGACTTTTGTCTTTTTTTTTTCCCCTTCCTTTTTTCCTTTTTGTGTCTCCAAAAATTACGAATTTTTTCCACCGTATGTACAATAGATTCGAATGCATATCAGAAAAGTGGGAGGCGACGAGATCCCGCGAGTTTTGAATTCATCCTTCCTCGCGTTTATTCAAATTGATTGGTGCCGCGATTTGAACTTCAACTCCAACACAGTTCATGTTGGAAAATTCAATCTTCCATTCGAATATATTGCAATTCATATTGCAATATAAAAACTTCCCTGGGCATTGAACTCTGGGGACCGAATCTATATAATCAAATATCCTTTGATATAGTACAACCATCTCCAGTCTTTATAATTTAGCCGTGTTCGCTAATTCCAAACATGTGCGTATAACGCGGTCATTCTACAACCATTCCACCACCATATTATAATTAATTAAGTACTTACTTAAGTACTTAAGTATATTACCATGGCTGCCACCACGCGAGCAGCAGCAACCACAATCTCCAAATCAACTCTCAAGTTCCTCAATTCCCCCAAACTCCCAGATTTCACACGCATCCTACCGCCGGATGCCGTCTTCGCATCAGCCCGTAAAAGCGGCTTCATAAAATGCAACAAAACGCAAGCCACCCTCGTCCTCTCCGAAATCTGGCGGGCGTCTCAGAGCGTGCATAACGCCGGACATCACGCTCGAACGTCTGCCTTTTCCAAGATTTGTCAAAGTAAGTCCACATCATATATGCATATGTATAATTCTATACATCACAATACAATACAACATAGTCTTCATTTATATATATATATATATATACACAATATAACATTCAATATTAAATAAAGTATGTATATATATAATATCTAGCCCACAACTTTCCGCCATCAAACCTAACCTCCCTCGCCACCCTCCTCCTCCAATCCCCGCAAACCACCCAAATCTCAACCGACCTCCTCACAATCGCCGAATCCCTCCACGACCCCGCCGCCATCCTAAAATCATCCCGTCAATCCCTCTCCGCAATTCGTACGGCTATAACCCTCCCCGTCTCCCCGGCCTTTCATAAACTTCAAACACTAGCGATCACGCAAAGAATACCCGAAGCCTACGAATTGATAGCGGAAACGTACGACCGTTTGAAGAGTTATGCTCAGGGACAGGATAATTGGATTAAAGCTGCTGAATTGGGTAGTGCGAGGGGGTACTTGATGCTTGGGAAATATGCTGCGAGGAATGGAAAGCGGGAGATGGCGGTGGAATGGCTGAAGAAGGCGGTGGAAGGGGAAGAAGCTGAGGCATTTTATGAGCTGGGTTGTTTGCAACTGGAGGAGGGGGAGGAGGAGAAAGAGGCGGAATATAATTTATCTGTCGCGGCGGCTTCGGGGGTTGTTCCTGCGGCGGAAAAGTTGGAGAGGTTGTACAGAGCTCGGAAGGATGAACGGATGTGTGAACGGTGGGGAGAGGTCGTGGTGGAGATGAAGAGGGTTAAGGGGATGGTTTGAATCTCTTTTCGTATAGATAAATCTAGCGTTATAGCGACTGTGTGTAATATATATATTATCATAATAAAAACCAGTTTTGATATCCACAAATTTGGCAAGGAAAAAAACCCAGCGGGGTTTTCTATAAGATATATCTAGGATACAGTTCCTTCTAGACCAAGTTCATTATGTATATGCACATTATTAACAACCCTCGCCATCTAATCGCTACTTGCTATCCCCGTTCGTCAATTTGAGCTTCTCATCAAAGCTAGTGCCGATATGATGCGTAAAGTTGTTCACCAACGAAACTCCCTTCTTATTCGCCTCTAGCAACTTTTCCAACGAGCCGCACGCAGCAGCGATGAAACCCAAATACGGTTTGCTAGGTTTCAACACCCTCGAAAGATACTCCGGATGATACTGAACACCCACAAACCAAGGATGCTCCTTCAACTCTATGATCTCCATGCGCTCACCTGCCGTATCCTTTCCGATAAACGGTAACCCCGCTTCCTCCAACTGTGTGACATACTTGTTGTTGACTTCGTATCGATGGCGGTGACGTTCGAGAATCTGGTCAGGTTGACCGTAGAGTTCTTTCAATTTCGACCAGCCGGTGTTTTCCTGGAAGACGGTAGGACGGATTCCGAGACGCATATTGCCGCCCATGGTATCCTTGTCGATTTCCGGCATGAATACGATAACCGGAGTTGTCGCCTTTTCCGCGTCCTCACAAAACTCCTCCGAAGTCGCTTCTATATATATATATATATAAAACATTAGAACGCTAAGCTCGTCGTATATGGATAGCTGCATATATACAAGGTCGCTTACCAGTCAGGCCGCACACGTTTCTGGCAAACTCGATAACGGCTATCTGCATACCCAAGCAGATACCGAGGTAAGGGACCTTGCGAGTTCTCGCCCAGTTTGCTGCCGCGATCATACCTTCCGTGCCTCGAGTTCCGAAGCCACCGGGGACAATTATACCACTGATTCACCAATTAGAAAAATTCACACAATCTCTCGTCATAAAACCGTATTGATTTGCTTACTTTGCAGTGCAAACCATATGCCAGGCTCTGTGATAACTGGCAGGATTGCTCTTATAACATTCCTGTTCTAAATCCGACGAATCCACCCATTCGAGCACCAATTTTTTCCCACAATGCATAGCCGCGTGCTCCAAGCTCTTGGTAACACTTAAGTAACTGTCGTGGAGAGAAGTATACTTTCCCACCAATGTGACTTTAACTTCATCGTGTAGTGTGGTATGGGCATGCACCAACGATTTCCATCTATGCCAGGTATTTTGACCTTTGCTGGAGAGGGTGGGAGCGATTGTGATTTGGTCGAGTTGCAAGGTGTGAGTTAAATTTTTTAGGAGATTTTGCTGTTCGAGTAATAGTGGAACCCGATAAGTCAAGCCGACATCGACGACCTGGACGACATCTTCGGGTTCGACTTGGCAAAACATTGCAATTTTGTTTATCGTGCCGGCTGTGAGAGCCTCGGAACAACGACAGGCAATCTTTTTTTAACACTTTTCAATTAGAAAATGCTGACCCCAAAATCAACATGATGATTTTTTCTTTTTTGACATACCAAATCAGGCGCCAAACCTGAACTTCTAGCCTCTCGGATCGCAGCTTGGGTCGGTTTGGTCTTTTGTTCGCCACCGATAACAGGGATCAAACTGACGTGAATCTGCATGAAATTACCCTTTCCCGCGCGGCGTCTGAGTTGGCGCATGGCTTCAATGAACGGCGCCGATTCAATGTCACCGACGGTACCACCCAATTCGATGATGCAAACTTCAGGTTCTTCGTTGGTGTCGTCGACGGGTATTCTGGAGACTCGCTCGATCCAATCCTGGATGGCATCGGTGATGTGCGGTACGACCTGGACGGTTCTTCCGAGATATGTTCCTTTTCTCTACATGATTTTTTACAAAAGTTTTTTTAATTTAGCTCCGAATTGAAACCATACGAATTTGAATCGTATTTGTAAGAGGTAAGACACCAACCTCTCGGTCTATAACATGTAGGTAAATCTTGCCGGTGGTGATGTTGTGTTCTCGGGTCAATGTGACGTTGAGATATCGTTCATAGTTCCCTAGGTCGAGATCAACTTCGCCACCGTCGTCCAAAACGAAACACTCGCCGTGTCTACATAATAGCCACACACCAGTTGTAAGTTTTTATGTGCGATTATTATATATATAAGGAAGAGGTAGAGGTGAGAATGGAAATATCGTACTCGGTGGGAGCCATGGTTCCGGCATCGATGTTCATATAAGGATCGATCTTGATGGCAGAGACGTGAACAACAAAGTCAGCCTTTTTAGAAGATCATGTTGAATTGAAGGGGGAAATTGAACGATCCAAGGGAGTGGTGGCATATCTTAAGACCGGTAGTTTGGAGCAGCAGTCCGGTGGAAGAAGCTATTATGATGGAGCGATTCGCATCAATTGACTTTGTTCGTTTTTTCTTTATAATTTGGAGGTCGAGGGATTGTTATATTGCTAACCAATGACGCCCTTGCCAATACCACTGATCACACCTGTAGAACAAAAAGATGGATGTTAGAATTGAGCTTTAATGCAATGAAATGATTGTATGAAAGAGACATGGAAATAATTACCTCCGGATACGAGAACGTACTTCATTTTGGGCCGTGGGATCTTATTCAATCTTGTTTGGTTTTCCCCCCTCCGAGATGGTTGGTTTTGAAGCGACGATTCGGCGAGTCCGAGTATTTCTTTCTTTCTTTATTTCTTTTATACCAAATTATAACAACACGACTAGCTCTGGCTCTGAAGGACCGGGTCTAAGAGTCACCCGAGTAGTAAACAAATACAAGAGGAAAGAAATATTTACAGTTACAAAAGAGACTGTCGCAAACGGTGACGGCGACAGGTGGTGGTTACTTATTTGAACGGCTGCAGCCGGGGGGGAAAGAATAGAATAGAAAAAAAATTTAATTGAACAAAAGGTTTGAGACAGTCAAAGAAGAAGAGGCTCTGTCGCAGCGCAAGAGAGCTCGTTCGAGTAACCCAAAAAACTCAATCAATCACACAGTTTTTATGCGGCCGGGGAGAGCTAAAATGCTTAGCCGAAAAGGCGGGTCCAATTCAATTGGCCGGCTGCTGCTGCTGCTGCTGCTGCTGCTAAAATATGACATGCATTCCATCAAAATCACGCTTATTCATTCATGGGCTGATGAAGTATTATATTGTAACGAGGCTTTCAAGATGAGATGCGATGCGGCACACTGTTTTGTGCGACCGTTTTTTGGTGACAATTAATTTAGCCGCAGCACGCGTCCCTTCCCAATTAACACGTCTTCCCTCCTCCTCCTTCCTTCTTTCTTTCTCTCAACCTCAACCTCATCTCATCGGTAACTTCGTCGCGTCTAAAGCTTCAAATACTCGGTTACCATTACCATCCATACTCACTCACCATGGACGATTGGACGGTACCCAGGGCCAATGATGCCATTCACATATCATTGGTCCCTCCTTCATGCTTCCCGGAACCAAAGAAAACCCACACCTTCAACCCGGCTTTGACTTACCAGCTCTTCGAAAACGAGACCATCTACGGCTACAAGAACCTCTCCGTCGACCTTCAATTCCGTCAAGACGACATGTCGCCCTCTCTTGCCGTCAAATACGACGACAGGCTACCTGTCGCGGGAACCTCATCTGCTGACGCCGAAGACGAGGACAAGATTGACCAAGTTGAGGAAATCCTTCAAGGACACCTCCCATCAGGTATATACTATACATCTATATAAAAAACTTCTTCAATAAATCCATCTAAACCAACAGTACAGACACACCGTCAACCCTCGACCTCTCTCCGTCATCCTTCAAACCCCCAGGCACCCTCGTAAATACCTACACCCGCGACTCCTCCACCTATGAAATCTACCACTCCAACCTCTCCGATCCACAAACCCACACCCTAATCCACCGCATGCAAATCCTCGTCCTCTTCTTCATCGAAGCTGGTAGTGCAATCGATACCCAAGAGGAAGACGAATGGCTGCGAAACCGCTGGGACGTTTTCCTCCTCTACGAACGCCTCCCGGACTCCAAATTCTCCTTTGTCGGATACTCCACCGTCCACAAATACTGGTACTTTACCAAATCCCCCCTCGACGCCGTAGCAGCGACGGACTTTTCTCTAGAAGCATTACAATCCCAAGCTTTCGCGCGCCAATACCGCGCTCGCATCTCCCAATTCCTCATCCTCCCACCCTTTCAAAAGAAAGGCCACGCTCGAGATCTATACGCCGTCATCATCAAAACATACCTCTCAACAGAAGAGGTCAAGGAAATCACAGTCGAGGATCCTTCCGAACGATTCGAGGAATTGAGAGACGTAGCAGACTTTAAGAGACTTAAAGAGAACAACATCCTCTCCGGTGATGTTCCGGAACTGCTACTGCTAAGACAGAAACCCGCAAAGGAATGGATCGATACCCAGCGTGCGATCGCGAAAATGCCGCTCCGCCAGTTCCAGCGGATGGTTGAAATGCTACTCTTCGAATATATTAGACAATCTAAAAGTGGTAGCGGTGATGAGGAACACTATGAGGACCAATTTGAATTATACGTCAAGGAGAGACTGTACAGACATAATCGCGACGTGTTGGTACAGTTGGAGAAGAATGAGAGGACGGATAAGCTCAAGGAGACGTATTTGAATGTCGTGGCCGATTATGTGAATCTGTTGGGTAAAGCCGGTTCGAAGGTTTCGTTTGGTCTACCTACCGCGAGCCGAGTCATCTCTGGGAAACGACCGGCGGGCAATATTTCTACTATCGCGGAGGACGGGGAAATGGAGGATGAAGAGGAGGAGGAGGAGGAAGAGGAGGAACTCGAACCTCCTTCCAAGAAGATGAGGGTGAGGAAGGATTGATCGGGGGGGTTTTTTTTTTTTATTTCAGTTCATTCTTTGTGGTGGAAGGAAACTTTTTGGATAGTTTAATGTAATATTATGGACCGAGAATCTTCTTTTTATCATTCGGGTTACTGCGAGTTTAGGCGTTCTTATATCCTTTTTTGCAAAAGAAAAAAAATACTTGGAAAATTAATCTGATAACATCGGCTTCATCCACAGTTTTACGATTCATCTTGGAAGAATAGAGTCTTTTAAAAAAATGTTATTCCTTTTATTTTTTAACTAGATTTGCAAAAGAAGTGGGGGAAAGAAAATTGAAAAAAAAGGTAACTCCGCTAAGTACAATTCCTCAAGTCATCAAATACGCGGCGAGAATTGTTGAAAGAAAAAAAGTTGGTAAGATAATGCTAAGGGGGAGACCAAACAAATGTGGCCAAATTCACTCTTCACAAGGTATACACTAATTCTTTCTTTTTGTTTTTTTACTTTGTTTTGGCTTTGAGAGCTTCGACTTCCCTGATCAGCTTGGAGCAGATATCTTGCTGGGAAGCGATGGCACGGGACTGAGCGGCAAGATTGTTGTGGAGAAGTTGGAGGCTTGAGAGAACGCTACTAAGGTCAGAGGCGGTCACCGATGGTCCGACGGGTCCGGAGGAGCTTTCCGGCGGGTGAACGGTGACTGTTGGAGTTGGCATCGAGCGGGCCTCAGCGACTGGAGAAGCTGGTTTCTCAACTCGCTCTGGTTCCGGCGCCGGTCTGGATGCTTCTGCGACTACTGGCTCTGGAACGGGTTCTTCCTTCTTGATAATCGGAGCAGCCACTGGTTCCGCCTTGGGGATCGGAGCTGGCGCTGGAGATGGTTCCGGGGGCACGTAGTCATCCGAGTAGAGTATGCCCAGGCTAAACTTTGGCGGAATTGCATTCTTTCCATCAAACCATTCTGCACACGTAAGCCCCGGTTGTCCATTATGAGCATCTGGGTATATATCACTATAAAGGTGTAAGTAGTAAAACTCAGAGCGTAAGTTAAAAAGTTAGAAGACATACTCCTGGAAGGTTTCAGCTCTCCTGGGCACGATGAATGAGATCGGTTCAATGTATGAGTCGGCCACCGTCTTGTACGCTCGCATAACTTCATTCTCCTTGACCTGTTTTTTTCTTGTTAGCAGACAGACATATTACACATATACATCCAAGCTACTTACGTCAACGCCTCTCTTGGGAACGAAAGCTACACCACGTTGCGGGTCGGCGGATTTGTATTCGGAAAGGGGGACGAGGTCATCGTTAACATATTCGTAATACCGAATGTTACCGTCACTACAGAGTATTAGACAGCCTATGGAGAAATGAGATTGATAAAATGACAAGCTCACCCTTTGCCAGCGAGAAACAAGCACTTAGTGCCATCATCATAGAAGGGCATGCAGACACCGGAACTCGAGTCGAGTAGCTGGGGTCCTCCTATTGGCTCGTTCGGGCTTCTGATGTCCCAGAGAGCAAGTTGACGATCGCTCATCTTGGAGAAACCGGTAGTCGCGATACGATCCATCTCGCCCAACCAGACTGCTCTTGAGTTCTTTGCTCCAGCGTGGCCGGGACCTTCGTGAACCGGGGCCTGTTGACGAGGATCCCAGATGCGAAGCTTCTTATCACGATTTGTGGTAACGAGGAGACCGCCGTCCGCGCTGTAGGACAAACTTTGTACGATTTCCGGGTGCTGGAGCAAGTAAAATAAGCTTCTTTATCTTAATAAACCATCTTTTGCTAGTCCGAGTCTTACTCTCAATGTCAATTTTGCCTGACCGGCTTCGACATCCCAGATCTTGACGGTAAAATCACCGGAGCTTGTCGCCAGGACACCCTCAGCAGATGGGTTGAAAAGTACATGGCCAACTTTCCTAAGGTATAGAATCGTGGTTAGAAATCGAATTGGACTTTCAAGAATATATAGCGTAAATCTACCTTGGATGGCCACTCAAACGAATGAGGGGCTGGACATCTACAAGAGACTCTTCTTCAACGTGGAGGGTGAAGTCCTGAGGAACCCTCCAGATGAAGACCTTGCCGTCGTCACTTCCAGATGCGACGAGATCATCGTGGAAGGGATTCCTGAAAATTTGCAGATACCGTTAATATTTTGAGAAACTCATGATAGGATAAGGTAAAACGAGGGCATACCAGTCGGTATCCAAGACGGCAGCTGTGTGTCCACGAAAAAGAGGAATCTGGTCCGGCACCTTGCCTTTTTCTCCATGAGGAATGACAGCGAAAGCACCACCTCCACTAGATTCCCAGTTGACGGAGAGGTACTTTGGGTTTGCCTGTTGTTACGCAAGATGAGTTGTAGATTGTGGTGGTCAGCTGCTGACATCGAAGTTTGAACGGACAACGGGGTCCAACGTACTTTTACGATGTTGCTATCCCACGCATTCTTAGAGATGTGGAGGTTGTCGTAACATTGCTCCTGTATCGCACGATTAAAGGTGTTAGTTTCAGAAACATATTTGATAGGCCTGACTGGCTAGCTCGTGTACACGGTGGATCGAGAAAGGGGAGAGACATGTCTGGGTACCTTTTTTGTAGGTCTGCCAAAGACGTGACCTGCGTGAGAACCAATCGAGTTAGAACAGGCACGTCTTATTTTCCACTGTCAAAAGGTTGTTTCGAGAAAGCGACGTGTCTCGTGATCAAGAAGGATGAAGAAAGAGGGAAATAGTTGGACGTACGGTACTTTGAGGCGCGCACGAAGCGTGAAGCCATGGTAGATTATAGGGATGAGAACGGGAAGGAGTAGATGGAGAGATAGACGTTGGAATGGATGGAGGAAAGAGAGAGGACGAAGAAGGAAAGCGGGTGAAATGAAGCTGCAGACTGACAGACAGCTCAGTTGTTGAGGAGACGTACACTTATTTTTTGGGGGGGGAGTTGCTCCGAGTTGGACGAACGAGAATGAGAACTTGAACTTGAACTTAAGGAAGTCGAAGAGGGACTCAATCTATTAATCTGACCGGTCCGAGAAGGGGCAGTATGATGATATTTATTACATTCAGCTGGGTCGAGTTACATTTACTCGTTAGGAACATCCGTATTAAGATTTTACCCCCTTCGAAATACAGTAGCAGCAATCGTCGCAGTACAATACAATAATAATATTCAACTTGAACACTGTGCAATATAATATTATCCTGGTCCCCGGCTGTCAGATCGGTGCCGCCTGTCAGCTTTAGCTGGGGGTCATCCCCGGTGAAGGACTCCGGACTGCGGGGAAGCTATCCCCCTGTGACACCCGTGCCCACAGGGGTGCCAAGAACTGAGCCCCGAACAAACCAACAAGCAGGTTCTCCTTCCTGCCGAACCATCTTCACCTATTCGTTACTCACGACCACCATCTCCATAGATCTAATATATCCATAACACCCGACGTTTTGACCTCCGAATAACCTCTCTATCTCGATCACGATAACCCGTCCAACCTAAGTATAGCCTCTCTGTTTCTTCGCCGAACTACTGCTTCTTCGCCAACCATGGCCGACTCAGAAGCTCAAGCCGCGACATCGCCGAAACACAGAAAGGATCGCGAATCCAGCACCAGCGACAAGGATGAAGAATCATCGCCACAACCCACAGAAACCAAATCGGACCCGGCACAAGATCGCCTGGCAAGATTCAAGGCCCTCCAAGCTCGTGCGGTACGTATACTCCCCAAACCTCAACCCGTCCTTAATCCCACACTCAACCTCTAACGCCTGCTGTCTCCGCGACAAATATAGAAATCCTCCGTCGACACCAACCGTAAAGAAGTCTACGCCGAACGAAAACGCCAAGCCGTAGATCCTAGAGAAATAGCCGCCCTGCAACGAAGAAAAGCCGACGCGGAAATGAAGTTGGAAAAGGCAAACGTTATCGACGAAGGTGGTGACTTTGAACGAAAACGTGCCTGGGATTGGACCGTCGAGGAGAGCGAAAAGTGGGACAAGAAACTCGAGAAGAAGAAGAAGAAGGCTGAAGATGCCGCGTTTCAGGATTACCGTCAAAACGCACGCAAAGTCTACAAACGACAATTGCAAGGCATGGACGTCGATCTTGATGCGTACGCGAAGGAACGGGCAAAGGTCGCCAAGGACGGTCAGATATATGAGACCGAAGATGGAGAACTCGTCGCCGTCGACGAAGGTGGTGAATTTTACGCCGATGGCACATCTCTAGCGTTTGTCGATAACAAACCCAGCAGGGCTAATGTTGACAAGTTGGTGAAGGAACTTAAGAAAGCCGATGAAGTCAGAATAAAACGCCAGAAGAAGGGTGATGACGACGATATCACCTATATCAACGACAAGAATAAGCAGTTCAACCAGAAACTCGCTCGGTACTACAACAAATATACGCAAGAAATTAGAGATAGTTTTGAGCGTGGAACTATGATCTAATGTTTAGGCTCTAATGACACATACATCCCGTAGCTTCTGTTATCGAGATTGCTCATACATGTCGCAAGGGTGCCCAACTAAGAGACTATTAATTTTTGTTTTGGCGTATTTGGAAGGAAATGAAGTTGTACGATAGATTGATGGAGGGTGTATTAAGGCGCTGTATATATAGACTGGAGCACGAAACTTGCATTTTACCCAAGGTATATATCATGTGATTAATTCAATGAATGAGCGGCGGTGATGGATATAAATAACAATTTTGGGTACTTTTGTTCCAAAGGCCCAATCTTTTATAATACAGATCAAGTCAGTCTAGAGCTTAAAGACTCGATTAATGGTACCTCCACTGGCCCTCTGATCGATTCATCGTCAATGGCCTGGATAACTGCTCGCCCGACCTTTTCAACATCCATCGGGGCGGCACCTGCCGCACCCAGCAACCCTCCAAAGATGTTTCCCGTCAACTTGTTCATAGTGGAGGATACTGAAGTGAGATAGCTTATCGGAACGGTGAAAGCTCGTTCGTGTGAATACATAAACCCTATAGGGAAAAAAAAAAAAAAAAATCAGTCTTGGGATATAGAAATTAGTTTGGTGTAATGCATTTATTTTTGTTGCACCTACCTGGTCTGAAGAATATCGAACGAAAGTCCTGGACTTGCGTGAGCAGCTCCTCTGCTTCCCTCTTAGTAGATATATATCTCTGAGGCAAGACTGGGAACCCGGCGGCAGCAGAGATGTACAAAAATGTCTTTGATTTGGCCGAAGACGACTCGACGAATTGTTTAGCGGCCATTAAAGCTGAAAAAACATCAATCATTAGTATAAAATTAATATTATTCCTTCATATCAACAATAGACGATATGTACCCGAATCACGATTCAACCTCTCATAGGTCAATTGCCTGCTAGCATCGCCGGTGGGAATGTCATCTCCGGGAACTTTATCCAGCGGATTGGCACTCTTGGGCCATGCGCTACCACCGCTCTGAAATGCCTTTCTGAGACCCGAGATCGGGTTCTCTTTCCCTCTCAAGACATCTTTATAGTCTGCCTCCAGCAACAACCCCATACTGTGAACGACAGCGTCCGCCGATGCGAGGTGTGGTTTATAGGTTGCAGGTTCGAAGATGTCGGCGGATACCCAGGTGACCCCGTCGGCCCATTCTGGACGGTGACCGTTTTTGGTTGAGGTTTTCCAGTCCGGCTCACCGGAGCGCGAGACTGAGATCACTTTCCAGTTTCTCTGAAGGGCTGCTTGACATACTTTACTTCCTAGAGTGAGTGGTTGAACATGTTAGAGTGAACTGACCGCTTGCAAAGTATCGTATTGGGAGCGTGGCAAAGATTTAGATACCTAGGAAACCGTTCCCGCCAAAGACAGCTAGACACTTTTGAGCGGCCATGCTAGCTTTTACGTATTCGATTTGATTTTTATAGATAAAAGGATTCAGATGCCCGAGAGTTCGAATAAATGCTGTGGATCAAACTCTGAGGATCGAGGCTTCACCGTGCCATACGTTGTTCCTTTATAGACCGAATGTTTAAATTTAATTCTTCGTCGCATTGTCGGTTTTGGTGGTTGTATGATATCATGACCTTGTTGTGCCGCATCGGAAACCCGATCAGTGCCGCACAACCAATCGGAGCTGCTCCACCTCATCTCTGAGTGATCCACACACACGCCATCACGCGCCATCTCTTGATGTCCTGCATCGACCTCCTCCACATTTCTAAACTTGAAGATATCGTGATGACCTCGCGCCTCCAGCTCCAGCTCCAGCTCCAGCTCCGTCGGTATCCCTAAATTTACTGTTTACCAGTAATCCTATTCATAAATCCCGACCATTTAAAGATAGCTCAAACAAGCCAAAGATTAAACATGTCCTCCCCCGGCCCCCAGGTCGCGGACCTCACAAACTGGTTCCTCAACGCCAAGCGCTCACTAAACTCCGTCACATACTGCACCCGCGGAAATGAAATCATAAACACCACTCGAAATGCTCTCATTGATGCCTCAATAATGGCATCCCGAGCTACTTTTCTCCAAAACGGGATCAAGGATGAACTGAAGCTCTTGCAGAATGCCAACTCTGTGATGGAAAACCAAAGAGAATCAGCAAGAAAAGAGTTCCAAGCTTCCCTCGGAGATTTGGACGAGGCCAACCGGAGACTGGACCAGATTCTCTCGTTGCTGCGGGATACAGAAGTCGAACCTGGTTTTTCGGCCGGTGAAAAGACGGAAGAGCAGCAGACACAACGGTCTCTATACGATTTTGTCGACGAAAATGGGATCGAGAATTTGAGAAGCCAGCTTAGGGGGGTAATAGATCAAGTCCAGGTTCGAGTCTCCCAACCACATAAGCATACTTTCCTTTTTCGAAGTAGATAAGAAAGTATGGTTGGTTAACCTCAGATGAACGACTTTATGGTTGCTATCGCAGATAGGAAACGGATGAGATTTTTGAATCGCATTTAGAACCGTTCGGACAGCTGATAAGCTCCTCCATCGAATCTTTGAACGCATTATCCAAAAAATCGGCCCCTGCAATCCCGAATCCCGTAGTCGCTATCACGCCATCGCTCCAATCGATGGAAGAGCACGCATCCGTTATGGCTTCGCTATTGGAGTCGCTAGCCCGACACTACGATCTGTGCTCACTAGCATTGAAACAAGCTGAATCGCACGACGGAGGGGTATCCAGCGAACAAGGTGGCTTGCACACCGAAGAAGACAAGGCGGATATGCTGGCTGTACTTCAACGAGACGCCGGGGAAGTCGACGACGTGGTGAATGAGATCAAGGAACGGTTGGATGAAATGGAAACCACAGGTGTTCTCGTCGAGCAGACGGTAGCACAAATCGGGGATCATTATCGTACCATGCTCTCCTTACTAGGCAGTATGCACGACGGACAAACCTTTTTGGTGAACTGCACCGTCCAGTCGAAGGATTTTGTGCAGAAGCAGAAGGATAACCAGGAAGTCATAGCTGAGAGGTTGGATGAATTACAGAGGTTAACTGATCATTATGTATTGTTCGGGGAGGCGTATGATGCGTTGCTAGTGGAAGTTGGGAGGAGGATAGCGGTCCAGCGGCAGAAGGATACGATTATACAAGAAGCACTGGCCAAGATTGATATGCTGAACGAAGGTATGTCTCCAAATTTTCCCTTCAATATATTCCTATATAGTAGTGCTAACCTTAAGATAGGTGACTTGCTTGAAAGAGAGCAATTCCGATCCGAGTTTGGTGATTATCTACCGTCGGATATCTGGCCTGGGCTTTCCAACCCGCCCGGCGCGTATATGATACAACCAACGGATGTTTGGGAGATACCAGAAGTCAAACCAGGGGTTATAGAAAATGCGATGACTAGACGAGCGGCCGCTATTTCCTCGGGGAGACAGTTCTAGTGTTTTCCTCTCAGAATCTTGCTTTAGCGTGGGTGGTTTTGCTGCTTGGTTTTGGTGAAATGGCGTTCGATATCACCGTAGAAAGACATATATACCACTTGGTTTAGGAGCCTTTTAGCATCTGCGGTATTTACACGGACTTGTAAACAAGTGTATACATATAAATCAAAATTCTCTTGAAGATATTTTATGAAACTAGTGTAACCGGCCATGTAGACCTCCACAAGAGGAATTGCGTGAGGTTGCGTTGAATTGACGAGCTGGTGCTGTGGTAAAACCTTTTTTGGTCACCACATTTTCTCTCCGATATAAAACCCAACTACGCTAAACATCCCACACGACAACCTCGAACCGGAACAGTAGCAGCACTCACACGACAAGGGAAACAGACGAAAGAGCCTCCAGATCCCTGAGCTGCATGCTTCTTGCGCGGAGAAGCTGGTGGTGGTTCCTCAGTCGGCAATGGAAGTCAAATGAGTGTTCATTCCTACGGCCGTAGCCTTCAATTGGCCGTTTCACGACATCCGCAGAGCTACCAGCACTTTCGTACGATATCCTCGTCGACGAGCACGCACCAAGCACCTAGCCCCAAAGTCGCCCATTCATTCTCCCCGCAATCCAACAATAAGGTCTTTGCTTATCGAGAGGATCATCCGAATAAAACTAGGCTTCAAGCCGAAAAGTTGCCCCATAATAACCACATATCAGATGAGGATCGCAGGTATTTATGGTCTGCAAAGTCTGGAAATTTAAAGGGAGATGTACGGAAAAGGATATATTCAGCGGAATCGATCATTAAGCCCAATTCGTACGATATATTGGCCATATTTTCTCGAAAACATTTATTGCAAAGAGCACGGGAAGACATTATCAATATCCCTGCACCACCAACTACCAGAACTCATAGCATCTCGCTCGCTGAGAAGGAGCCGGCGGCGGCGGCGGCGGCCACAGAGACTACAATCAAGAAAGATGCTGAACAGAGAGATTTGATTAGAGCGGAAAACCACCATCTGGTGCGTATCGAGGTCGATTTCAACGCTTGATGTTACACTATAGCTGATGTGAGATATCTTAGTTATTCGCATCAATTGATAAGAACCTTGTGAAAGGAGCGAAAGACTGGCCTGCAACATATTATCTAGCAGCATGCGCTGAGGCCTATGGTACTCTCGATGACCGGGTTCGATCGGCGTCAATCTCATATCTTGTCACAAAGTTTACGCTTGGAGGAAAACAAGACGACATTCTTAGGTTATACACTGAAATTCAAAACTCATGGCTACCCCACCACCAACGAGAACTGGATGTTCTCGAGTACTTCAAAGCTTTATTCAAAGCCCTCGTCATAAAACCAACCTCTTCAGGCGCTGATGTCGCACGAATACTAGACGGTATGTCCATCCGGTTTTCCCTCTAAACTAAGAACAGCCGCTGATCCGAACCTTCCGATAGCTTTCTCCACCGCCTCTTCAAAATTTACCCTTCACGATAATCGCGGTTTCAGGGAAGAGATAACACCCTACCTCCTTCTCTTCCTCTCCCGCAACCTCCCCCTCCGAGACTCAATCCCGGCAATCTCAGCCCAACTTAAAAACGTCACTTCACCGCGAAACGGAACCCACCTCATCCCCCTACTGTTCAAACACCTCAACTCAGCTCTTATACATTTTCAAAACCTCGAAACTGGAGAATTTACCAGCAAACAGCTAATAGCATTCTACATTGCCCAATCCGATATCCTCCAGCTCATCTCCCAGATCCCACGAACGTCAGCGGTAGGCATAGAGCTAGCAAAAGTGATCCTCCTACAAGCCATAACATGGGAAGAGATTCTGGAAGCGAAAAAGTTGATCCTCGACTCCCACCACCCTTCTCACGTGGTACACCTCCAAACACACCTATTCAAAGCCATCTTCCGTGTCAGTCAAGCTGTAGAACCGGGCTCGATGCGAGCAAAGGACATAGCCGAGTTTATGACCGACACTTACCATCTCGTAAATTTCAGAGGCGAACCTACGGATAAAGGTATTTCAATCGGGATCGGTGCCGCGGTATACGCGAGATTGGGATACTATACCGCTATCAAACGGATGCTGGATCGAGTCGAGAGAGACCCGAGGGATATACGCCTACAAACAAAAGACGTCCGCGAAACGATACGAGGGTTGGCATTCTCGATGATACGGAAGGAGGAGAAGAAGATTGTAAACACTAAGGGTCGTGTTGCGGATATCGCGATGCGGATGTGGAGGATATACATCCGTTGCACGCCCGCTGATGAAATAACGCAGTCTTCGCAACGAGAGATGGTTTGTCTGTTACAACGGTGTAATAATGCAGTTGGTATACGTGAGGTTTGGGACGGGGTTGTCTCAACTGTGCCGTTGGAGAAGTTGAAGCTTCGCACGCTCGAGTCTTTCATTGAAGCGTTTTGGCGGGTGGGGGATGTGCGGTCCGCGAAGGAGATATTGGATATCGTGCAGGATAACGGAAAGATTAAGGTTTCCGCATCAATGTTGAGGCCGTTTTTGATTAGTCCGAAGGAAGGGGTGTTGAATGATGTTGTCAAAATGGGGATTGATCATGATGTCGATTGGGGTTCGCTCGCGCGATTTGACGCCTTACGGCGAATTGAGCAGACGGATGATAGTGGCGGCAGCGGACTGTCGATATCGGATCGGGATGTGGAGGTATGGGCGGAAGCTATACAGGATTGTGCGGATGAGGTTGTGTGGGCTCGTCAGGGACGTATCTGGGAGAAGACGATGGAGAAGGTGGAGAAGGCATTTGAGGGGTAAGGAGTAGAGCTCTACTCCTGCTTAATTACATGTATGATATGTTGTATATTTTTTTTTCATTAGTTCTTAAACTTTTATATACTGATCTTGTAGATATTTTGCTAGCTTGTGGTCGTTTTAGAGACTTGGAGATGTACAAAAATATTTCAGTACCCAAGGTATATTAATTTTTTTGTAAATACATTTTATTGCATTGCACTTGCGTGCGAGTTGGTTAAATTAAATCTATCTGCTTTTAGGTTTTGGTAGCTCAGCAGCTCAACAGCTCGTCTGGCTTCGAGACTAGGTTTTGGTGGGAAAAATTCGACCTCAGCTTGAGAGCTCGAAAAATGTGATATACATGTATGTACAATCATGGATGAGATCATACTAAGCAAAGCTTTGTGATTTCCGAAAGGACTAGTAACGCAGGGTATATGGACCGTCAGAAAGGTAAGCAATAGCAAAAGGAAAACTCCAGCCAAGATACACCAGCAAGAAAAACATATTGGTACGTAAATATTTTCAAAGAGGATTAAAAATTGAATACAGATGAATCAATGAAATGCTCCCAACTCCAGTTCTTTTCCCATTCCATGCTAACACGCAGAGTAAATAAAAAAAAGGCATAATGGACTTCAGATAAAAAGACACCTCAAGGATATAAAAGTACAATCATGACCAAAAGAAAAGGGGGGCAAAGAGGATATAAAAGCCATCATATCATGTCTTTGGCTTGAAGCAGTAAAGGATAGCCTCACCGTCTTGACCACCACTCATCATTCTGCTGTCGCTCAATGCTACACACGTAACAGGGCCGACATGTTGTGTAACAGTTCGTTCGCATTTCCCGGTTCTCGTGTCCCAGATCTTCAACATGCCATCTTCAGCTCCGGTAATTGCGCGCAAAGAATCGGCATTGAGACCCCAAATACCCTGAGTATGGCCGAACAGAGTCTTGATGCACCGACCCGTGGCAACATCCCAGAGCTTAACAGTAGTATCGAGAGCAGCTGTCAGCAAGTGCTTGGGTGCAGCTTTACTAACAGTTGTCAGATCGAAGAAGTCATCGCTGGAGGAAGGAGGACTGGAGCCACTGACATCATCCATGGCTTCGTCCTCGTCGAGCGATTCAAGGTTTATAGGAAGGCACTGCTGGACGTGACCGACGTGGCCTGTGAACGTTCGAATGCAAGTTCTGGTTTCCAGATCCCACAGTTTTACGGTGGTGTCATCAGAGGCGGAAAAGAGGGTATTCGAGGCAGTGTGGATCTTCACAGCGTTCACCCAATCGGTGTGACCTCGGAAGATCGTGGTCTTCTTGGTATTGAAGTTCCACAAGCGAACTGTGGTGTCCACACTACCGGATGCGAGCAACTCGCCTTCAAAGTGGAGACAAACTACACCAGCTTGGTGGCCGCGGAGTGTGTTGATACAAGTGCCCGTTCTCCAATTCCAGACTCTTAAAGTATTATCCATGGATCCGCTGATGAGTTTTGTTTCATCGAATTGTAGGGCTCGAACATAGTTTGTGTGACCTTTAAGCGTTCGGATCTCGGTAGCGGATTCGAGATCCCAGATCTTGACGGTTCGGTCATAAGAGCCGGTGGCGACAATACTCTCGTCGAATTGGATGCACACAATACCGTTATCATGACCCTTGAAGATTTTTGTTTGATATCTTCCGCGTCTCCAGTTAGACTCAACTTTGTATCGCTCCGAGTAGACATCTTTCCACAACCTTTGCCGTCTCTCCTTCAGATCCAATGCGCCAGCTTCATCAACCAAAGAACCGGAAGCTCTCCGACAAACCTTCTTGGCGCGTCGAGATGTTTCCGGATCGTCCTCCTCGTCCGATGACCTTTTCCTATCCAAAAATTCAACCGTGGTAGTTGTAGGTAAACCCTTCCCCTTGGCTCTCAACTCCATCTGCCGTTTTGTCTGCCGTAACCGTTTTCTCTCCAGCAACGGGAGACCCCAGCCGCATTTTGTGCATTTTCTGTCAATGTGTTGCTCACACATTTTGTGCCATACAACGTCGTCGTCGGCAAGAGTCCGCCACCGTCGGGAGACCTGAGCGGCTTTGCATAACGATGTGGTATCGAGAAAAGAAAGGATCCTGAATGCGAGTTCCGGAGGGAGGGCGGAGATGAAATCTATTCGAATCAGGTCTCGAAGCACACCGGAGATGAAGGAGAGCTGAGGGAAGCAGCATTGTGTGAGGATTCCTTGGAGGATGAGAGTTCGCTGACTGGCCGGAGCAGCAGAGAAGATTGTCCAGACGTGAGAGATTGCTTGCTGATCGGATACCGGGAGCTTTTCGAGGTCCTGGTGGATGGTCGGGAGGTTAGTATAGTAAAACAATGAATATTTTGGATTCAACAACACCAAGAACAGCTAAAAGCGTACCTTTTGGACCTCCTCCATGGTCGGCTCATCAGCCTGGCGCCGACATTTCAAGTCGGGATGATGTCGGTAACAATATTTTGTATTGGTTTTCCTCTCTTGCTGGTTGGTGGTATACTGTTCCGGGATGTGCTTGGAGAGGAAGGGAACGACAGCGACTTTGGACGATGCTTCGATGTCCATGCGAGGAGGTTCTGTTGGCGAATCAAAAGACGTAGAAAAAAAAGCAATGCCACGTACGCGAGAGGTTAGACAGAGCGCTCGAGACTCTCTAACGGTTTGCTTTTCAACGTCGCTAGGTCGGATGTCGTCGTGGAATGGTGATTATAGGCTCCGATTCGAGCTTGCTGTTAGAATGGATCTCTAATCGACGGGTGCTGAAAGGGAAGTTTAAGAGGAGCAGGGGCGACGGGACGAAATGGAGAGAGACCGAGTCGGCAAAGCTGGGTTGGGCGAGGGGTCCCTCGTGCACTGCACTGGCCCGGTTTGAAGGCCGGTTGGATGAGCTCTTTTTTTATTATTATTATTTCGCTGCTGCTTTGGTTCTTTTTAACCTCTCGTATGCAAGGCAGCACCGACAAGCAGGGACCGGACTGGACTGGATGGATTGATACGATAGCCGATGCGGGCTTGAATGAGCCGAATATTAATTCGATTCGATCGAAAGGAAACGCCCCAGGTACGAACGAGCGAACGGCGACAGGAAGGCTCTTCTTAATCACCGGGCTTTATAAGTCGCAAACCCGAGAGATCGAAAAACATGCAATTCAAATGCAGTTTGATGCGAGAGGTCCCAGCTAAAATGACGTGCGAGGGAGCTAGCCCGATTTAGTTGGATTGGGCCTTGGTGAGAGGGTTCCGCCCAGTTGGCGAAAATCTCAAGACTGACAAAGATGGAAGGCAAATAAAGATCAAGCGAGGACGAAGAAGAAAAAGAAGAGACAGTAAATATGAAGTATCACAGGCGGTCGGTCGGGCTAGCAGGGGGGAGCTGCTCTTTGGTAGCAGGACCTATATATACTTGGAGTGACTCCTTTTTTCTTGTATGCTGGTCGTATATAGAAATTGTCGGATTTTGATTTTAAATCTATAATAATTATGATATTATTCAGTAGTATCTTTTATTTTAATATGGACCGTAAAGATGGCGACATTAATAATAATAAAAGTGGCAAGAGTTTCATCCGACGATATATATATAACGATATCGAATCCGATGCCTCTTTTAACTTGGTAGATTTTTGTCAAAATAAGATCTGTCGTCCTTGATCTTATTATTATTTTAAGTCTCCGAATTGGAAGCGTCTGTATGATAATAGTGATAATGATCAGGTAAAGTCTTAGTCAACTGAGGAGGTGACTAATAATTCTTCATAAGGGCGATGGGTGGATTCTTATGAAGGTTTCCCAGCTTGGGCTGGGCTTGGGTGTGTCTAAAAGGAAAAAATGGAAGCGAAAAAGCTCCGAGATGGAGGGCAGCACTTGGGCTCGCACTATAAATGTCCAATCAGATCTGTTTGACTAAGTAATTGATTGGTTTGACTATAAAACCATTCAGGCTAGAATGCAAGCAGAGGATGGAAGGATTGCTGGAGAGATATAGAGAGAAACGACTGAGTGAATGAATGGATGGATAGATGAATGAAATTAATGAATACATCGATGGCCTGGGCTCAACTCTCTTTTAGAGGTGGAATATCGATATTAATTGCACCATCAGCACAGCATATGATAAGTTCCTTATAAGTACCGGCGAATTATACCCTTCTTGTTTCAATTAAAGACAGGTACAGGCTATTGATTCCTCAATCTCCAGAGAACTGGGTCTAATGCTGGTTTTCGCATGTCGAATATCGATGATATGTCTCTGTCGCACCTGGGATGGCGAGCACCAGCCCGGCAATGGCGACATATGGCACCGAGTCCCGGTAAAAGGAGCAAGGGCAGACAGAACTCACCCTTGACATATGTATGAGGATCAGTCCACCCCCCTGCCAGCCACGGATATCAAGCCTCCTTTGTCCTCACATGTCAAGTTCAAAATTACGGTTGATTATGTAATTTCAATATCGCAGCATGCATCGCGATGTGATGCGGCACGGCAGCCGTGTTGGGTGTGCCGCATTCCAAAACTCAACTCATGCTCATCGTCCCGTCCATCGCTTGCCTATCATCAACACCACTCGCACCGCATCTTGAGACTTTCCAAACTTCACCAACGTCACCTTACATCATCGCATCATCAAAAAGATGCCGTCCGCACCATCGAACACGAAGCGCGTCAAGGTACGTTCACCTATCGCCCCCAGCCGGTCATCCTTGCGAATGCCTTTCTCCTCCATCCATCTTGCCAAAGCATGACGAAAATATTCACCAGCGTTGCAGGATGGCCGGCTTTCCTTCTCTCGCCATCCCGTTCCTTCCTGGTTCGAAAAAAAAGACTCACTCGGTTCCAATAGGGCGTCCAAATATACCGTCCCATAGGTACTTGATTCGCATTCCAGAAACATCTCCATGACACTAACTGACGAACTCCAGTCTACGGTAATATCGCCACGCCAATCACCAAGGAAAATCGCACGAGCAACCTACCCCCAGAACACACCCACAGATGGACCGTCTCACTCAAGGGTATCTACGACGAAGATATCTCTTATTTCATCAAACGAGTTCAATTCAAGCTGCACGAAACATACGCGAATGCAACCAGAAGTAATTACAAACCGAGAAAAAAACCATAACTACAGATAAACTTTTCTCATGCTAACCGGTTTTATTTTCCCAGCCCTGGACGCCCCGCCTTTCGAAGTTTCGGAAACCGGCTGGGGTGAATTTGACATTCACATCAAAATCTTCTTTCGCACCGAGAGCGGTGAAAAATCATTACAGCTCTACCACCATTTGACCCTCCACCCCTTCGGTCCTGACAAGGAGATCGCCAAAGAACAAAACCGTCCCGTTCACGCCTACCAATACGAGGAGATCTTGTTCAACGAACCAACCGAATCGATGTACGAGATTCTCACAAGCATCAAGGCACCTGAGCTCGCTCCGAAGAGAACCGGCAAGATCATGTACGCTCAGGACACCGAAGGAGAAGAAGAGGATCGCCTTGCAGAAGCTATTAAACAGGTGCAGGAGATCAAGGAGGAGACCAGGAAGAAGCTGATCGAGAAAGAGAAGGCATTGGCGGAGATGAAGGTTGCAACAGGGAAGTATCAAAAGTCGTGATTCGCGATAGAGCGCCATCACGTCAGAACTGACCTTGATCACCTCACACAACCGAATTACGAAGAATTTATGATCCTGTTTATCAAATTGTTGTGCCCAACGCTTACATTTTAAAAACTTGTTTTTTTCTGGCGTAAAGGCTTAATGTACGATACGACACGATACGATACCCTCCTCATAAATTTGAACCGCGAGAAGAAGAAAAAAAAATTAGTAAATGATATAACTTTTTTTCTAATATTATTCATACAAAGCAGAAGAGAGATAGAGATATGCGGGTCACCTCTTCGACTTGCCAAAACTCTTCAACGGATCCTTCTTCTTTCCTGCCACCCTTCCCTTAACTTTCCCTTTCATTTTACCCCTGTTCACCCTCCTACCTCCGACCTTGAATGGCACAGCCTTTCCGCTTCCCTGCACCATATTCGCCGCCTGTCCCTTCCCTAACAGATACTCCGGCACTCTCTTCATGTGCGCTTGCACCCGCACAACCTTGATCTCCCGATCGTGCCTCAAATGTTTCAAATCCTCCGGATTCTCTTCAAAATGCCGCTTCAATTTCTCACTCGCCAGCAATTCCTGCTTCAACTCCTTCATCCGGGCGTTCTGCACCGCCACCTTTGTGACGGCGCGTAGGGCGTCGTCCATACGGTACTTGAACGCTTCGACCTGTTTCATATCAAAATTGTACGGCTTGAGCTCATTCCCCATCTCGCCCTGCTGTTTCTTAATCCTCTCCAGCACCTTTTCATCGTTTTCCGCCGACGCAACGCTCGTCGGTCTGTGTTTTCCGTAGAGTTCCTTCGGGACGTAGAATGATAGCGCCATGCCTGATTTCCCCGCACGTGCGGTGCGGCCGATACGATGCATGTACGATTTCGAGGTGAGCGGTAGATCAAAGTTGAGCACGCACGTGACGTTTTGAAAGTCCACGCCGCGAGAGACACCGTATTCCGTATCCCTCTTTCGTGGTTTCGATTCCTTTGACTTTCTCTTCTTCTTCTTTTTATTCTTCGGTTGGTCTTCGTCAATATCGTTATCATCCTCCTCCTCCTCTTCTTCTCCCATGATTTCATTCTCGTCAGTGGCAATGATAATCTCGTAGACGTTCTTGTTGAATTCTTCGACAATGTGTAGGCGTGAGTTTACGGGTAACTCGGAGTTCAAGACGCACGCTTTGATGCCGAACTGTTCGAGGAAGAGGCGGAGTCTGTAGCATCTATCCACGTCTGCGACGAAAATGATGGATTTGCCCTTTATGAGCTTGAGCTTGAAGATGACGTAGAGTAGCAGGAATTTGGTATCTTCGCCGGTACTATAATATCCATCCATACAATTTTAGTAATCCACCATAGAACTCGGGGGGAGGGGGGAGGTGTACCTGATATAAAATTGACTGACAGCTCCACCCTCGCTTTGTTCTTCCTTCCGGTCAGGTTTATACACAAAGGCGTGCCGGCAGAAAAGATCCTTCAGTTGTTCTACATCCTCCGTCAAGGTCGCTGACATCAAGAATGTTTGAACGCCCTTCGGTAGAGCGCCGGCGATGACTTGCATGTCGTTCTCGTGGCCGTAGGAGAGGATCAGGTCTGCTTCATCTATTACTAGGTATTTCAGAGGTGAGAGATCGAGGGTTTCGGTATTGAAATGGATGGCAGCACGGGAGGGTGTTGAGATTATGATATCCGGACGGTCTAGGATTAGAGATCTATATCATACTTTTTAGTTTGCCACTCTTCTTTTATGTATATCTCCCCCCGAGCGATGTGTATGGATGTTTTTTTTTTTTTTTTTTTTTTGGATGATTGTGAAATTGTGGACATACTGCTGGATGGAATCTGAGATGTTACGAGCAATATTCACCGCTCGGATCTGTTTCCCGCAAAATTCGGTGTATCCTTCAATCACCTTGAGCACCTGGTCCGCCAATTCTCGAGTGGGTACGAGGATCAATCCCGTTGTCGCCGCAGCGGTCGTTGTCGTAGCCGCCGCATTGGATTCTTTGGTGGTAAGGATGTGCTGTAATATAGGGAGTAGATACGCTGCTGTCTTTCCTGATCCAGTCTTGGCTCTGGCGAGGACGTCTTTGCCTTCGAGCGCCGGTGGAATGACGGACGTTTGGACGGGCGTGGGAGTGTGGTAGTCGAGTTTAGCGATTGCTTGCATGAGACGTGGGTCGAGGGAGAAGGAGGAGAATGTTGTAGTGGTGGATTTGGCGGCGGCCTCTTTCGAGGACCAGTCCGTGTCGTCGAGCTTACGCTTCATGGCGACGTTTGATGTTTTTTTGATGTTGAAGGGTTGTCGATGTGGAGGTGAGGTTCGGGTAAAAAAGAAATTTCGAAGTTTGGAAATTTTTCATGCCGCAGTTAATTAAGCATAACTCGTCGCGCGGATCCCAAAAGCTTGCAGGTAATCAGGTCTTGGCTCTTCGCTTCTTCCAACCTCACCCGAAATTTCCACTGGATTTTATTATATAGCCGGTGATATATATATTTCTGGATAACCCTTAGAAGGCTTTATTCTTGAATATATACAATTGAATACTAGTTTAATATCCCTAATCCCCCCATCATCAATGACAATCGCAACCTAAACCTCAATATTCCCTTTCAAAAACCTCAACCTAATTGCTTGAACCATAGCACTTGGGTCGATTCGAATCGATTCGATATCAGAAAAATAAAACCCCCCAAAAGCAATGAAAAAGTTAACAATCACTCCACAGGCGTAGCTTTAGTCTTCAATTGAATCCCATGCCATCCTTTAATCTCCTCCGCTAGAATATCCTGCACCTGCCGGTGCATCTTGAGCGTACTCAATCCCCTAAACTTTGGCGACTCGATCTCAACAGCGTACATTGACCCGCATCCGCCAGAGATATCCCTCACCTATATTCATATACGGCTTAGTAAAAAAATAATAACAACAATTATTATTATTATCAAACAGCATGTAGTTTAGGTTTCGCTGAGCTTCTTGACCACAAGACTATAGTTTAGGATGATATATATGGAAAAACAAACAAATAAATAGACAAATAGATACTTAAGTAAATAAATAAATAAACAGATAAATAAACAATTACAATATTCTCATATGCATATACGAAATTCGTAAATTTCGAATCAGAGGCGGTAGCGGGGTGTGTTTTGACTTACATCCAATCGACTCGGTTCCAACTTTTCCGACAACTTGACATAAATCCCGGCTTCCTTCTCATCCAGATGCTCCGGTAACCCCGCCGTCCCCGCCCCCGCCGCTAACCCTTCAAATCTGCATACCGACGTTGAGAATTGTCCCCGTAACGAAGCTGAAGCCGCTGCTGTGACCGGGCTGCGGCGTGGGTAGATGTATGCACCCGCGGCGGGAGGATGGTAGAAGCCCCGCAGGCCGGGAAGAACCTTAGAGGTTAAAAGCCTAAATGATGACATGTCTGTGCTGTTCGTGCATAATTCCTTGGAAGCTGGTGGTGGTCGTGGTCGTGGTTAGAGGAATTTGATAGAGTCGTTAAAAAAAAAAAAAAAAAAAGGATATCAGAGAACTTGGGGTGAGTTGTTTGGTTGATTTTTGACGCTACCAGCGCTACATACTCTTTCTGAAAGAAATTCACAACCTGCAAAGCTAAGGTTCGTAGTAATTACGTGGTAACCAGAGATCCAGTGGATTTATAATCGACTTCTATCGGACTGGTCAACTGAGTAAGTATGAGATGGAAATAGGATAGAAGGCCCTTGAAATCTGCAAGTTCAAATACGTGCATATCTATTATCTAAAATATACTTTTCAAATTCATCCCATCATGAAGCTATACGTAAAGGGTACACTTGATGAATTTGTAACTTCGTTTATATGTTATTATCTCGCCCCACAAAGTACAACTAAATCACAAGAGAAGAAGAAAAAAAAAAGGCCTTTTTGTCTATTTTACACTCATGTTTCCAGATAACAAAAAAAGAAGAAAGAAAAATTTTTTAAAAGCAAAAAAGGAGACAAAAAAAGTACATTAAGGGAAGAAGGAAAAAAAAATGCAAGACAACCAATATCGATATATTCCCCCGCCCACCCCCAGTCCAATCCGTCCAATCGACCCATCCAAGAAGAGAGCCCCGCCTTTTTGTATTTCATATCCAAACCCAATCAATTCCCTTTTGCCTATTTGTATCTTCAAAAGAAAGGGAAAAAAAAATAATAATAAAATATGTATACCCCATCAAGGAAAATAAATGAAAAGAACATTTTTTTGGTGCATTTTAAAAAGGTTTATCGTCGTAACAGAAAATAGTTTTGTATGCATCTTCGCACCACATTGCGCTTTTGTTTCAATTACCACCTCACCATGGTATAAGAAAAAGAAGTAGAAAAAATTCAAGAAAAAATGGTAGCCACCCCTAATAGAAGGGTAGCAAGTTTATGTTAAATAAACAGAGATATCCGGAGATAAATAGATCAGTAGATTTGATAATTCCTTCTGCGTATAAAGTGTCAGGAGGGATTATTTTAAAAGGACAAAGAAGAAATTAAAAATAAGAAACAACTTTTCGCAAAAAACAAAAAAAAGAAAAATAAGACCAATAATGATCAATAAAGAAGAGGGAATCTAGAAAAAATTGTAGAGGAAAAAAAGCAGTAAACGCTCAACGGAATTGTGCGGAGAGCTTTGAAAAAGCACAAGGGACACCAGAAATGCCCAAGTATAAAAAATATTCAAAAAGTAACAATCTGCTGCGGTATAAAACCCAAAGAAACGACCAAAAAGTAAACGAGTAAAAAAAAGGGCATAACGCCATAAGTCAATGACCTTCAAGCATGTAAAACCATAAAAGAGTTAATCTTGTAAACAATAAAAAAACTCGTCAATTCGCAGAGTGCTGGGTAATGATAATAAAAAAGGGGCGAAGACACGATAAAGCATTATGCTTCGGTCACAAGCCGCTAAGAGGAAAAGAGATTGTAGAAATACACTCAAGAAGAAGAAGAAGTGGAAGGTTGGAAGAATCAAAAGGAAAGACAAAAAACTATTAGAGACTGAAGTCATGCCCAATCAGTCAGACGCTCATACGCAAGTCGTTGGCTTCAAAAAAAAAAACGTAATTTTGAACAATATTCCAATATGGAATTTAAGTTTGGATAATTGGAGCCCTGGTATCGAATGGTGTGGCAGCCGGGAAGTTGTAATTATGGGGAGATGGAGATCGAGACCCCTTCTGGGACGCTGAAGAGGATGAGGTAGGTGATGTAATGAATGAAGGTCCGCTGGTTCCGTCCATTCCTTGAGAATATCCTGCTCTAGAACTCGGTGATGGAGATCGAGAATTATTCTCAGCTCCTGAACGAGGCGGCATCAAAGCTCCGGTGGTGAGCTGTGGAGAAGATTTGGCGGAGCCGAACTATATCACGAACAACGGGTTAGCTCATGAGTCTGAATAAAATTGCGTAGCTGGCGAACTCACAAAGCAAAAGTTTTCGAGTATTTCTTTATAGGAAGCGGACTCAACCGAAGGCTTCTTCTCAGCACCGAGGTTTTTGAGGACGTCCAAGGATGGCTTGAAGGTGTTGGTTGAGGCAGAACTATCGAGCTCCACCTTGGGAACCGGCTTTTCGTTCGCAGCAATGTAAGTTGCTGTGAGTGAAGGCGAAGAATGAGAGCGGGGGAGACCGCTTGCCGCAGTCAAATTATGAAAGTAAGGGTTAGGCACTGGCTTCTCCTCATTCATGTTCGTCTTCAACTTGAGACCGCTACGCTCAGGACCAAGTATTTTGGTTGCGGTCGTCATAGCAGCTGCCAAAGAAGCTTCAAAGTCGTATCGATTGCCGAAAGCATTCCCAGACGGATTTGCTCGACGTGCTAGGGTCTCTGCATCGAGGACGCTGGTCTTCTTGGCTGGCTTGGACGGCCGCATTGCCTGTTGACGGTCAATGGCGCTGGAGAACATCTTATATTCCGGTTGGGTCTTCAAGTCATAAGCATCAAACGAATCATCAAAGATTGGCATGGATCTTGGTCGTGGAGCGGACGGGTTGGTGGTGCCCTTGCTACGAGGCAAAGGTCGGGAAGAAGAGGATGCGGGGCCGGATTTGCCATGCTGAGGGACTGCCTTTTTCCTAAAGTCAACCTGGTAGTTCATCGAACTGTTGTTGTCCCAGAATTCCTGATCTGTGACGCGGTACCTAACGCAGAAGAATAGCGTCTTATTCTCCAGGTTGGCCATGTCTTCGAGCTTGATCTTGAAGGTAAATCGGTCATATCCATCTTCGTTGTGTCTGCGTCGGACATCATTAGTGTACTCAGCAGCAACCTCGGAGGTAGTCTGCCAGTAATCCAAGGTGAAACGAGCTACAACCAATTTGTGGAAGGAAATGTTGGCCACAGCAACGGTGCCGAGAAGAGCCTTCTTATCATGGGAGAGAACGACCTTCTCAACACGAACAACTGCTGAACTCCTATCAACACGATCGGGAAAATTAGGGAGACCGATATCCCATTCGAATGGTGGTTCGTCGGACATCGGGAAAGGATATTCACTCTCGTGATCCAGAGCGGATTCGACTGGTGAAGATCCTGCGCTGACCGCGGCGGGACGTTCCGAATGAAGGAAATGGCGAACATGTTCGATGGCATCAAAGTGAACGACTTTGGGATATGTCGGCGTGGAGGGCATGGAAGACGGTCTTCGTTTTAGATTTGGGCTTTTGAGGGATGACTTGACGAGCTCGCCACTCTTCTTGCGGACCATGGGAGGGGCTATCCGGTAGGCATCATCGTCCATATCCGGAGATTCTTCTTGACTGCCCTTGTCCTCTGCTGGTGGTTGGGCTGTTGGCACCTGCTTCGAACCAGATCCATCTGATGTCGATCTTGCGTGACCGTGGCCTGCAACGTGGGAGAGCTTTTCATGGATCCGAGCGCTGAGGATCTCAGGCGACCTCTGTTCGACAAAAATCTCATTGGCCTTGTTCGAATCCATTACCGGTGACGCTTCCCTTCTTTGTGGGATGCTATTTCTGATGGCGGCTTCCAGTGCCTTGACGTCGACGAGCTGGCGCCCACGCTTATTGCGACTGTCGGCTTCGTCGTCACTAGAGTTTTGGGATGAGTCGGGTGGGGAGATTACAACGCCGGTTGTCATCATTGGGACCACTGTGGGCACCTGACGTATGCTGCTTCCTGATGTTGACCTAGGAGGGTGTAAGATGGGACCGCTGCCACCTGGTGGGGACAACATGAAGTGTTTCTCATCACCGGACCTCGAGCCAGCCACGGAGCGACGATGTTTGTTTAGATATGACGTCGACCGTGTTGGCTGGGGCTTTCCCGGCGAGAGAACCATTGTAGAAGAAGGCGGTGAGGAGATCTCCGAGAAGGACGAGGACCGACTACTCGTCCGAGACTGAGCGTGGGATGCATTGGGAGACGGACTGGGAGGCGTATAAGGCATCCGACCGGCTGGTAAGAGAGCAAGATTGGACAAGAAGAGGAAGGATGAAGGACTTCCCTTCTGATGGGAGCGACGAATGGAGAGATGGTAAAACTAGTAGTAGTCCGTAGTAGTAAGAATAGTTATTTTGGAGACGGTCCGGGTCGGAAATATAACGAGCGTTGAGTGATCAACTGTAGATAGTAAAGCGGGGTCTCGGGATTTATCGGTCGGAACGTATCCAATGACGATTGGTCGATTGATGCACCTGTTTTTAGATCTCTTTATAACTGAATATAAAAGATCGTCCGCAGGATAGATTGGAAGGATAGTTGATTCTGCCCCTCAGTCTAGTCGTAATAGTGATAGAAATAACAAGTCGTAGGGTTCACACTCTAGAATCGAATCCGAGTATGTAAGCACGAGATGTGTACCGATTTGAAACCGTTCAAAACTCGATTTATCTCAATGCAAGAAGAGGTATACTATTCCAGGGCTTTTTACCGCTGATAAAAATGCAACGATTTGCTGGACTGAAAAGAAAAACAAAAAGAGATATGATTCCTATTAAAAAAAAAGTTATCGGGTTAATAATCTGTCCCAAGCAGTTATGACTATATCAGATATTCGGAAGGAAGAGAGCAGCTTCAAGGAAGGATATAAAAAAAAAGATGGCGAAATTAAGAAAAAGGAAATACAACGGCTACAGCGACGACATTGGACAGGCAAGAAAAGATTTTTTTTAGAAATACATTCGGCAGCGAGAGGCGAATGATGTAGTTGTTTAGGGAGGGGACTCGCTCCCACTCTGCTCTGCTCTGGCTCATACACACAGACTCTCTCTCTCGGGGTGGTGGTGGGGGGTAGGGGGGATGAAGGGGAGTGCTCTGGTTTCGCTTGGCCCATGGGGCCATCTGTCTGTTGCGTTTGGCTGCCCAACCGAACAGAACAGGCTCGGGGGGCAACACAACCGAGCGCCCGTTCTCAGCTGCGTTTCGCTGCTCCTCTTTCTGGTGCGTGTTGCTGGGTTGGTGCTGGTGGCCCTCCCTGCAGTGCCTCGCCATGTCCTGCGCTCCTCTCTGGCCAGACCCAAGGGAAAAAAAAAAAACCTGAGAAAAAGAAAAGGAACGAGAGACAAGAAAAAAAAGAAAGTCAAGAGCCTTCAATTTTTTTCTTATTAAGATTGGAAACAAGCATGGAGACGGAGAGATGTGGTAGGAACAGTGAAGATTAGGGATGAACAAGCCATCTGTCTCTTCTCTATCTAGCTCGCAAGACGTGCTACGGAGCACCGACGAAGAGCCTTCTTCTTCTTATCGTGCATCTCTCTTCTCTTACAATTAGGAAATGGCATCACAAAGAAATCACAATACAAGGTGCCAAATCCGGATTTTTTTTTTTTTTTTTTTTTTTTTAACATGACTTCTTTCGATATTTGTATCATACGTATCTGTATGGATGGGAGTATGCTTGTAGGTCGGAGATGGGGGTCACATGTGGGTAGCGAATTCAACATGCCGTGGAACGTCGATGTGTATTCCAACAGGAAAGCGTAAGAAAACGGAAATCCCGTGGAAGGGCAGATAGGTCCAGATGAAATTAGGTGAAAATGAAAAGAAATGCCCGAAGGCTCGTACTAACCCTATAATAAATATAATCACGAGTGCAAAAGATAAAAGTGAACTATAACGGTAATGCAAGCGCAGAAAACGAGGTAATAAAGGCAAGACGGTTGAACGAAACGCGAGTGGTGCTGCTGCCCGGTTGATGCTGCTGCTGTTGAATGGATAGATGGGTGAGATATATCGGAACTCGACGCAGACGAATACCGATGGGATATATGTGTGACTCGGTTGGTGTTAAGTGCTGCAAGAAAACTGAATTCCTCACAGTGATCGGTGGCGTTATTTCCTTCTAGTAAATTATTACCAACAAGTCGCCTGGCAGAGTAATAAAAAAAAAAAAAAAGATGTCGTCCAGTTGGCCCCAAGAACCTAAAACTTATTGAAAACTCGTAAACCACTGTTCGAACGAATGAACGGGATATGTTGCACTGATGGGGTAAGAGTTGGTGAAGGTGTCAAGTTAAGGGAAGGGGGAGGCGGAAGGCGGAGGGAATGGAGGAATCAAGTCGTCAACGAGGGTCGTCAAGCCTCACGAAGAAAGTGTCGAATGGGAGAATAGAGCGGAGAAGGGAGAGGAGGAGGAGGAGGAGGAGGAGAGGTATTGCAGGATATGGCGAGGGTTAAAGGTTTATTATCAGACGAACAGGAAAAATGAGAGTAAGAGAGATATGGCTGCAATGATTAATATTGCACGAGGGAGACAAAAGGAAGTCCAAGGTGGTGGTGGCGGCAGTTTTGGAAGGACTTTTGATACCAGACGTACAAGAAGAAGGGAAAAAGAAAAGCAAAACGGTTGTAGCAAAAGACGCACCCCAGTAACTATTACGAATAACAAAAGGAACCGCTGATAGAGAAAGCGAGCGCGAGAAAAGAAAGAAAGAGCGAACGAGACTCACCTTGCTTGCACTGTTAATTGGGGGTGAGGATCGAACGGGATAAGGCGGTGAAGAGGTGGGCGGGCGGTTTGTTGGAGGTGGGTCGCTCCACTCTGTCCTTGTATCGTCGTCGCCTTCTCTCACACTCAAGTCAACACTGAAGAAGATGGTGCGGAAAAGAGCAAGGGAGAGTGGAGCCCGCTATTGGATGCACACAAGATTTTATAAAGAGATGGTCAGGCATGGGCAACTGCGAAAAGAGATGTCTGTAACCAAGGCCGGGTCTTGAAAGCATGATGGGAGATACAGATTCGGCATAGAGAAAATACTGATGGAGGGTGGATGCAATGGGGGGGGTTAGGAAATATCTGCACCGTGATGGTTTACAAGGATACCAGCCTGCTCGTGCTCTGGTTGGTCGAATAGGCTAACTGGAACGAGATGGAAAGGAAAAAGTAACATCGATGGTATGGAAGTCGCATATTAAAATGGACAAGCGTCCATGGTTCCGATACATGTTGACAATTTTGAGTAGTATACCTGTAGTGCTGAAAAAAAAAAGTAAATTGTAAGAAAGATATAAAGCCAATCGTTATACGTACGTTAGACATCCGAAATGTGTTTCGTTCTAGCTGGGTAGTTTAGGGCTGTTGATTGTCGCCCCGATATTGAATATCAATCAATTGGAGTCAATCAAGGAAGAATATATTTCGTGATCATGATCATATTGTGACGACTGGTGCTCCTTTCAACTTGCCTTCCGTACCATCGGGACAGAATTTTTGGGGTGTTCCAACTAGATCTAAAACGAACGACTGCCGACCTAACGACGACACCATCAGAAAAAATAAAATAAAATAAAATAAGAAATCCTTATCGAAAACCGTGCTAGCGCTACGCGCAGTGGTGTGCTGAAATTCCAAGGCATTTCCCGGCGGTGGTAGCTAATAATACCTGTCCCGATATTGAAATATATTTTCCTGTTCTTTGCTTTTGCCTCACACAAAATACAAAGTAAATGTCAAAAAATTCAATTGCGCCGAGAATTTCGAAACTTTATTATTAACAGCAGAGAACTTCGATATCGATCGCGATCGTCTGAGAAACTACTAAATTGCAAATACTGGAGGCTCATTGCACGTTCTACTTCCGGCACCTCCAGGACCGAACCCAAACTCTTCGAAATGAAAGTTGTGGGTCTCCGTGAAATATTCCGACTGGTAAAGTTGCGATTACGCAGTACAGAATGTTGTTATATGACAACCGCGATGTTTTTGGCATTTGCCATACAATGGTCGGCATCTCACCTACCCCTTCCAGCATCAACCGTAACATGTTCACAGAGAGAGGTAAGCGAAGACGGTTGAAGAAATTTCGAAAAGGAACAAAAAAAGGACTTCGGCGACTGGGAGCCACAAATTGTACCAAAATATTAATGGTCTGGGGGCCAAAATAATTAAAAATCCCCAACAAGGACTTGCAGGCGGTCCAGCCTGAACCGGAGCTCGACGGACAGGAAATAGCGATCCGAGGGAGACATTAGAAAAAGGAAGCTAGGCGACGGACGGGAGAGGCACAACAGTATTCCCTTCGCATCGACGAAGCCCTACGCTCTAGCGGCAAGCGTTCGTTCGAAAAGAACAAAAGGATCAAGATCCCCCTTTGCATTGATGTGACAAAGGCATTAAAGAATGTACCTATACTCCGTACACTAAACGCTAAACTAAACACACAGTTTTGCACAGCTTTTGCCAATCCTTACTTCCTTTTCCTTTACAATACTAGTAGTATACATACTTCTTAACTATACCTTTTTCTTGTAGTAGTAGTCGTCGTCGCACTAATTTGGGATCTTAGCCTCTCGATGGCCCATGCCATTTCAAGCATGGGGGCCCGGTCAAGCGTTAACCTTTTTAACAGGCGACATTTGGGCGATGATTGACATCCAAAGGTGGGCCCCCCGGCCATGTCCTCTTCCCGTTAACCAGATTTTTTTTTTAGTTGAAGCGGTGTGTATTCTCTCTGAGGCAGGAGGAAGCCAGTTGTGGATACCCAACTACTGCTACATATAATACGCGTCTGGGGGGATGGATGGCAACATCGGAGATCGATCCAAAATGCATTTCAATGGGCGTTTCCTGTCCATCAGAGAGATCAGTGCGCTGCAAACTGACATTTTTTTTCCCCTTTTCAATATTAATCATAAGGTTTTAATGTTGGAACACGGGTTCGTCAAGCAACGGGCATTTCGCAATCAGTGATCAAGAATGCATTGCACATATACCACTCCACCATTCCCTTTCCATCAATAGGATGTGTGGTTCCAATTGCATATATCGCTCGTTCGTGTTCGTTCGTCTTTCTTGCGAGATTATGTACTTTCATACATACTCCCGTCGCATTGAGGCGGGATTTGTCCTTTTTTAAATTCGAATCCTGTCCTTTTGGGTAGTAGGTTGGTTGCCTCAAAATTGATAAAGATGGGCGACGCGGAGGCTCCTTGTAATTGTACTCGAGGAGTTCTCACCAATTTTCAATTTCATCCTCCATCGCGTGCATCGAGGCACACTAGAGGGATCGAGAAAAATATGCCGTGCTTGGTGTTTCTACTTCCCAACAGAAAGGGAAGAGAACGAGGAAAATCGTTCAGCTACATAAGACATCAAACGGAAGTTCCGGGGGGATGGGATACCAAAAGCTCGCTCGCCAAAGCAAAAAAAAAAAATAAAAACCCTATGAAAATTTTTTCTTCTCTTCTTTCAAGGTCGGGTAGAAAAAGCAATGAGTGGGAGACTTAGCTAGCGGGCTGCATCTCGTTCTATTGTCCCACAAGCAGCAGCAGCATGTTCCATGTCCATGTCCATGTTCTTCTGCATGCATGTAACGGCGCGATTGCACTCTGGCAACGTGAGTGGCTTGACCAATCAGAGCTCCCAGATAAGATCAAGCCGTGGCGCTCCCCACCCCCCTTGCTCTCATGGTGAGCACCGCTTGGCAAAGAGGCGCACTAGATCGTGGGTTTGGCGGAATGCTTGGCCTCCTCCGTATAAATTCGAAGTTGGGCTAGCTGACAAACTGGAAACAGCGGCGTGGAATTCGGCGATAATATCAATCAATATATTGCGAAGATTCAATACGAAAATATGATTAATTACTGGAGTTCCTAAAGCTTCAAAACCGAAAGCCACGATCGTGAAATGAACGAACGCAATCGTTACGTTACGCTCGATAATATATTTTATTGGATAATAATTAACAACCCCTCATGGGGCTCAGCTGACAGTAGTCCGGGATCGTAATTAATCGAAAGACCCGCGTTGTCGTTGACCTGTGCATGTTCCCGGCGCCCCCGAGGACGAGTCCCCCCGCAACACCACCCCCGGGAAACCTAGCTTGATTGCAGCCGAACAGCTGTCAAAACACAATACGTCATTAATACTTAATTTAGGCGATATATTGGGAGGTTTATTATATTCTGATATCAGAGCAAATAAGAAAAAAGGAAATTTTGCTTGATGCAGAAGCATTATGATGTTGGCAAGATTGTTGTCATTACATTCGAAGCAGCTTGCGTTTTTCTGCTTCCTTCTTTCTGATTCTCCCGAAATTTTCAAAAAAGGAGGCTGACCGACCTATCCATTATGAGGGGATCCTAGGGGGAGAAGGCTCGATTTCAGATGCAGTGCATAGAAGAAAAGTGGTGTGTGTGCCACTCCCGTCTGGGTTTAGTTGTGCTCCCACCTTTAAAAGAAAAAAAAGAATTAAAAAAAAAAGGTTCTAAGTTTTCCAATAATTTGCCACCCTCAACCGTTTTCCAAGCCGGTTCGATATCCATCTATAGTCAGATTCAATCAACCCTAAATTATTCTCCATTAACAGGGAATAAATTAGAAAAAATTTGTTCTCGGAGCTGGCAAGCCTTGGAACACGCAAGCTGGTTTTTCATCACTCGAAAACCCTCAATAATGAGTTTTTTTCTTCTTCTTTAGAAAAAAAAAAAAGGTGGTGTGGTGCTCACATTTTAGTCCTCTTGCGATATAACATCCTTTTTCATGCAGCTTAGGTGATTAGGTGCTTAGGTACTTAACTAGCGTTATAGCTCACCGTCAAAATGTCGCAAGTGCCAATACATTTGTGCATACATACATACATGTACACTACATGCCACCAGCCAAACCTCGTTAAGGTTAATTAACGAGAAGGCGCGCGCAGATCCACTTGACGAACGGGAGAAAGGGTATGTAACAGGGTCTGATCCCCAAATAATGGCCCCTCCCTTTTTCGCGTTTTTTCTAATCGATTAATCGATAATACGGGCAACTGGCAGGCGTCGTTACTAGAACCGAAGATCCTGCAAACCATGATGCTAAGTGTGTGATCAGGATCAGGTTTATTAAGGGTTCTCGCCCCCTCCCCTTCTCTAGCTTTCTCCGATAGTGGGAATATCATTCAGGGTCCAGTTGATTCAAAAACTTATCGATTACGAAATCCTTTTTTCTTTTCGTTGCCACCCCGCCGATACGAGAACGGAAACGTCAAATGGTGGTGACTGATTGGATGCTTCGTTTTGCTTTTCAAAAAGACTTGGCTGGAGATGCGTGATGATGTTGGATATATCGTTTTATGATCACATACTGCACGCTCTTCCCTTTCTTTCCCATATACATGTTGCTTCAAGAACATTCGCCGAAAAATCGATATCGATGCATCTCAATTCTGATTCATTTAACGACGTAACTGATCCAAAAAATCTTGAAGAAAAATAATAACATCATCGAGCCGAAAATCTATGTTTGATCGACGCGCGCCGAAACCGGGCCCGTGTAGAACCATACAACTGGCACATACAAACTATGTCCAGACTATTTGAATCGGTTCTGGATGTCACGGAGGCAAGTGTCACTACATGTACAGATCCATGTCACAGTGAATTCGTCGTTCGTAATGAAATCAACTTCATGTTTTTTTTTTTCTATGAATATTCGAATGCATATTATAAATTCATCGTCTGATGATGTTTTCAAGAAACCACGACATCTCACAGACAGACCACAGAATAACCTGGCTTGGACAATCACATGTGAAAAAGAAAAAGGCATGATTCTGTTCAGCGTTTCCAAATCTAGGCTGCAAGCCAAGCATCTGTGCATACGGAGGTCCTGGTCGCTGCAGCGTCAAGGGAAACCGGTACGGTCGGGAATCATATTGGAGAAACCCCTCTTTTCTCGAGCTAGTATATTATATTAGGGGGATATGTATAGTACGATAGCAATAATTCGCCGGGGGACAAACCAGAGAGCTAGCTTTAGTATTCAGACACCATTCAATTCCCCTCGTCTAGACCCTTACGCTTACGAATTCTCTCTCCACTTTTCCAAAGCGGAGTTTTTCTTTTCTCCAGCTCGTCTTTAGAGCAATAGATGTGCCATTTGGAGTACATAATGTTGGAGTCAGTAAGTAAGTAGCTTCCCCTCCTTCTTGCGTACATCCTGCATGGCTTTAGTCCAAATGCAACGTGCGTGTTTTTTTTGTTTTTTAAACATGCGCCGCTCTAAACCCAAAATTGAATGAGATATTTCAACCTTTCTACCATTAAAACTTGATTTCATTTTTTCCCCCCTACACCACCAACAATATATTATAATTAAATATATCGCTCATGAAATGCGCCCACATTTTTGCTGCCGCATTATTTTACGAGGAGGGGCGTATGCAAGCAAGGAAATGAGCTCAGACCAAGCTAGTTGAGGTATCACAGCGGCTACGATCCCGTGAAACATGGCAGCTCGAAGGCGGATCCTAAAAATTTGATTCCTAACACGATATCAAAGTCACAGTGCTGCTGCATCCATCTACTTAGCTACTACGTACGAGTTCTGAAGGATGGTACTATAGTATACTATTCGTGTATTATAATATAGGCAAGAACTGTTTGAAGAGCCACTATAAGTTTTGCAAGCGCTTTGCCTTTTCTCTTTTCGTGGATATATACTTAATTATAATTATAATTATAAACACACTGCGTGGAGCAGTCAACTTAGTTTAGCGTGTCTAGATTCAAATCACGGAATCCGAGCGATCCAGAAAAATGTGTGGCGCAATGATAGGGAATCGAATAAATGCAACACCACCACCTAAAATCCAAAGATAGTGCTCTTTTGCACCTCTATTCAATTTCGGTTGCACCTACCGAATTGATAAGGCGACTATAATTTTTTTTGACATTTCCGACGCCCTATATCGTTGGGTTTTATAGATACGTGATATTCTGTGAATGGCGTATGTGTAACGGAGGAGAGCGCCCGCAAAGTTATTTTTTTTTTATTTTATTTTTTTATTTTATTTTTTTATTTTTTTTATTTTCTATTCTCTCGTGCTCGCGATATATTGCTTCGACGACAATCACAAACGGACCACCATCCATGTCGCACCTTGTTCGCGATAAATTGCAAGTTGGCCGTGCATTGATATTTTTTTGCGTTCAATATATATAATATACCTTCTCTCGCAAAACCCCCAGCTAAACGATACCAGTTTATATGGTATGTACTATTCGCAATCACAATCAAACACCAAAAAGAGGGTGGTTCAGAAGAAGAAATGATTCGCTATACTGTATTCCTTTTTTTCTATATCAAATTGTATGCAGCGGGCTTGCAGTGCACAGTTGCAGCTGGAAAGAAAGGAAGGAAATCCAGACTTATGCAAGAACGGTTGAGACATTTTCTCTTTCTTACTTGCAGGTTTTAACAAGGGCGAACCTGTTAACGCACGATTTTTTACAGGCCTTCGGGTTTTGCCTTCAAGGAAAGGAAAGCAAGCTTTGGGGAATTTTGAAGCCTTGCTCGCCCGCTCCGCTCCCTTTGTTAGTTTTCCTTCCTTTTTTCCTAGCTTCGTTCGTTCGTTCTTTCTTTTTTTTTTTTTTTTTCTCGATCCGTCGATTAATTCGTGCATGGGTGGGAGTGAGGGTTGAGGATACGTCTCTTATCAACACCGGTTTTTTTTTTTTTTTTTTGGAAGCATACCTCCTTGCAAAGCTTGAGGTTCTGCTTATCTTGGGAGGAGCTGAGGATGTTATTCTAAACATCGTATATAGATCCGACTCATGCTACCCTACAACCCTCGAAGAAAAATAGCAAGAAGTGGAACGAGAGAAAGAGCATGGCTTTTAGAAAATAAAATTTTGGCTTGAGGGGCTCAGGCCGCATCTGTCAAACCTGGGCGGTAAACCCTTGGCCGTACATGATATGTCCTTATCAAAATTGGTGCTACTGCTTTTTCTTTTTCTTTTTTTCCATAATTTTTTTCTGTAAGGAGGTCGGCCGGGTCTTGTTTAGCGATTTGTTTTGAGTCAAAGCCTCTGCATCAACCGAACTAGATATTGCAAAGACATATCAATCAAGAAGGGGAGGGTGGGAAAGAAAAAAAGGGACGGGAACATCTTCGGCCGGCTTAAGTTGAGCTCCTTCGGGAGAGGGGTCCTTGGAATATTCTCTTTATGTTTCAGGCTAAGATTTCATTCCATTTTGCTTCTCAGGACCGCGTCCGTGATACGGACGGAAGGCACAAAGTACGAACAGTTAACATCCCCACGCCATTATTGTCTGTGCGGGAATCGAAATCTTGAAAGTCGCCGTTGACTTCCTATATTGTACGCTACGGGCAGCGATCTATCAATATCAGTTGTTGTTTCGAACGCAAACGTAATGAGAAATTGCGAGCGCAGACAAACAACATATCATATCATTATCATTATCACTCACTGTATCAGTATCAGTATCAGTATCAGTATCAGTATCAGTCAATAATATGCTACAATTTAGCTAGCGGCCCCTAAGTTTGGTTCTTGGACGAGAATATTATTATTATTATTATATTCATTCAAAGCCAACGCTGATAAAGAAAGTGGAGCATCAGCATGCGCTCCGACTTTCTGACGAGATCTCTCTCTCTCTCTCTCTCTCTCTCTCTCTTTTTTTTTAAGATTCATTCGATGTTATGGCTTTCGCTTCGTCTATTTCCTCGGGCTTGATTTTTTTGTCCTTTTAAAAACCTTAAAAAGCTGGCATGATCTTTTTTTGATGTCGATGGATGACACGGACACGACATCTTGCTGTGAAGGTTGCACAAACGTCGGTCCCGTCGGAACCGCTTCCTATACACCACCAAGCTCAGGCAAAATATCACCTTTTGTATGTACTCATGTACTATTAAGTAAGTAAGTACTTTAAGTATGTGCTCATAGCTCGTTTGCATAAAATTTGCGAGCTTCCGAACAGGGTTTCGATCCTCTCCTGGGACCCTTTTTTACTTCTTTCTGAATATTCATGAATACGCAGACTAGACTCAGGGCCTCATTTAACTCAAGGGTTCGGTTCTTAGCTTGTAAAATGTACCTAAGTACTAAATAAGTATATGTATCTCGGGTACACAATTTTTTAAAGTTCGGAACCCGTAACTTGGACCGGTCGGTATTTTTTTGTTGAGGACGTGCCGAAAGGAAGGAACTCACTCTATGGGTCTGGAAGGCAACCACGGGCCACGGAACAGCCGGCTCAGCCATCGTATCGTCTAAGGGTAAAAAAAAAAAAAAGAGGGAGGGAAAAAAAAAAGTTGATATCGGCAGGGGGCGNCTGCCGTTCCGAGTCGACTCACTCATAAGTTTGTGCAGGGAACTCTCGATACTTCTTCAGCTTAGCTACATTCCTGGAGGCGCAAACTATAGGACTCTAGTTTTTTAGCTTGGGCTGAACCCAGTACGTGTGGCCATTATCACGCCATGATTGGATGTCAAAAACATGTATGTAATAAGGTAGAGAGACATTATTGACTGACAGTTTCCCCTTCCTAACTCTATCCAAACTTTGAGTCAAAAAATGAAAGTCTCTTCGAGATCTTCTAGCTCTCCTTCGCATATAGGAAAAAGTTGGTCTTCAAAGGCTAAAGCTGCCGCTATGTTTGGTCGGGCTCATTTCTACCCAATCTAGATTTGCAGAAACCTCGTTGGTTTCGAACGGCCTTCCGACACACGGAGCTGAGTGATAATTCATGTATCTCAATTCCGTAGGCGAGAAAGTGAGGAGACAGGATATCTAGGATTCGGGACCCATGAATGTTGTTAGGTAAAAAAGGCTTGGGATTTAGGCGGGTGCTACCGAGACAGTTGATTGAATTCAGCGAGTGTGTGCGTGTATCAATTGGTTACTATTGCATTGTACGATTCCCACGAAATCCCATTCGAACTTATTTTTCTTTTCTTTCTTGGTATAGATACCTTCCCGTCATGCATGTTACCTCACTTCTCGTATGCGTATTTCAAGGCGTCAAAAAAAAAAAAAAAAAGCGAAGGAAGCGTGGCCCTGTCAATTGGACTATTGGGTACTCCGTACTTCGTTACCTTTTGTTTTTCGGTGGTAATTTCGGCAGCCTGCACATTCATTGGTGGCGATTTGAGGTGGGCATGCAATACCTTTTTTTTTTTTTTTTTTTGCCATTTTGACTATAACGGATTCAGATGGACGGGCTACACGATGTGATTTGATATGCGAGGGAGGGAGGGGAGGGAGGGAATAATTTCTGTTTCCCAATTATCACGAAATGCAGGATATGCTGCACCCCAGACTTTCTTTTCTTTTGATTCCCTCCTCAACCCGGCATTGTAGCTCATTGTGATACGATAAAAAAAACGTTTTTGTTGTTTCTTTTTTGAACGCTGCAGTGCGTCTGCATGTGAATTTAGCAAATTATCAAATATATCCAACCATTCGCACAGATCATAATTATACACCATTTTGGTTCCCCGCTATTTGGCAAAACGTATTGATTGATAAGAGGTCAGAAATATACCTCTTAGGATCTTAATACCTGATATCGTCTCATCTTACAATGTGCGTAACGTGAGAGATACGAAGTCAAAGGAGGGGTTACTGCCAATGCTTTTTTTCCAATGCATTGTTCAGAGACCATGTAGTTCCGACGTTCACCACCAGCTTGGTACATACTTGGCTCTCGTAACCCTAAAATAAACTAACTGTTGATATGCTTCTTGGTATCGGCTTCAAATTCATGCAAATATGTATGCTTATTCTTGAACGTCTCCGCCAGAGCGCTTTCCGGTTCCGCAGGCGGATACCCACACCGGACCCTGAGTTTCTCCACCTCCTCACGCACCATCAATGCCACCTCGACACGTAATTGAACTGCCTCTTGCCCCTCCCTCAGCAATCTCGCCCCTTCCTCGCCACCAATCTCTGCACATGTCTCACGGATCCTCCGCCATCGCTCTCTAACTTGATCCCATCTGTTCAACGGCACGGCCTCGCCAAATGTTATGGTGATGCGCTTGCCCGGGCGGGGGAGGAAGCGGGGGAAGGACCTCTTTTCATGCATGACATTTTGCATGCCGCTGAAGAACATTGGAAGGATTATTGGCGGCTGGGCAAGTTCGAGAATGTAGCGTGCTATGCCCCACTTGAAGTATCGCATTTGGAGTTGTGGGTGTTGGTATATCTGACCCTCTGGGAAGACGTGTAGCCACGCCGGAGGGCTGTTACCATTGTTACTTGCACCCTTGTCTGCTAGAGTCGCCGTTGAGGAAGACGAAGGAGTTAAGATTTGTGATTCAGGTTTCAGGGTTATGTTTTTCGTAAATCTTGGTGTGGAGCTTTCGCTTGAATATTCCATTACTGTAGTAGCTTCTCCGGTTGCGGATCGTGAGATTAGGTTGCTTGAGGCTAGTCTGTCTCTGATCGAGGGTTGACTGAGCATCCATATCGTCTGATCGATGACTGGCTGGAACAGACCGCCTTGAGATGAATGCCTTAGTCTGAATGTTGGTAGTACTCGGCCTCCGGTGAAGAAGGCAGTGGTGAACCTGCAGTAGGGGCCGCGAAGAAGTGGAAGGGGGAAAAAAGGGCGGGTCAGCCAACGGAACGGATAATCGACATGTTTTCTTCTAATTTTAAGATTCGTGTATCCGTGCCTGTGTTTTTCACCCTTATTGCAGTCTTGGGCGCTTACTGGTTTCTAAAACAGATGTCGTGACTGCCTAGCGTCCATCGAAGGTTCGCAGGAGTCAGGAGATGTCTGAAAGGGAGCACTCCCCATATTATCGGGTCGTCGAGTCTAAATAGTTCGAATGAGCGTATGTTCCCGTATATGATTCATGGACGTGAAAACATGTGATTTTTTGTATTTCAAAGAAAAAGAACACCGGCCAGAACATACATGGAAAGATGATTGGAAACTATCAAAACCTCAAAGATTGATGTTCATCCTCGCATAGAGAGTTAAAACTTAGCCTTCACACTAATAGAGACAAGAGGAGAGTTCTCGTAGGACGAAATTGACGAACAAGAAACCAGACAAGACTAACCTGTTATCAATGCATTTTGTGATTCTGGGGTTCCTGGTTGCAATCGCAAATCCAGAATTCGAGTGAGGTTCTCCAAATTATGGACTGTTGTTGAGTTGACCCCGAACAAGAACGCCTTGCAGACAATTGCAATCGACGATATCAACCAAGGAGAGCCAGGAGACGGTAGCAGAAACTCGGTAACCATCTCAGCTCCGAGAAGCACTTGCGGAAGGTGACGGCGATGAGGAAGACGAAGCGCGGGCGCGCTGGTTGGATGTTGTTTTTATTTGAAAAGCTGCGCCGGTCGTGGCGTCGGCTATAAGCGCCGGGCGTCTTCCATCGCAAAGCGCAAGACGTCTGAAACGGGTTCTTTATCGATAGTAGAAAGGAAGAGACTGTCAGAGGCCCATCGCACCAGCCTGCCCGATCTGATGACGGAAGCAAATCCAGTCGTAGGCGATCGGGTTTGATGAGCTTGTCACGGTGGGGATTTGAATGATTTTATCTTTCGAGATCGGAAAAAAGTAAATCCTGCATGAGCTGAGCAATCGCGCTGTGGAAACGTGGTGCGAGCCAAGATGAGGCTCTTTGTTGACATCCTCCAACAGACAAACAATCATACGAGTGCCTCCAATGGGAGTAACGTAAGGTGATATCACATGCGAAACCACCAAAACTTTTTTTCTCCACCAAGCAAGCGCCCTCATCTGGACAGATAACCACCACACAGGATATCGTCTGAAGAGTAGAGTCGGTATCGAGAAGGACGGCGACGGAGAAAAAACCATCAGGCAAGGATGGAAAAGTATACACAATACCGAGACCGGGGTTCGTACGACGTTATCGTCTTCCACGGAGCTATATACCGTATACCGAAGCTAAAGCTAACGTCGAATGCCGTTTTTGTCGAATACAGGCACCGGAATCGCCCCGTTCATACCGATAACCACACCCACGAGCACGTTCTCGCTCCCTTTAGCTGCAGTTCTCTATATTCTGCGAGCTCCCGTTCTAGCGGCCATCAGCGTCAGCTACTTTTTGTTCCTCCAGTTCATGCCACTCGGCGCATTGTTCCACAAAGGAATACTGTGGATATGCATGCTGGTAGCTGGCGTCTGGTGGGTGGACTTGCAAGTCGAAGGTGTGAAACGAGGGTATGTAGCTGCTTGTAATACTATACTGTCTCGTGAGAAAAATTGCTAATGGACCACTCAGAACATTATCGAGAAACCCCGGCAGACTACCGTCTCCGGGCTCAATCATCGCTTCGACTTTTAGTTCGCCGTTAGATGCCGTATATCTGGCTGCCACGTGAGTGTCCCAAGCTCTTAACTGATCAATGAAACAACTAACAAACTCTCCAGCTTCGACCCAATCTTCCTCGTTCCGTCCTTCGATACCCCCTACGTCTTCCAGCTGACTCTCCTCCAACTAATCTTCTATACCTTCGCTCCACCAACCTCAAAACCGTACTCTACGAAACCGACAACGATAGCTGAAGTCGTCTCCAAAAACCCATACCGAATAATCGTAGTCTTCCCGGAAGGCACGACTAGCAACGGCCGCGCCCTCCTCCGCTTCGCACCCGCCCTTGACACCTTTGCTACCCATTTCAAAATATCTGGTGAAAACGGTCACGGAAATGGCCTGATCCCCAAAAATCTCATCTTTCCAATCTCACTACGATACCTCCCGTCGAACACCACGACACCGTTACCGAACTCCTATGGCGAGTTTCTGTGGCGTTTGCTCGGCCAGTCGTCGCATACTATAAAGGTACGCATCGGAGAGGCCGTGAGGATCAGAGATTTGGAAAAAGCAGAAACGCTGGCGTCGACGTCAAGCAGTGAGACCATCACTGAGAAGACAGTGGTGCGAAATCCTGAGGATTCGGCCTCGAGAGTGCCACGTACGGGTGCGCTGGAGGAGAGGGTCAGTGAAATTCTGGCACGAGTGGGGAGGATAAGGCGGGTGGGGTTGGGTGTTAAGGAGAAGATTGGATTTTGGAATGCATGGAAGTCACAAGGGAGGAAGAAGAAGTAGTGTTATTTGGATATTTTATGAAATATTGAGGCATTGTTTTCCTTGAAGGGATATCGGATATGACACATATAGACTTGAAAGATTTTTTTTTTTGCATGAAATCTTTTATTTAACAAATTCTTTTAAAACCCATATTAAATATGAAAAAGAATTTGTAACAACCGATTGATTTTTAGAATACAACATGAATAGGCATTCTACAAATTAGATGCTAACAAAAGGCTTAAGAGTGTATCGATGATCTGGATTGAGACAGTAGTGGCGCCGCTATGGACTTCCGCGTTGATTTGAAAGGCCAGCAAGATAGGTGCTTGGAAGAGCCAAGAAGGGGATAGCGAGGAGGGCAGAGAAACGCATTTTGTAAATCATTGGATTATTTGGATTTAATGGAAGGAGGATTTAGAGTAGAATTGATTATTCCTAAGCGTTTGTAATAGATTTTAGTTTTGCAGTTTTTTTTTTTTGAGTTGTCTCGAATTTTGAGATTGGAGGCTGGTTTTGAGTTTGATGTTGATGATGAAGGAAATATGAGAAAGATACGTAAGTAGATAACTTCATTATTTGTATTCGTATCAGAGGCCTCATCAATATTGGATTTCCATGGATCTCTGATGCCAACATCTACTCTTGACAATCTCAGTCAGAGCAATGATCGATGATCTTGATTTTACCCCTGATATCTGGTCTCGTAGCGTTTTGGGACCCGCTACTCTTCTTAGTATTGTTCCTGGTATACTTGGCGAAGTGTTGAAGTTCGGAGATGGAGGGAGATATGCCTTTATTGCTGTTGATGTATCAATTGATCAAGAAACATGGATTACTAACAAAATGGTTCGTACTTAATAACAGAGTTGAGCAAGAACGGGTAGAATTTAAAGACTATCTAAAGCGAGAGACCCGACCAGCTGAAGGCAATAAGACAATCGTTTCAACAAAAAGCTTGTTATCCTCCAAGCTTCGCCAATACGGCCGGGCTCACAGAGGACCCGTCCAGTTACAAGCATGCTTGGGTCGCTGATCTATATCTAGATATATCACAGGGTCCTACCCCATCTCGGGCTTCCAACATAGTATGGGGAAGGATATAAAATTCTGGGAAATCATGGATCGGATATTTCGAACGGATTCCGATTTTGACCAAATGACGTGCCAAGATACAACGCCACGTGCACGGTAGTACTCCTAAAAAGATGCTGCCCAACTTTTCATAACCCGGTGCACTGTAACATCTTAGGATAGACAATCTTTGCAGAATGGGTACGGGAGCACGATAGGTACAAGAATTTTTCGGGCCGTGGGCCGCTTAAGATACCTACATGCTACGCGAGTTCACTATTAATTGATCAATCGCATTGTGCATTTCTAGGACCGGCTCAGCCTCGAGACCCGAGGCTAGGACTGGTTAGAAATTTATGTTTATGATGCGCTGCAAATGTCGGCCAAGTTATTCGTTATACGTATATAATCGCATACACATATGCTGCTTGGATACTGGAAAGAGCTTCCTTTTCCCTTGAAATGATGCGAACTAGATCTATGGATAGACTTCTCGGATATCGGCGCTATATGGTCCTAATTGTGTTGATTGTTATATTATTGTCTCGAAAGCCAGAAGCTCAACGCGAAGTTTGGTCAGCGGATATCGCTTCACGCGCAACAGACCTAGCTCCGACACAAACGACACGCTTAGCGATAAAATGCAACAGTTTACGCAAAATTAAAACATTCTCGAGATGGGTCAGCTGATATCAGCACTAGTCTCACCAGCCAAAATTTAGAGTTCTTGTTTTCTTCAGCAATCTATCAACAATCGATACATGGTTTCGGCAAAAGCCGAGGAGAAGAAAAACATGGGAATAAGAAAAAAAAGAAAGAAAGAAAGAGGAATACGAGACCGAAGAGATCGATAATAATCATTGCATTGGGGCGTAGAATACCAAACATCCTACGTTTGAGCAATTCCCCTTCATCCTACATAGTATATATTTTGATAATAGTTTTTTGATTTCTTTTACTGGAAAATTCTATCCGACTAGCTAGTCTTATCCTGGATACGTAGTAATAGAGGTATAACGTTGAATCCTTGAGCTAATTCGATTGGATGCTACCTTGGGGACCTCTGAACTCTCCGAATAGCTATCGGTTATCTCTCAATATGGCTATTGTTCCCCTCCAATTGGCCGCCATAATCAGATACGAACAACGAACATTGCATTGCGATTGGATCCTACAAAGAAGAGATATGCATATGTAGAAGCCCATGTTGACAAACTCTCAGCCTTAAGTTATCCACAAAGACATGGCCGACGAGAAACGGAGGAACTAATTGCATTAACCCTTAACCTAATTCGTCAATAGTCTGAACTATATACTTGAGCCCCTAAGATACATTACTCGCAACCTCGGAAAGCCAAAATTATATAGAAAAAAATCTAAAAAACTCATAAAATTTTTAATTCTGTGTAGCAATTTAAAATTCGGAGCCTCTAGGGCTCCAAGTTGAATCTTTGCGATTTTAAGCGCAACATGTAGGCCGAAAATTAATATGAAGGAAGTTAATTAAACATCAAGAAGCTACATAAAAACTAGCCTCGAATCCAGGCATTCGAGGCAAAGCATAAAAACATTATAGGAAAATCAAATTGCATATCGATGCAGGCCATGTGGCAACCCACCGAAATGCTTTTAGTTGAGTCCGCGCTGATAGGGGAAATATCGCCAGTAACGTTAATTGTTGCGGCTGGTTCAATAACCTATTCGAAAGCAACGAATCGAGAGAGCTCTCCGTGTCAAGACGGCGTTCTCAGATCCTTTGCTATGGCTCAAATATAGCTAGTCGGGGCTGATGGGATATTTTGGTATTAAATATGCTATTTAAATATCTATGAAGCTAGCTTCGAGACTATCTATGAAGTAAATTCGGGGCTCTACCTCTTTCAATAAATTTATTTCTAAGTAGTTTCGTGGTCAAAAAGCTCAAAAAAAAGCTTCTAAGATTCTTCAAAATCTTTTTTTTCTCTACTACTTGGTTTTGTATCTGCATTTAGACCTTGTGTGTCATAAATAGTTTGCAATACAAATTTGAAAAGCACTTATGATTGATTTTGTCCTTGAGCCCAAGGCTGCAACTGCGCATTTCTGAGTTTGTTATTAAATATTCGGGCGGCAAACCTGGCTTGCGAGACAAATACTTTATATATATATGTTGGTATACTCGAGTCTTTACGCCGATGGCTGGGATGCTGAGACACATCGGAATGTTTACCGCGAAGGTTCATTAGGTGATCGAGATTACATTCAATCTGGTTAGTTACCTAGGTAGAATGTGCATAAATATATGGGGGGTTGAGGTTTAAAACAACCCTTATTGATGTGTGCCATGGTCCTTGGTTCTAAAATACGTCACTTTAGGCCTTTCTTCTGGAAAAGCGGAAACTTTCTTAAGGGTTGGTTATAATCCTGTCCTTTGACGTAGGCTGTGAACCGGATTTAGATTGAGAGGCCAAGCCCCCCAAAAAATTGATCGCAAAAATGGCTAATGAGGAGGAAGGGAGGCCTTGATATAAGGTTAATGGATAACGATTAGAAAATAGTATGGACTGATTTGGTGAGTTGAATTGCCCACTAATGGCTAATATTTGGTTAACTTTTGTCTCGTATACCAAACGGTTAACTTCACGCTACATTACATACAACACTGTTAGCTCGGTAGTCATAGCAGTAGTCATAACGAGTTGTTGTGTTGTGCCAGTCAGGGCTTGGCGTTCGAGAATGTAGCTAGGATCCATCCAATGAAGCAATTGTCCATTAGGCATCATCATCACCCATTCATCGATGCATCTCTTTTCCCCACAAACCCCACGTTCTTTACCCAACCTCATCGATTAGCCTCTATGAGGTAGAGGCGAAAAGGGCGCTTTTTACCAATACCCATATGTTCCCCTCTAATCACTCCATGCTGTCAGGGAAGGTTCCTGTATATCAGCGCCCAATATGGCAATCTCAAGGCCCAGAGCATGGCATTCCTCGAGCTTGCGGCGTGAAAACATGGGACCCACGTTTTAGCGCCGTTCCAGAGCCAAGAATTGGAGCGTGCATGGATCCTTAGGTCAACCCACTCGGTGAACAATTGTACAAGCTTACAAGGAGAACTATTATGAAGCGATGAACCGCATCAATCGTGAGCAGCCTCCCTCAGAGACGCTGTTCACCGGCTTGACGGCAATGAGGGGCCTTTGGAAATGGCATTCGGATGCGATTTCGAACCATGCTTCGGCGGAATCTGCACGATTTGTGGCTAACTCTAGGTCCCGATCCGATCAAATACAACAGCCACAACACGGTTATTCTATCAAAGTCACACTATCGTGCACTAAGACGATAAGATGTGTGATTCTACGGATCAAAAAGCCTCACGCAGGCACACAAAAATGGCAAAGTATCTCTTGTTGGTTATGAATGGAGAATACGAGAGCGTCGTAGTGACCAGCGTCAACCGTCGGTATGTTCTCTTAGTTATCCCCACCGAAGCGGTGGGGGAAAGCTTTACCTCCAACATCAAAACCGCTGATATTCAAATATTTCTATATAAAGGTGTCCGTCGCTCTGACTGCAGGAACAGTAAGAATTCCTACTGGCTTCCAAAGGTGTACCTGATAAGGAGTTGGGTCTACCAAAGGATAAGTATTTTGGAGTTTGCGCGGCTCCGAGGACGAGATTGGTTTGCTCCATATATGCATGTTCAAGCCCTCTCTATCGGAATACCTCCTATTGTTTGTTCAATTCTTCTTCATACTTGAGGTAAGTTAAAGGTATAGTTACCTCGCCGACGAGCAGGCGAGACACAATAATAGTCAGTGTCGGCACAATAATAGTGTGCATCTGATTCGTCGATAAATTGCAACAATGCTGTTCCTCAAAAGCATTTTGCATTTAGCGCTTGCTAGCGCCGTCCTGGCAGGTACCAGCTGCAAGAAGCCCGCAGGGAGTTGTGTATCCCCTTGCCCAATCGCATCTTCCAGCTGTTCCAGATACTTCCAAACCCAAGGCGTCAAACTGGCTACTTGCACACGCACCTCGACGAAGCCAACATTAACAACTACGAAATATACAAAGAAAGGTCAAACGACTAGTACTCGTGTGAAAACGTCCACGGCCACGGTCAAAAAGACCGTTCGTACCAGCTGCAAGACTGTGACACTTCCTAGGACTGTTACGAAATCGGTTCAAAAGACCGTATGGGCTACATCAACCGAGCTGAGTACCGTTAGCACAAAAAAGACATCGTACGTGTTTCTCTGAAAAAGCCTATATATTAGGACACTAACAAGAGAGCAGATGGACTACGAAAACCAAAACCGTTACAACCACCAAGACGGTGATTGGAATACCGCCGGCCCCCAAGCTGTTGAAGCGCGGACCCTACGTTCCTGCCTCATGCTGTAAGTTCACGACCCAATTCCGTGGAGGTTATATTGTTAACACGCCTGCAGCTTGCTTCTTGACCAAGACAAAGGTCACTACGAAGACGCCAGCGTGCAAGACAAAGACCGTCACCATCCCAACCAAAACGGTTCAGAAGACTAGCACCAAAAAGAAAACAGTAACGGAAACTACAACAATTGCGGTCGCGTCAGAAACGAAGTATAGCACCAAAACGACGACAAGGACTAGCACCCACCACTCCACAACTAAAAAGGTTGTCAAAGTAACCTGCACCTCAACGGCGCACTCGACGACGACCAAGACTGTAACGAAGACTGTCACATCGTATGTTTCGACGAGAAAGACAACCACAATCACAAAAGTCGCAAATTCCGCTTTCACATCTACGGAAAAGCCGCCAACCACGGCGCCATTGACCGTCCCGGTTACGGTTATTATCGGGATTACTCGGTCTACTACAAGCATCACTAAAATTGGCACCATACCTGGCACGAGAAGAGATACCCCAACCGCTATCACTGCCCCCGTAACCTTTATAAGATGGGTTACTCGGTCTACTACAAGCATCACTAAAATTGGTACTATACCTGGCACGAGAAGAGATACTCCAACCGCTATCACCGCCCCCGTTACCTTCATTAGATGGGTTACTCAATCTACTACGAGTATTACTAAAATTGGTACTAAACCTGGCACGAGAAGAGATACCCCAACCGCTATCACCGCTCCCGTAACATTTATAAGATGGGTACTCCAGTCTACAGTCACACTTACCAGCGAAGGCAGCAAAGCATACACCACCACCGCGTATCCCACAGATAGTAGCGGCAAACCGGTCACCACTGGGTTCACCATCACAGTTATCGAGTATATCACTCAACCAATTACCACAGTGACAAGGATTGGCTCAGCTACTTCTGTGACAACCGTAACTCCAGCCGAGACCAACGGGTTTGGAACTATAAGTGTCATAACTTTCGTCGTTCAACCAACTGTTACCGTCACCCGAGTTGGCATCACGGCTTTCACGACATTTATATATCCCACCAACTCTGTCGGCCACACTCTCACCATTGGTGACGATGGCCCCGGCGGAACGGTCACAGAAATCATATACATAACAGACGTTAGAACCACGATAACCATTCCAGGCCCTGTTGCGGGGGTCACGACTAGGTATCCCACGGACAGCAACGGTTCAACAATCACCGGCACCATCACAGTCGTAATTACTACCCCCATTCGCCAGCAGCCTACCGTCACTGTCATAACAACTGGATCACAAGGCGGACGGATCACCCAATTCCCAACCAATAATGTCGGATCTACTATTACTGACGATAGTGCTACTGTCACCGTTAGAGTCACGCAGCCCGTCGTTTTCGTAACAACGCCAGGCCAAGTAGGTGGAACCACGACAATCTCTCCTGTAAATTCTGATGGCTCGCCAGTAACAGACGGTAGCGGAACGATTACCGTTCGCGTGACGACTCCAGTTGCCCGCCAACCCACAGTGACGATTATAACAACCGGGCCGCAGGGAGGAAGAACCACGCAATTCCCCACTAATAACGTCGGATCCAAGATCACAGATGTTAGCGCCACGGTTACCGTCAGAGTCACAGAGCCGGTTGTATTTGTGACCACCCCAGGCCCTTCTGCTGGCACAACTACCGTTTTCCCTACCAATCCAGATGGTTCGCTAGTAACAGATGGCAGCGGAACCATTACCGTTCGCGTGACGACCCCAGTCAACCAACAGCCTACGGTCACTTTATATACAACCGGTGCGACTGGTGGACGAACGACTCAACTGCCGACGAACAGCCTGGGTTCCACGATCACAGACGATAGTGGAACTGCTACCGTTCGAATAACCCAACCAGTCGCCTTCGTAACCACCCCAGGCCCTTCTGCTGGCACGACTACCGTTTTCCCTACCAATTCAGTAGGTTCAACCATATCGGACGATAGCAGGACTATTACTGTGGTTGTCACAACTCCAGTCGGCCAACAGCCCACGGTCACTCTATATACAACCGGTGCAGCTGGTGGACGAACGACTCAACTACCGACGAACAGTGTCGGCTCAACAATTACTGATAGCGGCACTGCTACCGTACGCATAACTCAGCCCGTCGTTTTCGTAACCACCTCTGGCGCAACAGCTGGTGTCACTACTCAGTATCCAACCAACTCTGCGGGTGCCACTATTTCGGATGATAGCGGCACTATTACTGTAGTTGTTACGACGCCAATCGGGAACACCGGTGTCGCGACTCTATTTCCCAGCCATACAACTACTATTGTAACAATCGGCCCATCTGCGGGGCGAACAACGGCCTTGCCAACTGGAACTGACGGCCTCGTCTTGACGGACGGGTCAGGGACTGCTACGGTATTTATCACACAGCCAATCACCACAGTAACTACACCCGGGCAAACCGCCGGAACGAGTACAGAATTCCCTACCGACTCGAACGGCTTCACGGTAACAGATGGAAGCGGGACCATCACAGTTGTTATAACCACCCCGCCTGGCCAGCAGCCAACCGTCACCAAAGTTACTACTGGGCCACTTGCAGGAGTTACGACTGTGTTCCCTACCAATTCCGCGGGCTCTACGATACCTGATGGCACTATCACCGTTTTCATTACCGAACCCGTTGTCATTGTCACAACTCCAGGGCCTGTTCCTGGGACTACAACGAAATTCCCCACCGATAGCGCCGGTTCCACGCTTACAAATGGCTCGGGAACGATTACGATTGTTATCACAACTCCAGTCACTGGCACAACTATCACAACCGTCGTTACAGGTCCATCGGCTGGAAGAACTACAGAGTTCCCTACTGATTCTGCAGGTTCAGCGATAACAGATGGCTCTCAAGGAACCGCAACAGTTGTTATCACACAACCAGTCGTTACAGTGACTACGCTAGGCCCAGTACAGGGAACGGAAACGGAGTACCCAACCAATAGCGCTGGATCGACTCTAACAGATGGCAGTGGGACAATTAGCATCGTTATTACAGTATTGCCGGGCGTCAGGCCGACGGTGACATCCATCGTAACTGGGCCGGCTGCTGGCACTACAACAGAGTTCCCTACGGATTCTGCAGGCGTACCAGAAACTACAGGAACCAGTGGATTCGTTACTGTTGTTATCACACAACCTGTAGTTATTATAACGACTCAGGGCCCCGTAGCCGGAACGATAACCGAATATCCCACCGATAACGCTGGATCAACCCTCAGTGACGGTAGTGGTACAATAACGGTTGTGATTACGACTCCAGCGGCTACGATTACAACAATCGTCACCGGACCTTTGCCTGGAACAACGACCGTGCTCCCTACTGATAGCGCCGGAGTTCCTATCACTGATGGCTCTAGTGGAACGGCCACTGTTCGAATTACGCAGCCGGTAACCACCGTCACTATTCCCGGGAGTTCAGCCGGCACGATCACTGAATTTCCTACCAACAGTGCTGGTTCGACTATCACAGATGGATCTGGGACGATTACGATCGTGATAACGACGCCAGTCGTTAATCCAACCGGGGTGCCATTTGTATGTGATGGCGCGGGATGGTATATCGGCGATGAGAGCCTTTACAAATACAATATCAGCACAGCCCAGCCTCTTGAACCTTCGGTCTTCCTCTCCGACTTTACGACCTCTACCCAAGAAGCAAATTGCCTAGCCTATAACAACTTGGATAACTATCTCTATGCGGTGCGACTCAATAGCTCTGATATCATCCGTATCTCCTCTGATGGCGTAGTAATCACGGCGGCTTCATTGCCTGCGAATGACACTACCGCGTACAACATGGGTGACATGGACGAAAATGGACAGTATTGGATCGGTGAGACCGGGGGTGCGTATCTTCAAATTGATATGAATCCTTCATCACCTACTTTTGGCAACGTCATCAAGTCGGGGCAGTTCGACCTGGAAGCAGCGGCCTTTGATTGGTCGTATATCCCGTCCGCAGGGCGATATCTATGGACTGTAGGCCTAGTTGACGATGCTACTCAAAATCTATACAAATTTGATATGAATACGGCCCTATGGACGAGTGTCGCCGCCTTTTCGATCAACAATACCGGCTACGCAGGTACATTCGCTACCAACGGTGGTGATCTCTACCTGGGTGGTGCGAACACCAAGAAACTATATAAAGTTAACGTTTTCAATCCCACAACGATTCAAGAGGTTGGTGATACGCCGGATGATGGCGCAAACTCTGACGCTGCCCGTTGTCTTTACAATGATACTCCAAACCCGAGCCAAGGCGTCACAATTACAATTATCACCACCGGGCCTGTTGCAGGAACGTCGACGGAACTTCCAACAAACAGCGCCGGTTCTACAATTTCTGACGGATCTGGGACAGCCACTGTTGTTATCACAAACACCCCGGCTGTCGGTCAAGTCACTGTTACGACCGTGATACCAGGTTCTGCTGACGGTGCAACTACGCAATACCCAACCAACTCCGCCGGGTCACCTATAATGACGAGTGGCACAGCGACGGTCTTTATCACCCAGGCCTATACCACAGTCACCACGCCGGGTGACGCTCTGGGCACAATCACTCGATATCCCACCGATAGCGATGGTTCTACTGTTACTAATCCTTCTGGATCGGGTACTATTACAGTTATCGTGACAACTCCACCGCCCTTCCAGCCTACGATTACTACAGTCGTGACTAGTGGGTCTGTTGATGGAACCACCACCCAGTTCGTTACCGATGCTTTCGGGTCCACTGTGAACACCTCTGGGACAGTTTCCGTTATCATAACGCAGGCTATTGTCACAGTCACAGTTACGGGCGTGGTGGCTGGTACCGCTACCCAATACCCCACTGATGGCTCAGGCAATACAGTCACAAACCCGAGTGGGTCTGGCACAATCTCTGTTGTTATCACGAATACTCCAAATCCTTCGCAGGTCACAATCACGACTATCACCACCGGGCCAGCACCGGGAATAACAACTGAGCTGCCTACGGACGGCGCCGGGTCCAAAATCACCGATGGCTCAAGCGGAACAGTCACTGTTATCATCACTGAAGCCGTTGTCACTATAACGACCCTGGGGTCTATTCCCGGAACCACGACAAGGCTTCCCACCAATAGCGCGGGGTCTGTGCTTTCTGATGGATCAGGAACAATCACAGTCGTTATTACTACGGTGCCAACGGCTACAATTACAGTAGCTGCTATCTCAAGCACAGTGGTTACGGTAACGCCATCAAAGTGTAACGCCGTCGCTACCGCGACTGTCATCAGCTATGTTGTGCCAACGGCGACGGCAGGCGTGGGTCCAGCTTTCAATTGTTCCAAATACGGTTATATCACTTCGGGGTATGACTTTTACCAATATAACCTTGATACTGCCGAAAATACCCTCATAAAGGCCAATTTCAACGGCAATCAATTCGTCAACGCGCTGGGTTACAATGTTTTGGACAACTATGTTTATGGCATCAACCTCAGTACGCTAGCTGTCGTGCGTATTGCCCTAGACGGTACCGTTACCAATGTTGGCACGGTCAATGTCATTGGTAACTTTGTGGTTGGCGACATTGATGCCAACGGGCAATACTTTATCGGAACCACTGCTGCCTCTGTTGCCTCGGGTGGCGTGCAGACCTGGGTTCAAATCAATCTGAACCCATTCTCGGGTACCTTTGGTAGCATTGTCAGTTCCGGCAACATTACGCTACCTGGATTCCCCATCTACGATTGGTCTTTTGTTCCAGATGCGGGCAACTTCCTCTGGTCAGCCGTGGTTACCACCGCCGACAGCCGTCTCAATCTTGTCAAGTTCGACTTGTCTGCCAATACGGTTGCAAATGTTGTCAAGTATCCAGTCCTCCCTGTTCCCATTACTACTGGATGCGGAGCGACATTTGCCAATAGGAATGGTGACCTGTATCTCTACTGCGACGCCACTGATGGCCAGACCGTAGAATACAAGGTCAACGTTTTCACCACGGGCGCACCTCAGCTCATCGTCGAGGCGCCACCCAGTGGCGGGAACGCAGATGGAGCTCGCTGCGTCTACTACGGTGTGACCGAAACATCCGACTTTGCAACCACAACGCTGACCCTCGGTGGAACAACAAGCACGGTGACGACGCTGTTCCCGACTGACAGCTCTGGCGCCTCAATCACATGCGCTACAAGCACCGCAACTGTCACCGTTGTTACCTACCTCGCGCCGCCATCCTCAATTGCTACGAGTGGTCCTACGTATGATTGCAGTACAGAAGCTTACGTTATTGGCGGAACAAATCTTTCACAATACGACATTGACACGACGACGACATCTCTCATCAAGGCGAACTTTGACGGTACGGTTGCTGTTAACGCGCTCGGATACAACACTATGGATAACTACATGTACGGCATGGAGAATGACACAAACGCCATACTCCGCATCGACGCCAACGGCGGAATTACCAGGCTTAATTCTATTACCATCACCGGATCGACGGGATATGCTGTCGGTGATGTTGATGATAACGGCCAATTCCACATCTCCACGACTGGATCCGGGACAGGTTTCACGTGGGCCCAGATCAACCTTAACCCGTACGCGGGAACCTACGGCGCTGTCATCAATAACGGTGTGGTCCAACCTCTCGGTTTCCGCATGTATGATTGGGTGTATATCCCCAGCGCAGGTAACTATCTATGGTCCGGTGTTGTCACAACCTCTGATGGAAGGTTTAACCTTGTCCGGGTTGACATTGCGACGCACACTTTTGGGCTGGTTTATAAATTCCCAGTGTTTTCGCCCACGCCTGTAACGGGATGTGGCGCTCAATGGGGTGACAGTAACGGAGATTTGTATATGGTGTGCGACGGTGGCTCTTCGGGCACGCAGCTTTTGAAAACAAATGTCTTTACCAGGATCACACCAATCAATCTATCACAGAATCCAGGCGTTGGTAGTAATGATGGGACAAGGTGTCGGTATTCCAGTTTGACTGGATATTTCTGAACGTACTTTTTTTTTCTTTTCTTTTCTTTTCTTTTGTTTTCTTTTGTTTTATTTTTGAACTCGTGTAATATAATATAATTAGTATAGCAAGTAGTCAAGTAGGTAGTTGGGATGTTTATCCCAAAGATAATATACTAAAGTAATTTTTTCGAAGAATTCTAAACATGCTTTGTAGGAAATGATGTGATCATGTGTATGTAATTAATATCACTTTGTACTTCTTTCTCACCTATACCTACTTAAAAAAAGTAAATACAAAATACAAAATACAAAATACAAAATACAAAATACTTTTGTTGATGTAGTCTCGGATAACGTTGAGTTCTCAATCAAGCTCCGTATTGAAAAATAAGTCCTATCCAGTTGAATGTTTTAGCACAATGTTCGCCGCACTCCAGAGAATCCTTGATTTGCACGAAAGTCGAAAAATAATATGTGGATGGATTCTCTCCAATTTTCGTCGCAAGTTAGGAGGAGACTGATAAACTATGTGTTGTGGATGTTGTAAGATTACACAAGGCGCTTGGCGCTTATGAGACCTTTGCGTTGAACGAGACAATACGAAACTAAGTACTAGTATGGAGTAATTATATTAGCTTAGGCGCGATATATATACCTCGAATTGGAAGCTAACAGTCGCAGTACTATGTGTAGTCCAGAAACTCTTCCGATCTGTTTGCTATCAATCTGTGATGGGAGAAATAATACTGCTAGCTTTTGTCACTAGTACTTTTTCTCATCTTGAAATGATGACATGATACAAGTAAGTAAGTAAGTATATACCGGGTACTTTAGTATATATTTGTGCAATTGTGATTGCTCGCATGTAATAATACCACACACATAAACACACGTTATTCAACATGAAAATATCAATATTCACAAATGCTGGCTAATATCGCATAAACAAATAGCGCTCTCTCTTCTCAAAACTCGGAAACATCACTATACTGCGTCGTCACAAACTTACAAATTTCCGCCTTTGCAGCCCGTCTGACACTCCTAACCATCAACTCCAAATCAACGATCGATTTCGTCCTCCGACTCAGCAACCTGACACCATGAGCCGACAACGCCTGCCCTTGTCTTGCCACCACCTCGTCCACTTTTTTCCAACACTCAGCCCAGTCCACCCCATCTTGAAGTCCTCTGTACATTCCCGAATCGCAGTCCGATACGTCCAGATACCGCAGACATATCAAACTCTGCGATAGATGTTTTAGGTTTATAGCCACACGATCTTCGACGGATAGAGCTGATGCACCGGATATCGGTGTAGGCCAGTTGGCGAGCGAGAGGTGGGTTATGGTTGGTATACCATCTTTGGCGAGTTTGAGGAGGTCCGAGAAGGACGCACCGGATGGTTTGGGGTATGCTAGTGATAGATGGGTGAGGTTTGGGAAGTATCTGATTCGAAGGTCCGGACTGAGAGAGGTAGTGATTGCGGTTGCTTCTTCGTCGTCTATGAAATCCTCCCAGCTTTCCAACACTGGTTGCTTCTCTGCTGTCGCTCGCTTAGAGGTAGAGGTGGTGGTGGTGTTTGGAGTAGGGGTGGTGATTTTTCTACTGAACAGACGGGTTAGGTCTCGCAAGGAGATGCTGTATCCTATCGCACCGGCAAAGTTGAGGTGGGTGACGTGTTCCGTGCCGGCGATGGGGAGGGTCTTGTCGATGACTGAGGCGACGGATTCGTTGGTGGCATCGTATTCGTCGGCGGGGAAGGGAGCGCGGAAGAGGAGTTCGAAACCGGATTTGGTGATCGCGCCGGATAGGATTTCTTCTTCGGGGACGTATTGTTGTTGTCGGGAGATGGTGCAGGCGGCGAGGTGGGCCAGGAGGAGGGATTTATGGGTGGGTCGCAGTTCTCGTAAAAAGTACTTGTCGTAGACGACGTGGAAGGCCCAATTTCGAGCGACGGAGCGTAGGCAAATGTTTACTAAACTGAGAGTTGTATCACCCCGTTCGAGTTCGGCAATGTCTTCGAGATCGAAGGCGGAGCCGACTTCGAAGTTTGGGTAGGTGGAAGTGCCGTTGGCTTCGAAGCCGCTGGCGGAGGAGGTTGTGGACTGGCCGTCTTGGAGGCGGCGGTAAGGGTCGAAGCCATTTCTGGAGCGCCAGGAATTGGGGACGATGAAGCCTCGGGCGCGGGGTTGAGGGGGTGGGGTGTCGTTCACGCCGAGGATGGCCTGGATGGACGGGTGCACCGTCGGGGCGGGTGCCAGGGAGTCAACCCGGGAAGAGCCATCGGGTTGATGGTGATGATGATGATGATGATGCCCGGCGTGGGAGGGCTGTTGGGAGAGACGGAGGTGAGCGAGGAGGGCGTTAACACCGGCGGTGGCGGTAGACTGGTCTGAAGAGAAGGAGGAGGAGGCACCGGTGGCTGGGATTGAAGAAAAGATTGAAGCTGTTGCTGCCGGGGAAGTTGTCGATCCAGCACCCGGGCCACGGGAACTGGAGGCGGATGAGGAGGAGGTTGTTTGGTAGGACGGTTTGTAAGTAAAGTTGTAAGGTTGGCGGCTCTTTGGCATTCGAGCGACTGATTAAATTTGACGACCGAGAGAACTAATCTACGCTATTCGAATATTTTTTGATAGAGATATATCATAACCATGATTTAAATCTTATAAAAAATATTATCAATATGATGTTTGAAGTTTGTCGGTGGTAGTCAGCGCTCAGCTAGCTGCATGACTGTTGTCAGACATTGCATTGGTGGTGGTGGGGGGGCTTACTAATGCGATCGCATTGGGCATATGCACATTGGTACACTTATCTGATCGTTCAAAATAAATTGACAGTGCTCCACTTCAGCACTTCCGGCTTCCGATGATTGCATCTCGACATCCTTGTCTTTGTTTCTTCCCGTTGTTTATCAGATTTCCGGTCGAAAGAAGTAAGAGTCTGAGAGTGGCAATTTAATCCTGGGTCTTCCCCAAAAGAAAAACAGGTGACTGTCGGTTGACAGCAACCTGACCTACTTTTTATATTATATCATCATCATCATCATCATCATTACATTGACGACTTGGCCTGAATTGGCTGAACACTGGGATTCCTTGCCTCCTCCGTGGTGCTCTATCCGCGTACTGATCGATACATGTATACATCCTCCGTAATTACATGAACTGGATTTTTGGGATTCGAGGCTAGGATTTTTGATCCTGCACTCGACGGTTACACAAAATAATAATATATATCTGCACTTTTGAAAAACAGGTTCAAAAAAACTGTTGGTCATGCTTATGAGAGATCCTGCAGATATTAAGTATGCATGAACCAGTCAAGAGAGCAAGCAAGAGTCAATAATAATGAGCTATGTATATAAGTACTTAAGTACTTAGCTAAGAGTGAAACAGAATAGCTCGGGTGGAAGGACTCATTCATCCTGGCACCACCGTTTTTGGAGAATTTGATCAGCTTCGTGCACTCGGAACGGAATGTCCCTTTTTTTTTTTATTCATTTTAATTCATTAATTCATTTATTATCGTCTGCCCTGCCTGGCGTTCTCGTCTGTCATATCATTGTTGGGTCGAAAGGAGGCCGGGAGCGCGTGAGTTGAAAAGAAGGAAACAAACACCGCCGCAATTCATTGACCGAAACGTGTCTGCCTCATTCGCAGCTGATCCGATCGATTCTCGTAATAAAAATAAATAGAAATATCTACTCAAGTGCTTGGGTTTTTTAAAGTTCATATCCTTTCCCATCGTACTTCCTTTTCTTCTTCTTCCTCTTCTTCCCTTCGTTTACGTTCTCTCTGACGTTACCCTCTTTTTGTTATATCTTGTTATTAACATACATTTGTAATGCTCATATAATCCGATATCGCATCTCTCCCTCCTCGTCCTCTTCTTCCGCGGCTTTTTCAAACCAGACTAGCTCGCTGCATAAACAAGAACGCAGACCCTCGTCTCGCTCGTCATTCGTCCGAAAACCCAAGTGAAAGCAGAGGAAGGTGGTTTTTTTTGTTTTTTGTGACCGTCGGACAGCTCGACCAAACCAAATTGGCAAGGTAGCAAGGTCCCCTTAATAATAATTATCATTAAATCTCCACCCCCATCTTATCTGGCCATCTGATAAAATTCTTCAACCTGCACCCCCCAACCACTACCACCACCACCACCACCACCACCACGACTACGTCTCTCTCTCACGATTGTCTTCTTAAACCATCAAGGTCAGCATTATTGCCTTGTAAAGTTGCACCAACCCAGCAAAAGGGAAAACAGAAACCTCCCGGCCAGGCTTTTTTTTGTTAATCCCGGTGTTACATTTTTTAAACTTTTTTTTAAATATTCCCCAAAATATCACATTCACATTTAATATATAAAATAAGTCTCTTTTCTTCGGTTAGATTTCGTGGACATTTAAACCTTATATACTCCCCAATCTCTCCGTTCAATCGATTCGCTTCAAATTTTCTCTTTATCAGATCGAAGCGATTTCCCAATTTTCTCTTCAATTGCCTCCCATTTGCTCACAGCCTTCTGGACTCTCTCTCTCTTTTTCTTAGCTTCGGGCAACGGCATTCGCCACAGGCTAACCGGCAACGCACGTCGGATCCGTCTCTCCCTCGTGATAATTACTTACCTTCCCACCTTATTATACTTATCATCCCCCTCAACCCTCCCCTCCCCATTGAAACCTTTCAAGACAAAAAGTCTAAATCTGAATCAAAAGCTTGATTCTCTTATATTGTAACGTCAGTATCTTTTATATAACTGTCGTCTTTCCTTTTTTTTTGTTGTTTCTTTTACATATCTTACAAAATGACGGCTACCGAAGACGAATACCAAGAGATCCGGGCCGCTCAATCGTCCCTACCCGAAGAACCAGCCTCGGTCTTCCCAGACAGCAATAGCAGCAACAGCAGCAGCGACGAAGGGTCTTCCGCCCCAGTGAACAAGCTAGCAAAAGATACCAATCGATTCCTCAAAAAGTCTCTCACCAGTCCTATCCTCGAAGTCGATTTCACCAGCAGCACTCCTCTCAAATCCCGTCCCCGTCGAGTCTCAACCCACAAAGTTGACGTCTCCAAAGCCGTTCACAACCTACTAGGCGATTCTTCCGCTACAAACCTCGTCAGAGCGGAATGTTGCGGTGGAGGATGCTGCCGTATCTCTGGGTCTAATCCCAACTCTGCTCCCTCCTCTCCATCGCCCTTTCCAGTCATCCTTCCCGATAACCCGGCCTTCCGAGCTCTCAACCTCCAATTGAGCCCTCTCTCCATGCGAACTATCCTTCGAGGAGTCTTCGATCTTCCCACAAACATTATCACCCTGGATCCGCTCGAGGAAGAATTCGAGTACAACAGCACCGTCAAGACCCACCCTCCCAAATTCGTCACTCCACACCCCCCGTACGAAGTTTTTCCCGCAAAAATCCACCACGCACGATGCCTGACCCAACCTGGTGCCGAAAAGCGAACCTACCATTTCGATCTCGACGTTACCGACTATCCTGAAGAAGGTCCCGGTGTCGATTTCGTCGTCGGTGGTGCCATTGGTGTCTGTGCCCCGAACGATCACGGCCTCGTCGACCAATTGTTCGATATTCTCGAAATCCCTATGGCCCAGCGGGACCAAGTCGTAACCCTTCACACCCAAACCGGTCGATGGCCAACAATCTGGGGTGAAGAGCAAGAAAGATTTTTGACTACCACCAGGCGGGAGTTGCTAACCTGGACCGTTGACGTCCAGAGCTACGCTCCCAAGAAAAACCTTCTTCGGGTTCTTGCCGAGTACGCCACGGATGAGTATGAAAAGAAGATTTTGATGTACTTGTGTTCCAGGCAGGGACAAGCCGCGTTCTGCGAGTGAGTGATCCATTCCGTGTCGGATTTGCCGATACCTTCTAACGTTATAATCCAGACTTCGTAGCGGTCCTTACGTTACACTTCTCCAACTCTTGCACGCGTTTCCATCGTCCAAGCCACCATTGGAACACCTCATGACTGTTTTACAACCCCTCATGCCGCGATTCTATTCTCTTTCTAGCGATCCTCACACCACAAGATACGCTCAACGTCGGATCATCGAAATCGCCGTTACGGTCCACGAAGCTGATGACTGGAAGACCGGTACACGTACCGGTGTCGGATCCGGATTTTTCGAACGCATGGCTGAGCAGTACATTCAGAACAAGGGAGATGCCGTCTTCCACATCCCCATGTTCAGAGGTTTGATGCAAAACCCCCTCGCGCGGGAGTTTCAACCTGACGGACCTATGATTTTGATCGGCGCTGGTGTCGGTATCGCTCCCTTCCGCGGGTTTGTTCAGAGGCGCTTGCAGAATGCCAATTGTGCCAATAAAGTTTGGTACGTATATATAAATATATATCAGAATTATTTCGAATGATATACTAACAGTTTTCTTTTTTTTAGGGTAATCCAAGGTATCAGAGATTCCCTGCTGGACGAGCTTTACGCTGGTGAATGGGGTACCGATGAGAAGAAGGTCAAGACAATTGTTGAGTCAAGAGTCGGTACCGGACGTTACGTTCAAGAGGAAGTACGCAACCAAGCTGATCTCGTTTGGTTTGTGATCAATTCCCTCGATGGGCGTGTATTCGTGTGCGGTAGTAGTAAAGGTATGGGTGAAGGTGTCGAGGAGGCATTGATCGATGTTGCCATGAAGAAGGGCAAGTTGAGGAGAGAAGAAGCCAAGACGTTTTGGGAGAACAAGGGAAAGAGCTTCCAATATATTACCGTGAGTTTTTTTTTTTTTTTTTTTTTTTTTGGCCCCAGCAACTTTATTTACAGCTGAGGATTGCTGCTGACTGGAGATATCTTTTTTTTTACAGGAGACTTGGTAATTTTGCATTTTTGTTTACTGCTTCTGTTGTTTATTGTTTGAGCCTCATGGCTTTCTAGCGACCGATACCAAGGATATATGATAGATGTTGGAATGTCTTTTTTTTTTTTTGTTTTTCGATTTGGGCATACTAGGGAGTCATGGAGCATCTAAAATTTTAGCATTTTAACGCTTGAGATGGAAAACAAGATTTATGGGAGGGGGAACTGTGGCAGTAATATATTGCACGCCTTACCTCTTTTTTGTTCGTAGCTTACTTTGAAAAAATTAAAACTATCATTTATTTATTCAATCCATAAGCTTCCCTCTTTTTCATCTCTTAATCACCTAAGCCTCAACAACTCCATATACTGCATCCCCGTATCCAATACCGAAAACTCCCTCTCCTCGCCCTCCTTATCACCACTTCTCACCGCTTGAGAGAAATACAACCTCACATTCGCACCGGATGGTAACTCCAACTGGTCTATAAAATCCCTAATAACAGGTTCCCCTTGTTCTATCGTCGATGCGGGGAGGTACTCCACTTCCACGAGGACACCCTTAAGCATTGACCCCTGTGTCAACGTCGCGACTTTGATCCTAAAATCTTCGAGATCGAACCCGCTGCCGTCCGCTTTGAGTGTTTGTCGCATACCCCAAAGTGATTGTAGCTTTGATGTGAGGATCTGGTCAAAGTCCGGATCGAGGGTTACGATTGTTTTATCGACAAGGCAGAATCGTTTGCCCGGGTGGTGGGATAGATCTAGGTATTGCATGAAACGGGGCTGGTCTACCCTTCCTTGTCCCGTTGCACCACCCACCATACCAGCAGCAGAGGTGCTGGTATTTGTGGATACATTGGTGGTAGACGTTAGGTTGGGAGCGGTGGCTGAGGTGGGGGTTGATGTTGTGGGAGCAGGTGTTGGGAGGCCGTGTTCGCGGAGGAGACGGTGTTCGAGGGAGAATTTTGTGGTGAGGACGGGTTGGTAGCGTTTGGAAAGACGGTCGGTGATGGCGGCCGCGGGGGCTTGGGTTGTGCCGGAGTCTGGGCAGAAGTATAGGCTATATATTTATATATATAACGTGGTGGTTAGTTTTATACAATATATATACGCATAGAGATCTAAAGATGGAGGTGTGAGATTGTAGGGTAGTGATAGGAATAGGACTTACCCTGTTACCGGCATATTTAAAGCTTTTTAATAGGTGACAAGGGAGGAGGATGGAGAAAAGAGGGGGTGTGTGCGATGATGATTAAGGAAGATAATAATGTTATGTTGAGGTTAAAGACCGAGAGGAGGAAACGTTGAAGCCGGGGATAACTCCGCGATCCTGCAAACGCGGTCGGCGTTAAGGCGTAGCCCGGCGTTGACTTTGTTCCGGTTGCTGTCGCCTGTCTGGCTTTGTCGCGTTTGAATTTCATTCTCGAACAAAAAACACACCTGATTAGTACCGAGAAGCTAGTGGCAGTGGCAGCAGGAGCTCTCTCGTCTCAAATCAGAGCCTCATCCGACACTCTGCATACCGAGCGACCATCAAGCTATCGGTTATCGGGGGCGGGCGTGCTATGGGTCCTCCATTTCAAGGCCCCCCGAGGACACCAAATCTACGTGCCTGGCTGTTTCCTCGACTCGTGCGCACATCAGACGTCGCCCGTCCGCTCATTGACGGGAATTATATAAGCTTATAGTTTATTTAAAACAAGCGATCGTTTATATACCGTTTTTATACCCACCAGGCAGTTAGCTGTGGCGGCTGTCGCGACTCCTCTCCCCGTCGTTTTAAATATATATATATATCGAATTCAAAACAAAGCTGCGCAGCTAAATATGGATTTCGTAAGCCATCCTTGATGTCCTAGTAATGCCACTTTTGCTAACAAAGGGGGAAACCAGTGGAACCGTCTTATCGGCAACAGCCCCACGAGCCCGCCGTCCCACAAGCAAGTCTTGATACTCAGTCCGGAAAATCGGCTTAATGACTTTAAAAGGATATGGTTGACGTTACAAGTGGGTATTCCCCAATCGCCAAATCTTTAGACTTACGTGAAGCTACAATACTGATCGTTTACATTTGATACAGCACACATGGCGGAACGGACATCAAAACGACCCACATCTACAAAACAACCTCAGGAAGCCAATCCTGCGCCTGAGAGATCTCTTGATCGAAGAAGAAAACCAACCGCGGCGGTTATGCTACAATTATGCCTACGACCAGCAAATCTTCATCCCTGTATCACGAATCGCACAGACCAGTTCTTCGATCGTCATCACCGCCGTCATCAAGTTCTTCTCGACACTGATCGATGACGAGGAGAATGAATTCTTAACAGCACCGAATTTCGCGCGGAGTCTGATCGATTTTTTGGAACACACGTCCCGGAAGGCGGATCCGACTTATGAGACTGAGTTTGTGGAGTTTTTGTTCAGTCTCGCGACCAAGATTCGTCAGAACCCGGATACTTTGCCGTTGTGGTTTGCGAAACGGGGCCAGAGACGGCCGTCTGCCGATTCGAATGAACGGTTCGCAGGTATCACAAACAAGGTGGGGTTTATATTATGAATTGTCAATTCTTCGGTGGAGGTTCTGTTTCTAACATTCTTGTAGGAAGATTTCCCTCTCTTTTATCTCTTGCTTGATTACGTCCATCATGATGGACGAGTGGGGGATTTCGCTAGAACGGGGTTGCTGTACATCATCGAGTCCGCCTCGTCTTCAAACAGCCTTGAGACATGGATTGTTGAAAGTGATTTGGCCACAATCATGGCGTCTGGGTTGGGGGCGCTCTACAGTCAACTGAGCCGGAAACTCGTAATCGCATACTCTGAGGATGATATCCCGGCTGCGTTACTATTCTCAGATTATAAACTGGAGAATTCCAACTTTGGAGCCGTACGGTCGGATTCGACGGAGTTTAGAACACACTTGGACACGTTTTTATCGTATATGGCATTTTGGCAGGATGTGCTAGAGCATTGTCATTCCAACGAAGTCCGTCAGACTTTGCTGGATCATTTCAAAGTTTTGTTTATTCAACAGTTACTGTAAGTCCTTGCCGCTGCTACAAATCCTAATCGATATGAGCTAATTTGTTATCAGGTACCCTTCTCTTTTAGAAAGCTCTGATATCGACGGCGGATCGTCTGTTGCCGTTCTGACTTACTTGCGTGTTATTCTCGAACAGCTGGACTCAACAGACATGACACATATTCTCCTCTCGTATGTTCTCTCACTACCCACCGAACCGGTGACGCCAATTTCCACCGACTCTCCGAGCATGATCAAGAGAAAAGAATCTCTCGATATTCTTAGCAAAACTACAGAAGCAGACAGCACACCAACACCGGATCTGTACAGTTTGGTCGACCTAATATTAACCGGTCTTGGCTCTAAATCACAACCAACAGTCGCATCCACCCTCCGTTTAGTTTCCGCCATGGTTCGAAAATTCCACCCCTATGTTGCTGCATCGGTGCTCAAAACCACACCTGTTCTAGCTAGTCCGAAGTCGAGAACTCTAGGAATGCTAAACCACGAGCTTGAGCTCTTATCGTCCTTTATCGCGAGGATATCCGAAGAGGATGACGACGATTCAGCTTATGAGACTTATGTCAGCGATATGTCCGTGCTGGTGGAAACACATCCGTGTTCAGCACACATGTTGGCATCTAAATTGAATCAGAGGAATCAATCCCCCGCAGCACATGTTTCAGCTCCCTCTATCAAGGAACACATCGTACGACCCGACGATCCGGTACTAGTAGCCTGTTTGAAGCTGCTAGAATCGTTCTTTGGGAATACCGTCGAGACGAATTTAATGTTAACGTCGTTATTGATCGATATGGCGAGTTGCTGCAATGTCAGTCTTGAAAAATGGTTATTGATGGATGGGTCGATGTATCATACCGATACATCAAACGGTAACGCGGACGAAGAGGATAACGAGGACAATGAGGATATTTTCAACGCAGAGGACGGAACGAATCCCTTTGGTCAACCGATTGATATTGACGATAGCGACGACGAGGATGATATATCCGCACAATTACGAAGGATACTCGCCGCGCGAAGACCGCCAACAAAGTCCGTCGATGAGACTAGTTTCTTCAAAACCCTACGGAGTTTGGTAGAGTTGGTTGAGAAGTATCGTTCTCAGGTGTCTGGTCTTGACAAGGCTCTGTTCGAGCGTAAACACGCGTTCAAGACGACGGAATCTCTGAAGGAAGCGTTGCGTAATACGAACGCCCATCAGGCTGGTTCGCGACGGCCGTCGACGGTACGTACCACCGGATCGGACTTTGCCACCTCCCCTAGACGTTCGGCCAGCCCTGCTATCAGTGCCGCAGCTGTGGCGGCGCATTTATCGCCGAGTAAGATGCCGACGAATGTGGGTAGTTTTAGAGGGAGGCAGAACCAGGGTAGGGGTGTGAACATCAGCTCGATGAGTCCGTTTGAGCCGCACATGTTGGGAACGAGGATAGAGATCAAGTTGGTCAACGGGAGGGAGATTTATAACGAGCAGACGATGAAGCCCTTGCCCAGTTTACCCAGCAGGGGTGGTGAACAGCAGGTGCAGGTGCAGGTGCAGGTTGACAGTGAGGATGGAGCGGAGACGGGATCTGAAGCTGGAGCGTCGGTGTTTTCGGCGGAGAGCGATGGACATCAAGTTTCCACTATGACGCTGTCGCATTTACTCACGAATATTGTGATTTTACAGGTTTGTACATATATCCCTCCTATCAGCTTCCTTTAGTAGTTTTGTGATGCTGACTGTCTTTTTTGTGATTATTTTAGGAATTTTTGAAGGAACTTTCGGCATTGTTGCAGATTCGAAGTTCACTATATAATGATGTTTCGTTTATCACAACATCGTAGCATATTTGAATAAATATATTCCAAAGGTGTATATATATTACGGTTGTTAAGGTGAAGAAAGGAACAACGCTTTATGAGAGCGCCTTCAAGTGAGGTTCACCATAATAGATACTTAGGTACTTATATATGACAGATAAAAACTAAACTAAATTATATACAAATAACTATCATCACAAGGCCCAGGAAAAAACTTCTTTCGTATACAGTTCCAATTTTTAGGCATCAGTAATACACCCACGGCTGGCATCAACCACGTTCCTAATAAAAACATCAGCATGAGAATTCAAAGTTTACAAGATCCAAAGGAAAGGATAGCTTACTTGGCATATTTGTATAGAGTACCCTTAGAATACTTTAACGGTTTCGGAACATACTTTTCCCGTCGTTTCGCGAGGGTGGCTTCGTCGACGAGGAGATCGAGCTTGCGTGATTCGGCGTCAATGACGATTTCGTCACCGTCCTCGACGAGAGCGATCGGACCACCTTCTTGGGCTTCTGGGACGATATGACCGATAAGGAATCCGTGCTGTTTGAATTTTTTATTATTATTAGTATTACGCGGTTTGTATCTACATTTGGGAGTGGTTTTGAGTGGGGGACTCACAGATCCACCGGAGAATCTACCATCCGTGAGTAAAGCTACATCATTGCCCAATCCGGCTCCCATGATGGCACTACTTGGCTTCAACATTTCTATAGATTAATATTCCCGGTTTTAGCTTATGTTTTGCCGGAGGTTGCAGCAAAAAATAGAAAAATAGTCTTTGGAAAACACTCACCAGGCATTCCCGGCCCGCCCTTCGGACCCTCATACCGAATCACAACCACCGTCTTCTCTCCCTTCTTGATCTCTCCCTTCTCCAAAGCTTCGATAAACAGATCTTCGGCATCGTACACCTTGGCTTTACCCTGGAACTTGAGACCTTCTTTTCCAGTAATCTTCCCAACGGCACCGCCAGGAGCCAACGAGCCCCTCAGGATCTGAATGTGACCGGTCTTCTTGATCGGGTTCGACAACGGCCGAATGATATCCTGCTCCTTGGGGAACCCCTCCACCTTTTCCAAATTCTCAGCCAGGGTCTTACCCGTCACGGTCATGATGCCACCATCGATGAGATTATTCTCCAACAGATACTTGAGCAACGCCGGCGTGCCTCCGATTCGATGAATATCCGCCATGACATACTTGCCACTGGGTTTCAGGTCCGCCAAAAGCGGTATCCGGTCGCTCACGCTCTGGAAATCATCAATCGTGAGCTCGACGCCCACCGAATGCGCGATCGCAACGAGATGTAACACGGCATTTGTCGAACCGCCCGTGATGTTCACCACCACCATCGCGTTCTCAAACGCAGATCGTGTGAGGATTTGCTTGGGCGTGATGTCCCTTTCCAGAAGGTTGCGTATCGCCACTCCTGCTGCGATGCACTCGTCCAGTTTTTCCTGCGAGTCCGCCGGGTTCGAGGATGATCCTGGGAGGGTCATCCCCATCGATTCGATAGCCGTGGCCATCGTGTTTGCGGTATACATTCCACCGCAGGCTCCTTGGCCCGGACACGCGTGGCGGATAATGTCAAACCGGGTCTTCTCGTCGATGGCGCCCGTGATGTATTCGCCGTATGACTGGAAGGCTAATTTTCTCCCGCGAAAGATAGTCAGAAGAAAAGAAAAGGAAAAAGAAAAGAAAAAAACATAATGTTATTCATTAGGGGAGGAATTTGAATTCCTTGTTTTTTGCGATAAAGAAAGCGTGGGAATCCCCCCCCCTTCGTTTGTGAGGAAGACCGCTAGGTAGGGTAAGAGATACCTGAAACTATATCGATGGGTTTATCGCCTAGACATGCAGAACGACCTGCACGGATGGTACCACCGTATACCATTATAGAAGGCCGGTTCACCCTTCCCATCGCCTAAAAAGAGCTCACAAAAATTAGAAATTATTTTCATGATAATAGGATCCTGCTAGGGGGGGGGGGTCTTGGGATGTTGCCAGACTAGAAATTGGAAATTTCAAACCATGTTAGTGCATACGATTAGAATACAAAACAATTCTTGGAGGAGCTAAAGAGCCCTACCCATTAAAACTCCTGGCATATTCTTATCACAGCCAGGGATAGAAATATTTGCGTCGTACCATTGACCACCCATAACGGTCTTATTGAAGCAAATATTAGAAATTAAGTCTCAAGTGGAATAAATCCTAGTGACACAGGACAGGACAAGCAAAATACCTCAATAGAATCTGCAATCAAGTCTCTCGATTGCAAGGAATAACGCATTCCTGATGTTCCCATTGATATCGCATCACTAATTAGTTGTATCAATCAACGTTAGGCTTCACTCAAAAAAAAAAAAAAAAAAAAAAAAAAAAAAAAAAAGGCTTGTGTAACATCTGCGATGCACTCGGGAGAGAGAGGAAAAAACAAGTGCATGACGGCGGTACTCGAGTTCCACGCACCTAACACCAACGGTATTGAATTGGTATCCCACCAAGCCGGCCTCATCCACGCCCTTTTTCACCCTGTGGTTGAGGTCGAGAAGATGCATGTTGCACGGATTACCAGAATACCACACCTAAAATAACGAAACATCACGACGATGCGGTAACACCATCGCCACCCTGTCAGTAGGTAACTTTTTTTTCCCTTCGGTGCATGCATGCATGTAACACCCTTTATTTGCTCTTTTGTTCCCCATGTCTTTTTTTATTTGAAAAAAAAAAAAAAAAAAGAGAGAGAGAGAGAGAGGGAGAAGGAGAGGGAAATGGAAAGTCCCGAAGGATTGGTCAAAGATTTCACTCGGTCCACGTGGAGTCTCACAGATGATATGCCGACTTGGGCTTTACTCATGTCGTCCTCTTTCAATCCCGTTGCATACACTAGTCGGTTGCGGTGGCACGTAGATCAGCAACTTGTTTACTTGTCGTTGTTGAATTGTAATTCTTTTTTTTTTTTTTTTTTTTTTCAAGAGGAGTGCTTACACATTGCTTGAGATGCACCCTGCGATTTCGGTTGAGTGATAGCATGACTGGTTCGGTTGAGCCCCTTGGGAGCCTCATTGGCCCGGTTTGATTGCGAAGTCGCAATGCAGCGGATCTGTGTTTTGCTACGCAGAAGAAAATAGGTTGATATGAGCCGTGGCCTTTTTTCTCTCTCTCTTGCACGACGGAGAGGTTGAAGGTGAGAGTGGTTGAAAGTTACCAATGGCGCTGCAGCAGCGGTCGATACTGCGATATGATTGCTTGACGGAGCATATTGGAATGACGTCCTTCAGGGTTGCTTGAAGGTTTCAGGAATGGATCTGACGCAATTAATTGAGAGAGAAAAAGCTCGTGCCGGGCGATGATCAGTGAGAGAGAGAGGTTTAAATTGGGCGAGTTGATCAGAGAGAATGGTTCCTTTCCCCCTCTCTAATGTAATGACTCGAGTTTTGGTCTGCAACTGGTGTTAGATTTGAGAATTTATAGACAAATGCTTAACCCCAGAATACCTCGGGAAACTTACCTGATTCGCACAGGATTTCAAAGACCGAGCAGTATGCAGGAGCAACAGCAGGCGGCCAATGCTTTGAATCGAACCAAGGCCGGCCTTCAAATATTCGCAATTGTGTCAGAAGACGACGTTGCGGCGAAAGTCGAAAAGAAACTGTAGCTGGTTTGAAAATCAGTTGGCAACTATTGGACAAAGCTCGAGTAGATTTCGCGTCCGTTCCCGTATTTGATAGTGTTTGACCGGGGGGGTTTAGCCGACGCCGGGGAAAAAACGTCGAGTCCGAGTGAGCGATGAGAATGGGCGTTGAATCTCGATGCGGCCATCGAAGCGAGAGCGCCTCGTCTCTAGCTCTCCTCCCCGCTCACTATTTCAGTCACAGGACGGCACTGCAGCTCCACCGCACTGGACAATACATAATATAACTTTGAGGGGAGCATCACTGGCACCCTTGCATCGGTTCCCTTTGTTGGGGATTTGGAGGCGAATATTCGAATGATGCTTGGCCAATGACAAGCCGTAATAATGGGTCCTCCGTACATACAAATTTCCTGAGCCCGCTCTAGACCTCCTGCAGGAAAAGGAGGGGGCGCCGTCTGTTACACAAACACATTCCTCTTCAACCAAGTGGACAATTTCACGAAGGGGGTAAACCAAGCAAGCTAGTATAACGTAAGGCTAGGCTCAGATTCTTGAAAAAAAAAAATATCAACGATTACCTATATCACATTTGATATTTTGGACATGTGTATCGCAATAATATCTTGGCTCCAAAAAACCCTGATCTCTCTTCTCTCTCTCTCCCCCCTTTCACCCCCCTGACGTCGGAAAGCCACTCTCGAGAGATCTCCCGAGGCCGTCCGATGTGCGATGACGCTTGAATGGCTAAAGTTGATTGGCCGGAAAAATAGATAAAACAATATTATAAAATTCCAAAGTGGTATCTCGCGTTCATAAAAATAAAAGCGAAAAGCTAAAAAAATAGAAAAAAGAAAAAGAAAAGAAAAAATATAATAAAATACTGGATGAAGTTGAATTCATTGGCAAGAAATGAATGGAGGAGTCAAAGATGATCGTAGTATCTGAGATGACGAATTTAATAGAAAGTACAATGAAGCAAAAACTCGCGGAAGGGGGTATCATATGAGCCAATGGCAAGAAACAATTGAAGCAAAGAGCTCTTTTTTAAAGAGTTGAATTTTTCTAAACATGCATATGCAAATGCAAGGAACCAACATAAGACAAAAAATAGAGATAAGAAAACTGCATTAAGAGAATTGTCGTGAAAATATGATCAAGAAAAAATAGTGAAAAAATCAAGCGAGAAATCCAGATGTTCCTGGCAAAAACAAAGGGGTATCAACAACTCTGATCAGCTAAACCTGTCGTCAAGGCACAAATTTTACGCTTTTCTGCGGCGCTTACCGCGAGAGGTACTACCAGTGTCGTGATCGGATTCATCACCGCTCTTCTCTAGCTCCTCCTCATCCTCCACGGGCGAAGTTTGGCCCTGGGTCGCTTTTTCATTTCCCTTCTTGACCGAAATCGCACAACCTTGACGCTTAAGAGCTTTGGTGAGATCTGTACTGGGTCTCATACCAGGGAACTCCTTGGCAGTATAGACGGTGAATACATCGCTCATGATTTCGGTTGTGACTGGTGTGAAGCTAGATTGTTCACCGCCCATGGGATCCAGACACATCAACACAAATTTTAGTCGAAATTTTCCATGCTGGCGGCATGAAAGATCCGGGAAACAGAAAAAGGTTCCATCTTCATTATTCTCATCTTGTCCGATAAAAGGAGACGACACCAAAGTCCCCATGAGTCGTCTAGTTAGTCGCTTGTCCTGCTGCTCCATCGCTGTCTCATCTGTAGCTCCCGTCAGATTCCAAAGCGTGCAGTGAACAACGTTAAATGGATATTTGATATCGTTCTCGCTGGAAGAATCGGATGGGTCAGCTGCAACAAGCTGTACAATGGGCGGTGGGTCAATAACCCGACGGTCCCTCTCTCCAAAACCGCATGCTCTAGCAGCGACTGGTTGTTGCCTCACTACAAGTTGGAATTTATTTGACCTGTTTTTGATAAATTAGTAAAGAGACTCGCGATACTTAGTTATGGGGAAAACGAATCGTACATTGGACGAGGAGGTAGGATACTCCTTAGTAGCTCAAGCTCACTCGAAAAACTTCGGGGTGTTAGAGCTCCCACCACTTTGGGTTCTTCGATATATGTTTCTTCGATCGATCTCTTTCTTCCTGTTGTATAGCTGGTGCTCGGGGATTGTATCATAGAAGCGTTCGATCTAAGAAGGGTATATATATATATTAGTAAGCTTGAACAAATTGAGATCCTAAAACTAAAAGATATATAAGCCGGGAGAAACATACGATCTGCGACCTCGTGGCGGTGACAACTGTCCTGCAAGAGATCCTACTGGCTGGACATATCTTGGTGCAGCAAAATCAGATTCTGGCGAGACGACGAACCCTTTATCTCTATGATACAACGGCTGTGGAGGTGGAGGTGGTGGTGGTGGTGGTGGTGGTGGCGGCGGCTGAATTGATTTTCGTTTGTTCTGCTCCAGATCAACTGCATACGACTCTGGATGAACTGCTACTCGTCCCACATCTGGTCCGATATTAAACCCTGCACTTTGAATAGGTAGACCTGGATGTCGTCGAAGAATTGGTAGTGGCGGAGCAAGGTTTGACCTTATCCGGGGAGAGAGACCAGCATGAGAAGGAAGAGATCTAGAAGGTGGTGGTGGTGGAGGTGGAGGGTGGAAGGCTCGATAAGAAAAGGACGAGGAATACGAGTAGCCTTCCGTAGTTTTAACCGGCGGGACATTCGGGGAGGTCCGTGGTAATGGTGGTGGTGGGGGTGGAGGGAGCAAGGGCGGTACAGATCTATGAGATGGGCTTGATGCGGCCTCAGATCGCTCAGGAGACAAGAGCTGGCGTAGGTGAGTAAGGGGTGGTGGAGGAGGTTGCGGTGGAGGCCTAGGAGACATCATCCGGACACCGGGTTTCTCTAGGACAATTGGCTACGGCCGAGTTTCTTCGAAGAAATTCGATAATGGATCGTCTGTGAGAAAAGGCAGAAAGGCAATCGTATGCTTACGCTGGGAACAGGGTTCAATTCTAATTCGTAAGAATATTCTCAAGAACATTCCATGTATCAAGATTCCGATCTACCTTAGGCTTGTGCTGCAGGTGCTGGTCCGGCTCCCAGGTTCATGCTGCTTCTAGGAATGCAGTAAAATTTTGTTGATATCCTCCCGTCTACCAAAGTCGAGTCCCTGCAGAAGAATGCTGTATCCAGTCCAACGCAATGCGAAGCAAGGCTCCCAGCAAGGGGGTTCGCTATGCGGGCCAGAAGACCACTCTTGGAATGGGGATGTGAGAGAGAGTTAGAGAGGAGAGATTATAGCTAGAGAGTCTCGGGTGCCGGAAAGCAAGGCGAAGGATAAGTGAATAGGTAATAACCCTGGCGAGCGGAGCGGCTTGCGAACCTGTCTGATATCTTCGCATGCATGCACTAACAGAGTTAGCTAGTTGGAATGAGAGCTAGGTTCCGCGGCTCGGGATATGTATGTGGTGTCTGAGAAAGTTAAAGAGTTTCAGGATAGTGGCCCGTGGCGAAACCGTTCCGCAGCGGGAAAGGCCACCTGCAAATCACAGACAAGCTTAAGAAGAAAAAAAAAAAAAAAAACAATTTTCACGTTAGCTTTGGCGGACAATTGTAAAGCCGTGAATCCGGCCAGGGAATATGGAATATGGAATACGGGATAATATACGGTGTGGTGGTGCTTTTTGCATCTTGCATATGTGCCGTAGCTTAGATTGACGTCCTGAGGACATCTTCTCTTTTTTGGTTTCTCTTAATCTTTCCATCATGGGAAAAACGACGTAACAAAACCAAACTCGTGTTTAGGAGCGTTGGAATTCATCAAAAGAGGGAGCTTAATTACCTTGCAGGATTTGGTACCCTATATGGTTATGTTATTCTGGGGTAAATGCCGGCCGCCCCCCGCGCAACTTAACTAACGGACTAGGTTGGATTTTCGCCTCCGGGGAAGTACACACCAGAGCTGCAGAGGCGGCTGAACTTGTCGTGGGAGGCTTAATTGTGATGGTCAAGGGTTCGCACCAGGCTAAATGTCGAACGGCTGTCCCAGAAGCTACAATGACAGGATGACAGGATGACAGAATATCGGGATGCATGCACCTGTTGACGGGATGAAAGCAATTAAAAAATGATAAAAAAAAATAATATATAATATCGTCTATTTAGCGATATTTTCCCGGAATCGACGTTGAAGAATCGGTTGGAAACCCTGGTTAGCTGGAGAGTCGACGGCTTTGTCGGAAAGATATGCAAAGAGGATGGCTCCACGGTCCCGTCAATGCGGATGACGAGCTGCTCGGTCTGTCGAATGAAAAGTTATGCAACGTATATAGAGTTTCGACGTATTTCGGATATGATTCCAGAAAAGATCAGACGTCTACTGCAAGAAGAAATAAATAGAAACCCGACTCTGGAGAATCGATCCACTTCTGCATGCAAAATCGCGGTCCACTTTTCTGTATAATCAGCGAATAGAGTGTTTGCAGCTACGGTTAATAATTTCTCTTTTTAAAAGACCTAGCCCGTCCTGATATGTATGAATTCAAGGAGAAGAAGAGGAAGAAGTGGAAGACGAGAAGGAAACAGAAACCAAGTTCAAAAGAACTATGAATTGACAGCGACTGGAATCGATAGATAGATGGAAGAAGAAGAAGAGACGGGCAGACTGATCAAAGCTTCGGATTCATACGGCCATGCAAAAAGAACAACACAAAGCTAGCAGGATATCAAAGAAGCCGTCTCCCAGGACCTGGAAGCTGTTCAAAAAAAGAACGGAGAAATAAGGTGAAAGTAGTAGAAAGAACACACTGCGTTCGGTTGGGAAGAACTGGGGATATGAACAGCAATAAGTATAAAGATGGCAACCAAGTTAAGGAGGAATAAGAAAAGCAAAGCCAAACAGGAGAAGTTGTGAACTCGTTCGAAACGTTGTGCTATGGAGAAGGGGGGGACCCGGCCAACTGGGTTATTACGGTGTGGATCGAAGCTGGTGCTTCACTCAACGGCCGTTGTGTGTGTAGATGGATGGGAATGTGCGTGTGGTATGCAACTTACTTAGCTTTAGGTACTTCAGCAACCAGCCAGCGGTCCAAAAAGTAACTAACGGGCAGGTCACAAAAAAGCGGCAAATAGGCAAGAAAGTCCTAAGCGAATTTATTTTACTTATTCGTCGTCCCCGTGGGAGCACAACTTTTTGCCAGTGATAGCATGGACACAAGCTAACTCGGCATCTATTATTCCATCTGCTGAGGACGAAAGTTCCGTTTCTGCGAATCTTTTAGCCCGATAGATTAATTAGTTTGCAGATTTGGTTATAATTAGCATGCACCCCGGGACACGCATTGCCGTACAACATGTGGTGGGCTCGACATATCTTAAAAAGAGAGGAGGGGTGGTTCAATCGATCAAACATGTTAAACAGCGGTACTTGCTTGACTAATAGTAAAGTCTAAAGAGCCGTTGAGAGCAGGATATCCAATCTAAAGGCGATATCATATTTTTTTTTTTTTTTTTTTTTTTTTTTTTTTTTTTTTTGGTTTGGTTTGGTTGGCAGTAGGAAGGGAGTCGTGTCATCTGTACGAGGCGAAAGACATGGCAGAGTTGAACTTGACAGGACGGCCGCAGCGAATCACTAGGGCGGTAGCCTGGAAACACCATGTAATAGCTGACCATACTACCTCTCTCTCTCATCCGCTCTCCTCGCTTTTCTCTAACTCTCTCCGTCCCTTTTGTCCTCTCATACACTTAGTGAGGGTAGCGTCCCCCATAATACCTCTCCCATAAGCCTGTTCGTCAACGAGTTTAGGACTGGTCTATCCCTGCTAGGTATACATATGAAACTTGGGCGTCTTGGTGAACTAGGACAAAAAAGAAAAGAAAGAAAGAAAGAAAAGGCGAGGCCGCGAGATTTTTAATACCTCCAACGTAAAGCCAGCATCAGTTTGTGAGACGCGTGTGGGTTTCGTTTGTTTCTCGGTATTATAAGTCTTTTTTTATTTTAAAAGTCTCTCCCTCTTTTTCTTTATTTTATTATTATTTTATTTTTTTTCATCGTATTGTTTTTTCCATCTCAACCCGGGTTTCAATTGTTTCCCTTCGATATAAAAAAGAAAGAATATACCTCTTCACTTCCTTCGGAAACAGACCCTGCTTGCGATTCCGTCCCACAGTGGGCACACATATGCCGCAGCGGCTGGATAGAAAAGGCTTAGACCCGAGATGTACCTTAAATTTCGGAATTACTCCAGTAGTACTAGAAAAACATTTACCATTGAAATGCTTAAAAAAAAAAAAAGGATCGGCCTGTCAGAAGCTAGAATAGACAGGAAAACTTCATTTCGTAGCCCGTGAATCGATGGGGTCAAAGCATACTGTTTGGACACAATATGCCATCGTCTCGTCAGGTTTCCCTCCTGCAGCGTCCTCTCTCGTCAAAGTGCCACCCTAGGCTAGTTGGTCTGCACATGTATGTACGCATGTATGTACACGCAGATGACCATGACCGAATGCAATACTATCCATCAAATATGGATGACATTCGACGTAGATTAGCTAGAATCATCTGAAGGAGGACCCCCCGCACATGGATCATGGTATATCCAGCCATCTCAGATACGAGAAGATCACATTCACACAAAAAAATAAAAATAAAAAAATAAATAATAAAAAAATCATTCGGGAGCCTGGCACCAAGCCGGCATTCCTCGTGCGTATTAAACTTTAGAGCCGTCTGGAGGTGCTTTGACGAGAAGGGCATGAGTAAAAAGTAGGCATCCGACAAAGTGTGGGGAAGCTTAGTAAAATCTCAAGTCACTTTTGATCGTCGTTCGTCAATGCATCACTCAAGCAAGACAGATGCGTATTTCAGGCTTTTTCATATTTTATTTTTATTTTTTTTTTTTCAAAAAAGTTGTATTTTACTATCGTTGCATTGTTGCGAATAGCCCGATTGGAATGGAAGTTGAAAACCGCTAGTCATTCTAGTCAAAAAACTTGCATCTTACTAACAACCTTGGGGAGCATAAATCGTGTTCTTATTCACATACTATCGATGTGAACGTGACTTTCCCGCCCGAGAACGAGAGTCCGAATCAAGAAAAATGAGGAGAAAGGATAAAAAAAGTGGGTATTCCAAATAATGAAAAAAAATAATTGATTCCTGGCCAAAGTACAGGCAGGACAGGACCTATGGGGTTCGACGTTCCAGCCTGATGTTTTCTTTCTCCATCCAAGCATGAGAGACCGTTTTTGTTTGCTCTCAACTCCTCCTCCCTTAACCGCCAAGGTTGTGAGTCGTTAGGTTTGGGTTTTCCTGGAACTCCGTTCCGCCACATGCGGTCATTACGCCTACGTGTGGGTTCTAGCTTTCTTTTCTTTTCAACGGCAGCGGGTAGGAAGGCCACTTGCTTGAAGGAGGGGGCGTTGGATGCAGGCCCACTCGGTTAGCGAGTTTTTGCCCGGGTGCAATGACATGACATTGCATTGGCAAGCTCTAGTTAAGCGACCGGCTCTTGTGAATCGCTCCCCATTTAAAAAAGACGTAAGTATACCCGGGAAATCACGAATCGATGGCCGATACGATGAGGGTTTGGGGGCCGGCGTAGGGTTAAATTGCGGCATTTACGAAACGAACGCCGTTGGAGTGGTCGTTGCCCTTCGTATGGCTGGGCCCAAGGAGGCTTAAGGCGACCACCTGCATGCAACCAAACTTAAAGGTTCAAGCAGTTGTGGAAACAACCGTCCAAAAACTCCGTCCGTTAATATACTTAATTATTGTTGTTATATTATTATTACAGTCAAGATAATATATATCGGCCCAACTGCTCCTCTGGTCACCGGGCGCCCGATGTACCCATGCAGGTAGGTCATTAGCGACCAGGGCTCGGACGATAATTAACACCGGCACCATGATCGTTGGGAAGCATGTTTTGGGAGCGGGGCTCGTGCGTTGTTTTGGCGATTGACCTTCCCTAAAGCCTCCCAAACAAACCTGCTTATAAAACACACACCTGCACTCCGCAAATATCAGGTCATATCGATCGTGTCTGTCTGGAAACTTTAAACACCATCTTTTACGTATTTGGTTGCTTAGACCTCATAAAAAAAAAAACGGGTATCTCCAGTCGTCGCGCTTCGACAAATGGGCATTTGTCGAAAAAGCAAGAAAGAGATGGGCTTTTCTTTTCTTTCTTTTCTTTTTGGCAAGCTTTGGAGCCACAGCTATATAGCGCTATCTAGAGGAGAAGGGGGGTAGGCAGATTATCTCAACTTGACCTTCGAAGGACGTTCTCTAGGCAAGGCAATGGGGGAATGAAAAAGATAATCTTGATTTGAAGAGATCCCGTGTCCTCGTTTAAGGTCATCAGCGGAGATATCGTGAGTCTCTCTCTAAACGGAAGGAGGAAGCATCCTGTATCATTCCAGGCAGACAAAAAAAGGCTTAAGACGTCCCCAAAACTTGGGATTTTGAACCTGCTACTTAGAAACCTTGGATACAAGCCAGCTGGCCGACATTCCCGATATTCCCCTTTTGACAAGTGTTTATAAATAAAAAATAAAAATTTGGAAAAAAAAATTAGAGGGAAATGTTCGTCCGAAATACAACCCGTATTTGTTGTTTATCTTCGGTATATATCATATTATTTCCTTTTTATTCCCATGGTCTTGCATCCAAGTGCATTGCATCCAAGTGCATTCGAACAACTTTTATTTTCAGGGAGGCAGTACATCTCGGGACCTCCACCCGCAAAATGTCCAATCATATGAGTGACAGTGTTCGTCAATTCTCTCGATCGAGGGAAAACGATTGTCGAGCAAGGGAACCCTTGGAAAGTCTGAGTTGAGGGGACGGAACGAAAGTCTCACCATATCTCGCTCGATACATGTAGGCCTTCTCATTGCTTGCATGAAATGTCTAAATCGAACCCGGTCATGGGACGCGAGCCATTGCATTGAAGCTATTTCGCACTTTTCAAAAGAAAAAATATTGTTTTTCATATGCAAAAAAGGACAAACCGAGAACCTTAGATCCTGTTTTGTATAGAAAACCCGGCAGTTTCAGTCGTCATCCGAATCTTGTGCCTCTTGTTTTCTTCTCTTTTTCATCGCCGTAACTCGGAGTTTTGACTTGTTACGCTCCTGTTAATTTAATATCAAAAATAACTGCACCCTTTCCCGCCCCCTCTCTGCCGAAGATCGCATGCAAGCTCGATCGTGCTGAAAACCTGGTCTAGAATTTAATATATAACCCGTGTGTGTGCGTGTGTGTGTGAGTGAGTGAGGCTATTCTCGGGTTACTGCAACAAAAATACTTCGGAAAGCGGTTGACTGAGGATGAGGTAAAGGATACAACGACATGCCTGATCCTGGCAAAGATCACAACTGCAAACTGATAAATTTCTCAGTGAAAGGAGCTTGAGAGGGAAGATCCGCCAAGATCTTGTGAGAGTGGGCAGCCAACTGGAATGAGATCGATCTCGGTGAAAGAGAGGACCTCACGTTTCGAGTAGAACGTCAATCCTGCAGTTCAGCTAACGCCACTTTCTGTGGATATTAACGGCTACCTTCTTCTCACGGCCGAACTTGGGACAAAAGATTAGTCAAGACACGCAGGGGGTTTGTAAGTATTCCCGAGAGTGAGGTTAGCTAGAAGTTCAGCCGTCGTCTACGTCGATGCTGCAAGGGTGCCATTGCATCCGCCCTTGTGAACTTTGCAAAATTTTATTACTCTGCAATTGATGATAAGTGCCTAGCTAGCCTGATGTGCATATATAGAAAAGATTATTTTTATAAACTTTCCCTCTTCATGATCTTGTCTAGCGGGACATGCCGTGTCCTTTTCCGAGTCTTATCCTCCTGCGTACATATCCTTGCGCAAGATCTTCTGGCTAAAATCATCTTTACCATGGAAGAAGCTTCGAGAGAATGACAGGACCATGGTATCCGATCATATTTGACGGCTGCAACCTTTACAACTCAAAAAAAAATAATAACACCGTCCATGGCCTTCAAAAAATTTCTCCATTTGATGTACCGGGTAATGTTGATATAGACAGGGCTCTTCATAGCCAGAAACATACACATGGCACTTCACAATAATCCACCCAGGTTAACGGTAGAGGCTAATATCGTTATGCGTTCATACCAATTCTCGACGGTATATATTTCCCCAGCAGAGAGCCTCATCGGTCTGGGCATAAAAGCTAGCGAAAAAAATATAAAAAAAAAAGGTTTGGCTTATTCGGGATCGTTTCCCTTTCTTTTGTTTCAAAAGGCCCACTTTGAGGTGAATATCACCGCATATTACTTTACAAATCCGAGCAGTGTGAACTCTATCGTCCCGGTAATAACAATAAGATAGTAGTAGCCGTGAAGCGGATTCCATACATCCCAGGAAACCCACATCAATATCTGTATAAAAATTATCATATGAGAAAATAGAAAAAAGAAGTGGTGTGTAAAGAGGGTTAACCAGGAATGCTATTTAATATCAGTAAATAGCCAATTATGTGTATATCTAGGAAAAATCTAGCTTGAAATTAACCAGGTTCCCTTCATGAGCTCAGCCCTCACTGCATTATTGTATACCTCTCAACGGCAAGATTCATCGCTTGCCCCATCTCTCCTCTTCACGTTCCCTCTCAACTCTCCTCTCTCGTTCTGCAGCAGTTTCTTCGTCTTCGTATCTGGTGGAGTGCCGTCTCGAAGACCGGGAACTTTTTGCTTTTCTTTCAGAGTCGTCACCATGCCTGTCGTTTCGGTCTTCGTCGTCCCCGCGGCTCCGTTTGTGATGACCATGGCTCCGGTGCCTGCTTCTCGAACGTTTGCGGGATTTCTTTTCACTATCCCTCCGCCTATCATCTCTACTACTATCTTTCTCCTTCTTTCGATCGTCGCCATCCCGGTCTCGGTGTCTGGATCGAGATTCCGCCTCGTACGGTTTCTCAGTCTCTTTTGCCTCAATGTTATTGCCTTCGTCTTTGTCCTTGTTATCTTTACGATCTCTACTACGGCTCCTAGAGCGGTCTCGACGATGTCTATGGGAGGAACTCTTATGGCTGCTTCGGTGAGATCGACTAGATTCCTTTCTATCCTTCTCTCTATCCCTATCCCTATCCTTCCCCCTATCGCCATCACGGTGCTTCTTGCGATCTCTGGATCTCGAGCGTGTTCTTTCCTGAGAAGCAACCCTGCTAGCACGGGGACTAGAACTCCGTTTGCGAGACCGACTTCTATGATGCCTATGCTTCTTGTTCCGGGATTGAGACCGAGAACGGCTGCGCCTTCTTTCGTGATCGTAAGTCTCGAGATCCTTTCGAGATTCAACGGGTGAATATTGTGCCTCGTCAACCCGAGACTGTCGTCTAGAAGCTACATCCAAGTCGCTGTCTGCACCGGCTGTAGGACCATTCTTCCCAGATGAAGCGATAGACCCTGTTCGTAAGTGATTGCTGGATATATCGTCACTAAGAAATAGCAACCTGTTAGAGGTCGAACCCAATCTTCAACATATGATACTTTTTCTTATGCGCTCACCTTCCCGAGATTTGTGTTTGATGATAACCACCTCTTCCCATGCCGCCATAGAAGCCGCCACGTCCTCTCCCTCTCCCTCTCTCACTTTTCTCCCTCATAGCCCTCGGCCCAGTCGGTGCACCTATAACACCAGGCACTGGAACCTGATGCTGCTGGTGCTGCTGCTGGTGTTCTACATCTCCAGGTGGATTTTGACCTACAGAGTTTTGATACTGGTCTTTAGCTACGGTACTAGCTGGATCAGCAGACTCGGTATTTGGCCTATCAACAGAATTGCCTCTGATATCAATGGATGAGATGGCATTTGTAGCACCATGAGTCTCACTAGACATGCTGGTTTGAGAATCTTTATTTTCAGTCTTCTCGGATGAAGCCTCATCCACCATTACTTTTTCTGAGTTTTCGCCTCTAGTGTTCGATTGAGAGCTGCCAGCCTGATCGCCACTAGAAGCAGCAGCACCAGCCTGGTGTTTCTGCTCTTGACCAGTTCCGTTGGCACCATGACCGTCAGAAGCATCATTATTAGAGGTCAACTGTTGCACCTGCGAGTCGAAGTTTCTGTTGACGTTTCCTCCCCCTCTTGAAGAACCAGGACCTCCAAAATGTTGTTGCTGCTGCCCACCATAATTCCCACGCATGTTCTGATTCGAGAAATTACGGTATTGATTGTGGTTGTAGCCACGAGACTGGAATTGTTGATGAGGCATCATGTGATTCTGTTGGGATTGATGATTTCCATATGATTGGTGATTATATCCACCCGCACCGGGATAGAAACCAGCATTCATGCCAGAAGAATTGAAGTTTGCGCCGCCATCCATGTCATTTTGCATATTCCATCCGTTCCCCCAATTGCCTTGCCCTTGTATCCCCATCCCAGAGTTACCAAAATTTCCCTGACCGTATCCCGAATACCCCATGCCCATATTTCCCATACCGCCATAACTGCCGTCTGGGAAGGACTGCATGCCGTTGAAAGCGTTCATGTTGCCCGATTGGTCTAATATAAGAGTTAGAATAGCTCGGAAGATATTGACTGATAGAGATATATACGCGAACAAATCAGACTTACCCATCATGTTTTGCATCCCATTACCCCATCCACCTTGCATATTGTATCCAGAAGATTGGTCATAACCGCCGTTCCAATTCATATTGTAGCCCTGATATTGGCCGTTTTGGTCCATGTATTGATTCATCCCTTGTTGGTTATTCCAAAAACCGCCGCCGTGATTCTGGTTATTAACATCGTTTCCTCCTTGTGCTTGTTGCATCTCCGGAGCATCCGCCGCGCCATCCTGCCCATTCTCAGAGCCAGCCAAGCCGTTTCGCTCTTCCGCCTAGATGGCAGTTAGAAAATTTACTTTCCACAAATCGCGTTTAGGAGCCGAATAACGACTTACTTTGCCATTGACCTTCTCTTCCTTGTCTTGTGTAGCCGAACCCTTTTCCGGTTCGGCAGGTATGGATGCTGCTCTTGAAGCTTCCGGCGACTTTGATGCCGCTGGTGCCTCAGTCGGCTTCTCAACCGGAGTTTGTGGGGCCGACGCCGTATCCTTCTTCGTTTTTGCTAGTAACCCGTACTTCTTCTCCGCGGTTCGAAGAAAGATTGTGACGGTGGTTCTTAGGGAAGAATGGACTTTGCACTCATCGGCATTGAGTGGAGAATGATCGCATATCTTGCAGACAGTTGGGAGACTCGATTGGCCTGAAATGTTCGTGTTAGTAATAGGGTAAAGCCGAATCAGGAAAAAGGATTGACTAGCTGTACAGTTGCCACAGATAGATTGTTCGCAGCATGGAAGACGATACGCATCCTGTGCTAAATTGTTGCACATGGAGCATCGCAAGCGAACAGGAATCTCCTCCAACGGGATTGCAAGACTTCGGAGAGAGGTTTATTAGCATTTAGATGGCCCTCAAGCGATTGATTTTGACGTTTCGGACTCCGTACTTTGATGTCATCTTGATGGAAGCAAGAAATTATCGTTTAATTGGATATGAATATCTTTCGAGATTCGAATGATTCGAGTTACTTTGACGATCGCCTTCTGATCATTCCGGAGTGGTGACCGGCGCGTGCTCGGTTTGGGGTTTGTATCGTTGATTGCGATTGCTCGTCGGTTATATTCTCAAAACAACGTCATTGGGCGTTGAATATGTGCTATCGGAGTATTTCGGCGATAGATGTCGGATTAAATGTGAATCAGGGTTCGTAATAAGGCGTGCTGTTGTGATAGTAGGTTTGGTTTAGAAGGCTGAAAGAAGGCGGGAGGGGGAGGTTCACGAACAAGGAAGTTTTTTTTTTTTTTTCCGGAAAGAAAATTCGTGACGGGATACCAAGTTCAAAACGCTAAAGAAAGAAGCTGCATCGACAAGTGAAGGGAAACAGGCCAAGAATTCCAAAGTAGTGCTCGAAAGAGGTTTGAAGCTGTTGCAAGTTCGTCAAGTCGGGAAGGATCGCGATATGCAAGAGTGACGTTGTTGAAGGGAGGAGGGTTGGTAATGTTGTCTGTCGTCTGATGCCTATTTTCCTTCGCCAATTAAAATTTCTGCTGCGGCACCAGCCATAACGCGTCACTGATCAAACGCGGCACGCCAAAATTCAACCGTCACCATCTCCTTGACTAACATCATAGCTCTAAACTCTGCAGCTCCGAAGAATTCTTGAATATATAGTATATTCTTCGAATGGGCATTGTATCTGGTGGTTGCAATCCACGATTTGTTGGGAATCATTCGTATTCGCCTGGCTGCTTCACTCCAAGGTCTCGGCTTGACATGCGTGACTGACTGGGTTTAAATGGTGATATGAGGTCAAGCGCATTGAAATACCGAAACCTGATTGAGCGATGGAGACTCACCACCATCGAAAAACAGACCAGACACTCTTTTATATTTTGAACTCAAGTCGACGGGGGATACATAAATCTCCGGGGGATCAATAGTATCTAGATACTACAACCTTTCGAAGTCCCACACCAAAGCTTCATTGTATTGTGCTCGCACGACCACGTGCACGAAACTCCGGACGTAGCCAGCATATAACCGCCGGCGATTGGCTGTGTCACTACTATTACGTCGGCTAAGTGATGCACAGAGTTCTCGGAGTGGTATCATGGCTGGACTGCCTGGTCTTCGTTCTCTTCCTTGTTCCCCAGCTTGTGCTCGATCCTCGTGCAGGACTTATCAAAGTTGTCCCATGGCTTCTGAGTTCTCTTCCTTTCTTTGGTAAACACACCCATCTAGCTGCAACGCATTCTTGTTCCTGTTGCATTTTTTGTATGCTGTCCGAAGGCTCGAAATCAAACTAACGAACGAACGAACGAACGAATGTCTCGAAATGCGGCTTCTCTACTTATAGTATTTGAACTACCTTTCGCTTTTATTAGAGACCATTTCGTCTTGTCTTATAGTCAACGTCCTGATTTGGTCAATATTTCAACTTTATTTCAAGAACTTGTCGTTCGTCTCGTCAAATATGCATTTTCCAACCTTCCTTCAGATATCGGGCGAGTGTTCTTTAAAAAAGAGATTGCTTTGCCGTTTTATAGATTCCGCTTGCTCAGACATGGATTATGGTCTAGCAATACGCCTTCTTGGGCACCAGAAGAAATAAATCAAGATGGTATCAATGGAATTTGGTTTAAATCTGTTAAGAGTTGCGAACCAGATATCGTCTTATATTACATCCATGGTAGGTCTACTATCCACGTGGCTTTCTTTATACACGAGTAATTATATTATCGTGGCTCAAAGGCCCCAAGACTAGGCTCAAAGATGAATCGGCATAGAGCTAATGTTTTATAGGCGGTGGGTTTACCATGGGATCTCCGTATTTTTACCTTGAGTTTCTAGCATCGTGGGCATCAAAGTTGAAGGATACAGGGTTTAAGAACCCTTGCGTATTTGCCATCGACTATACTCTGGTCCCGGACTCAAAATTTCCTACCCAGCTGAACGAAGCATACAAGGGCTACCGAGTTTTACACAAGTTAGCTGGGAACGCCGAGCTGGTGATATGCGGTGACAGTGCTGGTGGGAACATAGTCCTCAGTCTGCTGTTACACCTCGCTCGGCCTCTCGATGGATATCAAGTCGATAAATCCCTCAGAAGACCTAGTTATGCCACGCTTATATCTCCTTGGACGGTTCTCGTATCCCCGGATAATGAAAACACACCTAGCGACTTTCTAGATGCGCATCAGCTGCATAGATATGGGATACTATATTCCAATTCCGGAGATACCAGTGATGTTTACAAGTCCCCGGGTTTGTGTGAAGATGAAAAATGGTGGGAGGAAGCTATCCCTGTTGGTGGCATACATATAATGTATGGGAACCTGGAGGTTTTCACTGCAGGGATAAAAAAATTGGTTTCGAGGATTGAACGGATAAGAAATTCGGGATTGAGAGTAACTGAAAAGGCTGCGGTTCATGCTTGGCCTGTTGTCCAATTGTTTCTGGGTGCGAGTATGAGAGAACGCGAAGAGGGATTAGAGATTATGGCGGGAGCGATAGCAGAGTCTCTTACTCGAGGGAAAGATATGAAATTGGGTAATTGACTACAAGTTGGGAAGATACACGGCACGACGGCAAGGCAAGAATATTAAAATCGATACCGTGCGCCTTTTATTTGTCTGCGTATATTACGGTTTCAAATTTAGAAATGCATGGGGGCATTGAATATTCACCTTGTTAGAGTGTCTAAATTTGTATATAGAATCTGCGATGAACAATACCTCAGCGATTGAAATGGTGGTTCCGAGCAAACTGAACCATGGAGATCGATATCAATCTAGTCACTCGTCATGGTGTTTCGGGATCTACCTAAAGGCTATATAGCTATACCTTTAGCGGGACCCGGCCACCAGTTACATATATATGTATATTGGGTACCAGGATTACTTTACACATGGGACGGAGATGTTTTATGGTTCCGGGACTCTTCGTATGGATTGACCCAAAAGGAAACGAAGCATTCCTGGTGGGTCGGTTGAACGGAAGGGAATGCCACCCAGACCGAGAATATTAAATACATGCTCTATATAAAAAGTAAGTACTTAAGTATTTTTAAAATTGAAATAAAATTATGACATGGCAGCCAATTCGGAGAAACGTGAAACGCTCGGAAACACCTTCACCCAAACCCGGGCTTTCGCTCAGGCTGGCTGACTGACTGGGCCGGGGGCGACATGGTCTCAGCATTCCAGCAGTCGGCTATCTGGATGGAATACCCTTTCGGGTCCGGAACATATAAGCTTGCCTTGTAAATTTCGACTTGGCAAAGCGCGCTAGACTAGCTGGACCCCAGTTGAGGATACTTTTACACTGACCGAATGGCCCGCTAACATCGGAAGCAAAAGCTCTGACATACCTTAAAATCTCTCGGGTTATTTGCTCTCAACAACCCTACCAGCCCCGACGTTTCCCACAGAAGAAGAAGGAAAATACGAACAAGCTGGAAGAACAGCGGACGGACTTGTTGCCGGCGCCCGACGACGACGACAACGACACCATCGGACATACGAGAAGGAAGAATAGGGAGGCCGACATCTCGAAATACCACATTGCATTGACCAGCATCTGCAGGGCATATGGTATCTGAAGTACCATATTGTATCAATCTTGCAAGCTTGGCTCTGGGTTGCCCCTTCTCTCGCTCGCGAACCGAGTCCTCCAACACAAACTGCCAACCAACCGCCGCCCCTCTGCCGCTGTGATACACCACCCTTCCCCACGACACTGCAGCACCGCGGCGGGCTTTCTTTTACAGTTTCCCTTGGATGGGGGAACGCCATATCCGGATAGATGTCATCGCGGGAGCTGCTTCTCCGGTTCTTCCAAAGCGAACACTTCAACAATGATCCTTTCCTAGCAGTTGCCTACCTGCAGTCCGTCTTCTCCCACTCTCCTCCCTCAAAATCCTGAAACCCTGGATTCCGCTAACTAAGAGAATACCGTAGGCGGTATCCGAACCAAATCGGTATACATCACTACCTTTGCCACAAGCTGCGGCAGTTCAGTTATGAGCAGATAGAATTTTATATCCCCCAGCTCTGCCATTTGCTGGTTAGCATTAATGATATTGAGAGTGTGGCTTTGGAGGAGTTTGTAATCGAGCTGTGTGAGAAGAATGCGCACGGTGCACTGATAGTTCGTCCCAAATACATACATCTTATGCCCCTCTCTATGTTACTAATTGGAGGCGATTCCTTGCAAACAGACGTTCTGGCTGTTCCAGACGCACCTACACGACTTGGCCAAGGATCCCCAGTCGAATGCTTTTAAAGTAGGTCTCATAGTTCGGAGCTAGCTGTAAGGAAGGATAAGTTCTAACATCGGTAATGCGTAGACATGTCGTCGGATATATAATAAGATACAGCATATAGTTTTCGGATCTTCGAAGGTTGGGGAGCGAGATCCTGTTCAAAACAATGTCGTTCCCGTCACAATACTCGCGAGCTTGGTCCTTGCGGGCATCGCCATGCCGTTGCTTCCCGCCTACGCGGGACCGATAGCCATCGCCCAAGCTCGGAAGCAGCCGCGACCCGAACTCACCATCTCGGAAACGCCTTTGGCGTCACCTAGACTTGGTCGAAGTAAGACCGTCGGTGCTACGACATCCGGGTCGGTTCGGACAAGGAGAAAGAGAGCAGAAGGGTCGCAGTCTACGTCGAAAATCAATATACCCCGCACAGAACCTACGACGCCGGATACGGAAGCTCCAAAGTCTGGGAAATCGATACCGCCGTCGCCGAAACGGACCTCTTCGGCTGGTGTTTCTCGCCGTCTTTCGTACAAATCACCCACGGGGACCACTCTTGAGGTTGGACCTATAGTTTCAAATTCAACGTCGATGCCTGATCTCAGACTTCCAGATAAGGAAGAATCCGTAGCTATGCCGATAACACCGCCGCCGAAGAAAAGACCAACTAAACATTCAAGGTCCAGATCGAAGAAAGGCGCGGAGCTAACTGAGAAGCAAAAAATCCATCTTTTACGAAAGAATTACTTCCACTCTGAAACACAATTTTTATCTGCTTTGGAGGGCATATCAAATAAGCTTATCCCGGTTCCCAAACCTGCGAGGTTAAGTGCGTTAAGGGCCGAACTAGCACTATTGAACAATGACCTCCCAGCCGAAGTTGATATTCCGGTCATTATGCCGTGTATATCGGACTCTTCCGCTAACGATAGTCCAACTGCATCCCACCATCGCATCGTCAGGATAAACCCGGCCGAGGCTACCGTCCTTAATAGCGCGGAGAGAGTGCCGTACCTAATCATGGTGGAGGTTCTTTTAAACGATTTCGACTTTGATCCCAATAGCAAGGCGAACCAAACTATAATAGCGGTGCAGAGTATGGATGATGCGAAGGCCAAGCGACGAATTTTCGATCTTTCGGATGCCACCCGAGTTGCTGAGCGAGATGATAGAACGAACATTGATGATCCGGATAGTGTTTACGAACCTACCCTTGGAGATATCGCCAACTCACCTTTAATGAATACGTATGGCTTCGATGAAACACCAAGACCGAGCGTTGACCCCAACTCAAACCCTGTTGCAAAGGATTCCACACAAGATTCCACATCGTCAGTCCCTAGGCTCTCGAGCGGTGCTGCCACCTTGTCATCATCATCTGTCGTTACCCCTAGAAACTCAGGAAATGATGGACGGTCCGAAAGCCCAGTACCTAGGCGGGGTACTCCTTTTACTCCATCGAAAGCCGATCAAGCCGAATTATCTGCCCTTGCTACTCACATGCGGACAGCAGCGCATATGTTGTCTCAGCTCGATGCTAGTAGCTCGAAACGACCGAGGGACGAGGTTTCTGCTATTAAAGCCAAGATTATTGCTAGTATGCAAGCACTGGAAGAACAGAGCTTTTTCGTGGAGGAATCCAGCTCTACGTTTGAAAGTATGATGGACGCTAAAGCGGCGACGGAGGCTGCGGAAGCACTTTCAGCGGCTGAAGGTTCTACAGAGAAAATGCGAGCAGAGGCAGGGGAGGCCAGGATGGAGAACGACTCGAAGACTGCGGGTATCGCTAGAAAAGGTGATAAGGATGACCCTAGTGCGGCAACTTTTGGAGAGGAGTGGAAGGCGAAAAGAGAGCGTATCCGGAAAACTTCTCCCTATGGACTTTACAAGAATTGGGATCTTTTGAGTGTCATCGTGAAAACTGGTGGTGATTTGCGACAAGAGATGTTTGCTTGTCAACTTATTCAATTTTGCGGACGTGTCTGGGAAAATGCGAACGTTGATGTATGGGTGCGGAGGATGAGGATTTTGGTTACTGGCGAGGTGAGCAATTTGAGAGACCTACCAATAAGTATGGGAGAGCGGAACTGACCGACCGTCCACCTAGTCTTCCGGGCTTATCGAAACAATCACAAATGGTGTATCTCTACACTCGCTCAAACGAAGTCTTACTCTGGCTTCCATGGCCGCTGGGAAGAATCCGAGAGGAAAATTCGCTACGCTTAAGGATCATTGGCAAAAGGTAATACATCAATCGATATTTGCCCCAACAAAATCACTAACACGACTCTAGACTTTCGGAGAAGCCGATTCACAACCCTACAAGGATGCACTCAACGCCTTTATAAAGTCTTTGGCCGCATATTCCATGATATGTTATGTCTTGCAATTGAAGGACCGACATAATGGTAATATTCTTGTAGATAACGAAGGCCGTAAGTATCCTATTTCACGCATCAACTACGACAAGTTGACTAATACAAAAAAAGATATCATTCATATCGATTTCGGGTTCCTCTTGTCGAACTCGCCTGGTTCTCTCGGCTTCGAAGCGGCTCCCTTTAAACTTACCTATGAATATGTCGAGTTGATGGGAGGTGTGCAATCGGAACAATTCGCGCTATTCAAGACACTATGCAAAAAAGCATTCCAAGGTTTGTCGATAATATCATGTACCATATTGAATTGATTGATATTGACGAAGATGGAATTTAGCTCTCAGAAAATCAGCAGATAATCTAATCATGATGGTCGAAATCATGGGGAAAGAGTCCGCGATGCCTTGTTTCGGAGTTGGTGTTGTTCAAGTCGTCGGCGCTTTGAGAGCCCGATTCCAGCTTCAACTGAGTCAAGATGAAGCTGAGGCATTTGTTGAAAATGATTTGATCGCAAAAAGCATTGGGAGGTGAGTTGATATACCGCGTCTTTACTTCTGAACCCTCGTTTTTAATGACATTTTTTCCGTCTAGCTACTATACCCGAATGTACGACACCTTCCAGTATCGTACCCAAGGCATCTATTAGACTTATATATGTAATTTTCCGCTCTAATATCAATGGGTAAGATATGATTATATGAATACTTGAGTACATATGCTTTTTTTATATATGTGTTTGTGTGAATAGCTAGCTAGACCGATTGATCTTCGCATTGAAGGCGTTTCCCAATGTCTCCTTTGTTTGGCCTTTTAAAATTAATATCTCTGAGAGCATGATTGGTTTTAGCTGTTGCTTTGTATGATCTAGCGAATAATTATTATTCCATCGAGTAGAAATGTCGCTAATTCAAGTCAAAGTGTATAACTATAAATGGGAAAATAGTATCACAGCGTATTAATTAGGAGGAGTGCACTTGAATTTATACAATACTCTCTAACTTTGTATTTTGAAGCATGGTCAATTGTGTTAGCTACATATGGCCCGCATTTCAATAAATCGATATATAGTACTAGCCTAGAGGATTGCTGACTTTAATGTGTTTGAATAGCGTGTTAATCATACACAATGGCCATTTATAGCTGCTAGCACAATACAAGTTTATCCCCCGACCTACACTGCTACTTTAGTATAGGTCGGCGGTCCTCAGGGGGGCCAACTTAGGGAAGAATTTGCATTAGCCTGCCATGCGCTGATAACTCAGAATAATAGGGCCGCATGATCTTGATCAGATGGGTTCCCCAATCATCGTAGAAATCGTAAATGAAGAAGGCTTTCGCAAACTCCCACCACTCTGGATACCAACCCGCCATTTCCCAGTTGATGATAGCTACGACACGTCTATCCCTGATCATGATATTCGCAGACTGAAAGTTTGCATGCGTGAAGACAATGCCGTGCTCTTGGCTATTCATCATTCCTGTTAGAAATGGTTTAGGGTCTCCTTTATGAATCTTGCAGTAGGCATCAACAATCGTATCTTGGAAGTCCTTCACGGATTGAAAAGGTCCTAGGAACGGCTTTAATTAGTCTATGGCCACCTCAAGTTTTAAACCAAAGGAATAACATTTTTTTACCTTTATTCGGCTGGTATTCTAGGATTTGATCCAAAACGGGTCCTTTGTCCAGGGAGCCAACATAGGTACCGCCTTTTATACTTCGCATCTCTCCTAAATACCGCTTTAGATCATCCATGACAGATGTTTTGGTCTCTTGATCGAGTGCACCCCACTCTTTCTCCAACGTCTCTCCCTCGATATACTCCATGAAGATATACGTCTCGTATTCATCGACACCGTCAAAATCCGGCCGATCAAACGGTCCGTATGTGTATGCCGCATAAATCCTAGGTACGGGTATCGAGGTGTGCTCCGCTATAAAGTCCATCGTGATAGCCTCTTCGACCCGTACATCACAGCCATACTTGACTACGACCGTTGGGGAAATCTTGGTAATGGCGATACCACCGCGGTGAAAGAAATACTCCAGCTTCTCGACCTCCTCAGGTTGCATTGGTGTGAACCCTGGCTTTTGAATCTGCATCGAGACTTTCGGGATCTCGGGCGTTGGAGAAGCCATGATGGACGATTCATCCGGGACTGCTGTGGGTGATGAGTATATGAGATGGCGAGTTTTGTTTGTTGCGAAATGGCCAGTGTAATTAAGATGATTTTGAAAGTTAAACAAATATTTTGATAATAATTCGAAATGTTTTTCTGGCTAAGACAGGAATATAAGTAGTTTTAAACGTTTTGCAGATCTAGATACAAGGGATTATAAAGAACAATAACCGCACTAGAAATAGGATGGTCGTAACCTACGTATAAGATATCTGGGGAATACTAAAAGCATGTAGCTTTTCTTCATGACCAGTATACTTCCAGAGTTTCATGAATTCACGTCGGCAATATATGCGAGACCAGCAATATAAATAATGTATACGAGATGAGAAATCGCCTAGCTTTCAAGCAGTTAACTTGTTTCTTAGGCCCCCGTATATTGTTCAATTATTACTACTTTGTACATTTTTTAAAAAAAATATTTTAAAAATAATATATAAAAATTAATAATAAATAGAAATATTTAAAAATTACAAAGTCGTGATATTTTTTAGTGGTGTTGCAATGTTGTGGGATTTTCGCACAGAACATCCTCACCCAAAAAGGGGAGGGTTAAGGGTGATTACGTAATTTAGTCATGTCCATCACGCGCTCACACTCGCCGGATATTATGACGACCCACCACGACTGGCTTCAGTCTCGTAACCAGAATTATACAACGGTCTGGTTACGAGACTGTACAGGACTATTATACAAATACGACAACCTACCCGCCAGCACATACGCAAATATGGATAGGATACGAGAGGTGTTTCGCACACGCAAGGCGGACTCCACACCGCCGGTAGAATACACGCCGTTGGAGGGCGAGGCTGGAGATCTCGATGGCGATGTTGATGCTGCATACGATCCGCCGTCTATGACCTCGTCGACCGTTCTGCTATCGCCACGGGCGAGCAGGGCCTTTGCCGATTCCCGACCAGTATCGAGGTTCGATTATCTCGTCTTCTTGACGTTGGGGGTAGCTATGTTGTGGGCGTGGAACTGCTTCCTCGCAGCCGCTGCGTGAGTATTATGGTTCCCTGCCGGATGTCTACTACTAGCCTTCTAATCGGCGTATTTTCCGTTGTAGATATTTTCAAATGCGGTTTAGGAATAATAAAGCGATCCTCGACACGTTCCAGTCGTCTATTATGACAGTCTCAACTGCCACAACCTTAATCTTGACGCTTACACTGTCACACATGCAGAGATCGGCCCATTATCCTTACCGTATCACCTGCGCCCTGGTCATAAACATTGTCGTATTCATTCTGCTCGCACTTTCCACCATCCTATTCACCGACGCCTCCGCAGGGGTATACCTCGCCTTTACACTTCTTATGGTTCTTGGGACTGCCGTATCTGCAGGATTCTTCCAAAATGGACTGCTTTCCTACGTTGCTGGTTTCGCGCCCATATACTCCCAAGCGATGATGTCTGGCCAGGGTGTAGCTGGCGTGTTACCCGCGATCGCCCAGATGATATCTGTACTCGTCATACCACCCAAATCTCATGAAGAACAGGATGATAAAGCCGCATCTGCGTCCCCGAAATCTGCATTTGTCTACTTCCTTGCCGCCACAGTCGTATCGGGAGCGGCACTCCTATTTTTTACTATCCATCTCAACCGCCATCATCATAATAATAATAAAACCCACTCCAGTCACCCAGTTGCTGACGGACTGGCGGAATCAGATGACCTAACCCCGAAAAAGAACATCTCCCTCTGGCAACTTCTCAAGAAACTACCGTTAACAGCCTATACCGTATTTTTCACCTTCGCTTTAACCATGATATTCCCAGTCTTCACGCAAGCGACTTTCTCTGTAAATTCTTCTCCTTCATCCGTATTCTCCCGGCCGGATGTCTTCATCCCCTTTTCCTTTTTAGTCTGGAATTCGGGAGATCTGATCGGTCGCGTGGTATGCGGATTTCCAAGGATTGCATGCACGAATCCTACCATTCTCGCTATCGCATCAACGGCGAGACTGGTATACCTACCTCTTTATTTTTTGTGTAACATTAAAGGAGGTGGGGCGAAAGTGAACAGTGATCTTTTCTACGAGTTCGTGCAGTTTACATTTGGCTTAACGAATGGGTATGTGGGGAGTAACGCGATAATGTTGGCGCCTAGTCTGGTGAGTGAGGATGAAAGCCAAGCGGCTGGAGGGTTTATGGGTTTGTGTCTGGTTGCTGGGTTAGCGGCTGGGAGCGTTTCGAGCTTTTTGTTAAGGGTTTGAGGTTTAACATGATATTCACAGCGTCTTTTTCTCGCATATCATATCGCAAGTCATTTGTTTATAAATTTATGCCTTCGAGGTTTTTGATTTCAGGTTTTTCGCTTCATTTTGTGGCGTTTATTGGGGAAGACGGAGCGATGGTTTGGGGGTTTATTTTTAAATACACTTGTACATCAGCGATTACACATTACACAAGGTTTAGAGGAATAAGGTGGGTGGGTGGGTTGGCCGCATAGATTTTAGGTTTAGTGATATACATAACACTCGTATTATCGAGATATACAAATTTTTTTCTTTCTTTCGAAAATTCATAAGTATACACTCCCTTCGAAGGCTTGAAATGCGATTCTCATAATAAATACTGACACTTAGCTACCCATATTCTCAATCTACCTCATCAACTAGGGGATTGTATTCCTCTTCCTCCTGGATTGGCTCACTAGCCAATGAAGGCTGTTTCCCTTTGTTTTTTTGTTCAGCCTCAAGCTCTGCTAATTGTGCTTGTCCTTCTTCTGTCGTCGAATCGATAACTCCTTCAACCAAACTCAACATACCGCTCTATCGATCCTAGTTAGCATTTTTAACGATATTTTTTTGGGGGGGGGAAAGAATCTTTACCTCGCTCAACTTGCCAACGATTTCCTCCGCTTCATCTACCGACATCTTACCAAGTACCACGTTGATTTTGTCAAGATCCTTTGTCTCAAGAGCTCTTTGGAATCCTGGCGGGAAACTTTCAAAAATTTGGCGCCCCTTTTGATGTTCTGGATTATCTGAGTCTTTTGGTGGGATTTCGATATAGATTTGTTGATTCGGATCGACCGCATGCAACTGAATCTGCTCCACTTCTTTGGGCTCACTCGCTCTCTCCTTTGCGATATCAGCTGCTCGGGTTTTGATTTTTCGAGAGGTATCGTTGACATCATCATAGAAGGCCTTTTGGGCGGCATGGTTGGCGGTTGTAATTCTCTTGAAAAGCATCTGCACCGCATTTGCACTTCCACCGAGCTTGTTGCAGTACTGGAGCAGCAGAGCTTGGTGGACATACTGCTTGGCGAGTGTGTCCTTACCTTCCATTTGCACATTGAAAGCTTCGATGAGCAAGCCGTCTGATTCCCTTTCTGCCAAGACGGCTGGATTCTTCGCGATAAATTCGGCGCTGGCCCGTAGGTCTGCGGCTTTGATCTTGCCAAAGTCCTTGCCGAGTTTTGTGGCATGATGTTGGCTATCGAATTCACTGTCTTCGTCGGATCCTTCTTCAATGTCTGCGTCTGCACCTGATGATGACTCTATGGTGGGTGAGTTTGGATTCGGTGAGTTTAGCAGTTCGACGGTCTCGACCTTTGACTTTTCGGTTTTCGTTTTCGAGGACTCTGGGGCAGGGCTTGGATCAGACTTTGCGACAATTGTAGTATTGAATCCATCTCTTAGACCGTCGGAGGTGATCTTTCTGGCATCTTCACGTTCCATTTTTGCCAACTCAGCTTTACTAGCTTCGTTTCTTGTCGCTAGCTCGTTCTTAAATTTCGATAAACCATATTCGAACGCCTTCCATCTGTTGGCCGCACTCTTGGGAACATCTTGGGAGACTTTATCTGCCAGTTTTGCCAACATGTCGGCGTAGGTAGGGGCGTTGGGATCAGGGTTACCAGCAACAGGAGCCTTCTGCAAATCCTCAGGAGTGGTAGTTTCCAACAGGGTTTGGAGGACGAAATCTTCGGGCGTGCCATCTTTGGTTTCGGACTTTTCAATGTGAGATTTCAAAGCGGTATGTAGGGTTTCGATACGTGATAGCAAGCGATCGTTCATGATGTGTTCGTTTTTCATGTTTTCTTTGGTGCGGGAACGGATTTCGCGCTTTTCATGGATGTCCTGCTGCTTCCAGCGGATGAAGGAGCGCTTGTCGACGTTTGGGTGGACCTCGACGTCCGAGTCGTCGGAGACCTCGAGGTTGTCCCATTTGCTGTAGTCGATGACCATTTTGTAAAGCGATAACCACCACTAAACTGGTGATAAACGGTGGGAAATTGGTATTGGAGATAGCCCGATGAGATGGTATCTGCGGGAAGGATTTTAGAGGGTTGTCAGTGGTGTGGTCTGATATCGAAGTCAAGACTTGTTTCTTTGTGTTGGGTTGGTGGGGCACAGCGGGGTGACGCCGATGCATCTGATACCATAGTCCCAGTAGTAATAATAATAATTATTATAAAATATCATTGCTTGGATCCCATGCAGCCAGCCGACATTGCTCCTTCCTCAGATAGCTCGAGCACTTAGTCATCACTCACCTCTCTCTCGGCCTCCTCGGTAATCCGTTCGAGTCTTTTGAAATAATTACTTAAGTCCTTAAACAATTTTTATTTTACCGGTGAGCTTCATCAATTGAATCTAACGTTCGCGACTTTTGTCCAGCTCGCTTTGTGGTTTTTTCGCTAACCAAACTTTTTATTACCAACCTTCGGCCCTTACAGTAGCCCGATGCCGTCATTCTAGATCGACCCAAACTAGCGACTGCAATTAACACCATTTTACTTGGACTGAAACCTTTTTGTTTTTTTTTTGGAAAGGGCTCGGAGAATAATGTCTGCTCAGCGTCGGGCGACCCTTCGATGATCCAGCTCCCTTTCTCATTTTCATACCTGTACGCATTGCAATTGCCCCTCCAACATTACGCCCAAAGATCTTGCTCTCACGATATCATAATATGACTAACTGTACCATTTGAGAGGGCCAATCGCCAGTATTTCACATCTATAACCCGGTACCAACGAGTTCAAGCGGCTTCCTATGCTGCTGGCACCGCGTCCGTTCGCGGGATGCGTTCTGCATGCCTCCAAATCTCCACTCTTCGTCTCCCAATGCTCGATTAAATCTCTGATATCACCCATCGCCCGCTCGATACCCAATCCGACACATCCCGGCCGGGTCGCAGGATCGGGACGACGTGCAATTCACAATTTCAGCACGCATCATGTCGGTCTACGGTTTTCATCAAGCCCTAGTCTCTTTCATAAAGGTCAATCGCTTCGGTTTCTCGCTGTCAGCAAACAATCGACCATAATACGTCAATCTATCCGATTACTCTCAACATCGCAGAACCGGAAAGATGTCTCGAAAGAGATAGCTGAATCGAAAGAGAATCCACACGACTCTGTCAAAGATTTCAAGGCCGACTTTGGAAGGTCTGAGAAGGCGAGCAAAGCGGCACAAGTCAATCTCGCAGCCAGACTACGAAAGGATCCCGGCACCGTTAGTGGGTTTTCAGGGTTCGGCGAGATATGGCGCTTGTTGAAGATTGCTAGGCCGGAATTGAAAAGGCTAGGAGGTAGAACTGCGTCTGGATTGCGTCTTTTTTTTATCGCGATTTGCTAACCTTTGGTCTTCGCTTTTATAGTCGCCTTTGTTTGTCTTTTGGTGTCTTCGGCTATTTCAATGTCGATACCGTATGTTCATCTCTCCTAGGAGGTATACGGCAGTATCGCTTTGTTAATCATGATGATCTAGGTTTTCAATTGGGAAAATTCTCGATGCTGCTACTAATGCCGGTCCCGGAACTCTATTCGGTCTTCCCATGAACCAGTTTTATGTCGCTCTCGGTGGGGGTATGTGAAACACCGCTCCCACTCGTTACGAATTATATGATATGCTCATAAGCTACTTTTATAGTTCTTTGTATTGGTGCCTTGGCGAACTACGGACGCATCATTCTGCTTCGAGTCGTTGGTGAGAGAATAGTCACCCGTCTGAGAAGTCAACTTTACAAGCGTACATATACCCAAGATGCCGAATTCTTCGACGCCAACCGCGTTGGTGATCTTATCTCACGGTTATCATCTGATACAATAATCGTTGGCAAAAGTATCACCCAGAATATCTCCGATGGCTTACGAGCGCTTGTCAGCGGAGCCGCTGGGTTGTGTATGATGCTTTATACATCTGCAACCTTGACCGTAAGTTCTCGGGTACATAACGAAAACTAACCAGTGTCGCTGATAGTTTATATTAGGGTATTATGTCTCTTATGATCCCTCCTATTGGCATTGGCGCTTTCTTCTACGGTAGAACGATACGTAATATTTCCCGTAAGATTCAAAAAGCGATCGGTGATGCTACCAAGGTCGCCGAAGAACGATTGGGTAATGTTCGAACATCACAGTCCTTCGCTGGAGAAGCGCAGGAAGTCGGCAGGTACAATAAACAAGTTCGGAAGATTTTCAAGTTGGGAGTCAGGGAAGCCCTCGTCAGTGCGACTTTCTTCAGTACAGTATGCCAACCCCCCCTCCACTTGTATGTTTTAATCAGACCTCGTTTCGTCCTAATGTTGTTTTCATAGACGGGATTGGCTGGAAACGCTACGATTCTTGCAATTTTGGTCTTTGGCAGTCAACAGGTGAAAAGTGGGGCGATCTCTATTGGAGAACTCACTTCCTTTCTCATGTATACTGCGTATGCGGGGTCCAGTCTTTTCGGTCTATCCAGCTTTTATTCCGAACTCATGAAGGGAGTTGGTGCCGCCAGTCGGTTGTTTGAACTCCAGGATCGAGAACCATCGCATTCGTTAACAAGTATGTTTAATCAATCCGTGTCTGGTTGGTCGAGAGATTAATATTCATGGGATATTGTAGAGGGCAAAAAGGTCGAATCTGCAAAGGGAACGATTACATTTGAGGATGGTGAGTTGATATATAGAATGCTCCTGATAAAACGAGATTCTGGCCTCTTCTGACATGTTGAAAAGTTGTCTTCAGCTACCCGACTCGTCCAGCAGTTACTATCTTTGACGGACTAAATTTCTCAATACCAGCTGGTTCAAATGGTAATTCGAAGAAGAACCCCCCTCCTAAACAAATCTAGAAACTGACGATTCCCAGTTTCAATTGTCGGTCCCAGTGGTGGTGGAAAATCCACCGTCTCATCGCTACTCCTCCGCTTCTACAGTCCTAATGCCGGTAAAGTTATGATCAATGGAATGGACCTGGAGGATGTGAACGTCAAATCTCTACGTCGAAAGATCGGAATAGTTTCGCAAGAACCCGTTTTGTTTTCGGGTTCCATCGCCGACAATATCGCCTACGGAAAGCCAGGTGCCACGAGAACAGAAATCATCCAAGCTGCTCGACGGGCGAATTGTCAATTTATTAGCGATTTCGTAAGTTTCCTCGCATCTAGCCCTTAAATTATCTGTAAAAATTGGCGACTCCTAACAACTGTTTTTTTGGAATATTTTGTTAGCCGGACGGGTTGGAAACATATGTAGGACCAAGAGGAACACAACTGAGCGGGGGTCAACGACAACGAATCGCCATCGCGAGGGCGATAGTTAAAGAGCCAGATATTATAATATTAGACGAAGCAACCTCCGCTCTCGATGCCGAGTCGGAAACATTGGTCAACGAGGCGTTACAAAAGTTGATGCAAGGGTCAACGACTACCATTTCCATCGCGCATAGACTGTCAACCATCAAACGTTCGGAGAGGATTATAGTGTTAGGACCTGATGGTAAGGTCGCGGAGGAGGGAACGTACGCCGAGTTGACCGGACGTGAGGGTGCGTTTAGCAAGTTGATGGAGAGTCAGCTCGGTGGTGGGCCTGAGATACGGCAGGTGGAGTATCCTAGGCGGGAGATGGATATCACCGAGAGGGAGGCGGATGAAGCGGAGAGGTTGGAGAGGGAGGAGGAAGAGGAAGAGGAAGAGCATCGGTTTGAGGAGAGCGATGATGAGGAGGAGGGGGCAGCTGTGGCGAGGGGGAAGAACGTGGAGAAGGAAGCTGAGGAGAAGCGGTGATGTGGGCGGTTCTGTGGTGGGGGGGTATATAACTTTTGAACCTTGGGAGGAGAACGGTGAAGGTTTTTACACCACTGTATGAACCGAAAAAATTATGTTTTGAATACCATGCTTATCAGTCTTGGGGTAAGAAGCTCAGCGAGGTGCTTATTACCCTTTTTTTTTTTGTATATATATCCTTTTTTTTTTTATAACACTCCCTATTTTGTGGTACGTACTTGAGTACGTATAGAAATTAATAAATCTTCATGTGACCAGAATTTATATACTTAGATATTATTACAGTTGTGAAATTTTGGAATGAAAAGGACCCAACGCCGCTAGATATCAAGGTATGGTATGCTAAAAAAGATATACAACTGAACGAAAAGGGTGTGCCTTAGAAATTACCACCGCCATTTTCCTCAAATAAGGTATTTATAATAAAAAAAAACTACTCTATTGAAACTTGCCGCCGCCGCCGCAGCTGTTCTTTATCTTTGATATCAGCGGCTCTTATGCTCTCTTTTGGTGGTTCTTTCGGAACTGTAGCGTCCGGATCACCCGTAGCACCATCGGTATTACCGCCACCACCACCACCACCACCACCACCACCATCACCACCTGGGTGGTTTATCCTATTACTACCCCCTGGATTGATCAACCCAGGCACGTTCGGATCCTTGCTAGGCGGTAACGGAGGATGCACCTCCACCGGACCACTCCTCCTCGGCTTCAACGTCAACAATATGATGACTCCGACGATACACAGCACCAACAACAACATGGCCTTCCTCTTTGTCGTCTTTCTCTGATACCCGCTCGCGACGACCAACTCTTTCGCGGCCTCCTTCACATCCGTCTTCATTATCTCCACGTTATAATCTATCCTGTCGAGAAGGGTACCCTGGTCGATCACCATCGCCTGCAACTCCTTGAATATCCCGGCGAGTTCGATGATGCCGTTTGCGATATCTGTGATTTCGCGTTCGCGCTGCATTATGGTGTTGTCGTTGGAGGTCAGGGTCGCGGCTTGTTGGAGGGCTGAACGGGAGTAGGAGACGTCGTTTTCTTCGTCGAGGATGGAGGAGGACATGAAGGCTGGGTTTGGCGAGCCGGAGCGTTCGATGGGTGGGGTTATACCGCTTAAACCGCGCAATCCTATATATATATTAATATATATTATTATTTAGTATTTTGTAGGGAGATGGGGGGGTTGTGGCGTACGTTTTAGGTAGGCAGCTTGTTTCTTTCGAAAGGATGCGCTGGATTGTTGTACTCTTGTAGCCAGTGAGATTTGAATGTTACGGCTCATGGTCTCTTCCGCTCGCGAACCTCCCTGCGCCAGTCGTTCTATGCGTTTTATGGCGGCTTGACATTCGTGGAATTTGGTGGTGATGTCGGTCGTCAGACGCTCAATCTCGCCTTCTTCGGCCGATCTGTTATCGTCGAAACCTGGGAGGACGTGTTTGGCGTGGAGTTTGTCTAGTTTGAGGGACATGCGGGAGATGTCAGCGAGGAGTTCGGTGACTTGGTCGGAGACGTCGGCCCAGCGGGGTGGGAGACGGTCCATTTCGATGATGGCGTCGTGGCCGTTCGCGTCGCCGTTGGGTTCGTAGTAATCGTCGGCAGAGCTGCTGAGCAGGCCGCGACGGTCTTCGTCTTGGGAGTAGTCATTGGCGGCGGCGGCAGAAAAGCGGGGCCGCTTGGTGGGCCGGTGGGAGTATGACTGGCGGTAGGAGATGTAACTGTTTTGTGCGTTTCGACACTTGTTAGCTGTTGTGTCGAGAGAGTAATAGTATTTATTTAGATAGTTAAGGGGGTTATCCAGACTTACAGGTTTGTTCGGTCTCTCCACATGATGAAAGAGATCAGTAGGATACTCGGATCCCCAGAATAGTATACGGAGGTGTTTTATTGTGGAGGAGGAGGAGGAGGAGGAG